>JAQQAC010019963.1:23059487-23081798 GCA_029783875.1 Phataginus tricuspis | reverse complement strand
GTATCAAAAGCATCAATTATTCTCCATGGGATGCATCTCCATTTGGGTAGAAACCCTGGAAGTATCTGGCAGTGAGCTGAGAGGAATACCAGCTTCAATAGAGACATGGATCAAATGTTCTTTGAATGAGCTGTAATACCCCTAATTCTAGTGATTTGGGTACTATAAAAGCATACTAATGAATGAAACAGATTTTCATAAAGTATATGTGCAAGAGTGCTAAATTTGATCTTTCCAAGACTAAAGCTAGAAATATATGTATCCCCAAATATCAGACTGATTAAATTGTGCTTTCTTAGTACAATGGGATAGTAGAGATTTATTATAACGAGTGATACTTAGGGATATAAGGAAATGTTCATGTTAAACAAAACAACAGTTGACAAATATCATACATAAGATTGAAATGCTAAGAACACTTCAATTTTTATATTGTTTTGATATTTTATATTGTTTTATATTGATTTATATTGATATTTATATTGATTATATATTTTATATATCTATTTACATTGATATTTTATATTGGTTATTTTATATTTTATATCGTTATGATAATGTGAATGCCTTTTGGATATTAAATAATATTCTGAGGCCAATTTCTTCCTCACAATTGATTAACTAATTTAATCTTAGACTTATCTTCAGGCTTATGAGGTCACTATTACTAATAAAGTATTAATTAATTAATTTAAATCTCACATCAGTCCTATGAGGTCAATACTATTTGAGTCTCCCGGAAACTGAATTACTGAAAGGTATTTTTTCACCTTTTTCTATAATGCACATTAAAGACTAGCAAATACAGGGTTTGAACTCAGGGGCTCAAGCTCCAAAGCAATTCATGCTAAACCTTCCACTCTGTGACTAAAACTATATGCTTTATAATTTATTTGGGTTTCACCATGAGGGCCGAATTGTAGTAACATTTATTATTTTTAATGAACACACATTACTTTTCATATATATATATATATATATATATATATAACATTTTTGAAATATAGTTAAACATGTTTTATAAAATATATATATATATATACACACACATGTATAATTCAAAGTCCTTAAAAATTTTATAGTTACTTTTACTCCTCCAGTGAAATGAAAAGGAAGAAAAGCCATTTTCAGGTATTAAGTGGTTGCAAAGAGCACTTTGCCCAAATCTCACTGGGGGAGCATCAAATTCTTCAATGCCCAGGTTTGCAACAGCACAGTAGCATCAAATCTTGACAACAATAACTGAGAACAGAGTGTCTTTGCACACTAAAGTTTATCAATTTCAGACAGAAAGACTGTAATTAAAGGACAGATTCTCATTCTTATGAGGAGATAAAGAATAATCTAGAACCAACATAATGAAAAAATATGTAGGCCTTTGCAAGAAAAAAAGATTCTTTCCTGTAGTCATATATGGCTAAAATTTTGATGATAAATTCATGTTAGAGGACTTGTATCACTATTATGATCTATAATTACCACAAATTGTTAAATTTAAATTTTGCTGTAACTAGTCATACAGTAAATACTAAAGTAAATACAAAACAATTCCTTTATTCATTATTGAAAATGTATTTAGTTCAAACTAAAAAACTTCTGTACAGCAAAGAACACTATCAGTAGAACAAAAAGACATCCTACAGTATGGGAGAATATATTCATAAATGACATATCTGATAAGGGGTTGACATTCAAATTATATAAAGAGCTCATGCACCTCAACAAACAAAAAGCAAATAAGCCAATTAAAAAATGGGCAGAGGATATGAACAGACACTTCTCCAAAAAAGAACTTCAGATGGCCAACAGGCACATGAAAAGATGCTCCACGTCACTAGTCATCAGAGAAATGCAAATTAAAACCACAATGAGATATCACCTCACACCAGTTAGGATGGCTAACATCCAAAAGACAAACAACAACAAATGTTGGAGAGGATGTGGAGAAAAGGGAACCTATACTGCTGGTGGGAATCTAAACTAGTTCAACCATTGTGGAAAGCAGTATGGAGATTCCTCAAAAAGCTAAAAATAGAAATACCACTTGACCTAGGAATTCCACTCCTAGGAATTTATCCTAACAATGCAGGATCCTAGTTTGAAAAAGACATATGTACCCCTATGTTTATTGCAGCACTATTTACAATAGCCAAGAAATGGAAGCAACCTAAGTGTCCATCAGTAGATGAATGGATAAAGAAGATGTGGTACATATACACAATGGAGTATTATTCAGCTGTAAGAAGAAAAAAAATCTACCATGTGCAACAACATGGATGGAGCTAGAGGGTATTTTGCTCATGAAATAAGCCAGGTGGAGAAAGACAAGTATTGAATGATTTCACTCATCTGTGGATATAAGAACAAAGAAAAAAATGAAGGAACAAAACAGCAGCAGACTCACAGACTCGAAGAATGTACTAACAGTTACCAAAGGGAATGGGATTGGGGAGGATGGGTGGGAAGGTAGGGATAAGGGGAAAAAAGGGTCATTACGATTAGCACATATAATGTGGAGGGGGGCACGGGGAAGGCACTATAACACAGAGAAGACAAGTCGTGATTCTATAGCATCTTACTACGCTGATGGACAGTCACTGTAATGGGGTATGTGGTGGGGATTTGGTAATGGGTGGAGTCTAGTAACCATAATGTTGTTCATGTAATTGTACATTAATGATAGCAACATAAAAAATAAAGTAAAATAAGATAAATTTAAAAAAAGAAACGTATTTAGTTGTTTATATGCTGTTACAAATGTAAAAATTGTATTTTTGATCATTCTTGCTTACTGATCTTGGTGGACAAGTGCAAGTTACCAAACTTTTTGATTTCAGGACATCTTTACAATTTTAAAAATTAAGAATCAACAAAAATTTTATTCATATGGTGTATATTTATCAAAACATACTCTATTATAAATTTAAGATATTTCAAAACACTTGCCTATCAATTTACTTTATAGTAGTAATAATTACAATTATACTCCCATTACATGTTAATACATTTTATTGAAAATAATAATTTACTCAAAATAGTCAGAAGACTACTAGTGTTTTTCATGTGAAAAGAGTTGGATTTTCATTTCCATTTCTGCATTCAATCTGTTGTAGTAAGGTTTTTTATTGAAGAATATAAAGGAAACCTATCCTTGTACAGAAATGATATTGGGAAAAATGGGAAGTATTTTTGTAGCCTTTTTCAGATACTTATGGCTATTTTTGACACTATATTCCAACTTAACAAGTGACAATTTCTTAAAGATTAGTTTTAACAAAGAGTCTGAAGCCACATCAACAAATCTTTCATGTTTTAATAATGTAAAATCCATTAGTCTACCTTTGGCTGGATATTTTACCCCATATGATTTTTTATCATCATATATTGGTCATTTGGATAGTATAGTTTAATGAATTATTCATATCTTCCCAGCAGTAACATGTTTTATTACTCAAATTAAAAATAATTTTAGAAGGGGGTAGCAGTATGAGAAATGAGGCAAATATCGCCTCTCAAAACCACATATAACACAAAAATACAGCAAATAAAACTAATCCTGAATGAGTGACCAGAAAGAAAAAGAGGATCTATAGGAATTAAAGAATAATAAGACAACTGTGTGACCAATCCATACAGAAAAATATTTGCTTTATAGGGGTACCAGGAAAGAAGAGAGAAAAAATGGGATAGAAAATCTCATTGAGGAAATAATTGCTGAAAACTTCCCCAATCTGTGGAACAGACCCTCAGATCAATGGAATAGAATAGAGTCCAGATATAAACTCACATATATATGGCCAATTAATATACAATAAAGGAGTCATGAATATACAATGGGGAAATGACAGCCTCTTCAATAACTGGTATTGACAAAACTAGACAGCTACATGTAAGAGAATGAAACTGAATTACTGTCAAACTCCATATACAAAAGTAAACTCAAAATCAAAGACCTGAATGTAGGTTATTAAACCATAAAATTCTTAGAATAAAACATAGGTAAAAATCTCTTGGATATAAACAGGTGCAGCTTTTTCCAGAATACATCTTCTTGGGTTAGGGAAACAAAAGCAAAAGTGAACAAATGGGACTACATCAAACTAAAAAGCTTCTATACAGCAAAGCACACCATCAGTAGAACAAAAAGGCATTCTACAGTATGGAAGAATGTATTCATAAAAGACATATCTGATAAGGGGTTAGCATCCAAACTATATAAAGAACTCACTTGCTTCAACACCCAAAAAGCAAATAACCCAATTAAAAAATGGCCAGAGGATCTGAAAAGGCACCTCTCAAAATAAGAAATTTTTATGGCCAACAGGCACATGAAAAGATGCTCCACATCACTGATCATTAGGGAAATGCAAATTAAAACCACAATGAGATATCACTTCACACCAGTTAGGAAAGCCAACATCCAAAAGACAAGCAACAACAAATGCTGGTGAGGATGCGAAGAAAGGGGAATCCTCCTACACTGTTGGTGGGAATGTAAATTAGTTCAACCATTGTGGAAAGTAATATGGAGGTTTTTAAAATAGCAATACCATTTGACCCAAGAATTCCACTCCTAGGAATTGACCCAAAGAAAACAAGATCCCTGATTCAAAAAGACATATGCACCCCTATGTTTATCACAGCACTATTTACAGCAGCCAATATATGGAAGCAACCTAGGTGTCCATCAGTAGATGAATGAATAAAGAAGATATGGCACATATACACAATGGAATATTATTCAGCCATAGGAAAAAAACAAATCCTATCATTTGCAACAACATGGATGGAGCTAGAGGGTATTATGCTCAGTGAAATAAGCCATGCAGAGAAAGACAAGTACCAAATGATTTCACTCATTTGTGGAGTATAACAACAAAGCCAAACGGAAGGAACAAAACAGCAACAGACTTACAGAACCCAAGAATGGACTAGCAGTTACCGAAGGGAAAGGGGTTAGAGAGTGTAGGTGGGAATGGAGGGAAAAGGGGATTAAGGAGTATTATGATTAGCACACATTATATGTTGGGGGTGAGGGGCACAGGGAAGGCAGTATAGTACAGAGAAGACAAGTATGACTCTATAGCATCTTACTATGCTGATGTACAGTGTCTGTAATGTGGTATGTGATCAGGACTTGAAAATAGGGGGGAATGTAGTAACAACAATGTTGCTCATGTGAAACCTTCATAAGATTGTATATCAATGATACCTTAATGAAACAAAATATTTAAATAGAGTGAAAATAATTAATAATAATTTTAAGGTAATAAATTGTAATTATTAATATCTTTATTATATCAGAGAATCTTAAATTATTGTTAAGATTTGAAGCTCATGGAAATAGATACAAGTTTCTAAAACTCCAATATTTGCTTGAAACTGGTATCTCTTTCTTTTAAATGTATGTAGTGTAAGGGTATAGTTCAGAGTTGATCTTCATTTGTTGAAAGAAACCAGAATTATTACTCACTATTGTTTTTACACCAATAGTACAAATGTCACTACAATTATTCCAAGATAAAAATATAACTATGCAGAAGAGTTATTCAGCACTTTGCATATTTCAGCACTACTTGAGCTCATTGCCAAGCATTTTCATAAATTGTCTTCTATAATGGTCAGTTTTCTCTTTTCCTGGACCAATACAAGCAAACAGCAAATACAGCCACATCTTTATATTAGTGCATTTGTAAGTCAGTAGTAGTACAATACTGAAGAATGCTAAGTCACTCTTCACATTTTAAGCTAAATCATTAATTTGAAGATTTACCCTATCATAGAAAAGTGTATTGACATGATTTCTTTACTAACTTTTCATCTGCAGGCATTCACCAATGTCAGCTGTACAAGGTTTTTTCAATCTCTCTGCCATCATGTAAACTTATCCAACCAAAGAAATACAAAAATTTACCCTGTAACAGACCATAGCTTTTCAAATGACTTTCAGCTTTAAAAGAGCCATTCTATTTATCTTTAAAAGTTTCAAGTTTTTTATTTCTTTAAGAGTGGCTGGTTTCAAACTGATGCCACATTTTAAGTGACAATACTATTAAAATATGTCTGTGGTAAAAGATACGAGTCAAATGACTAAAACTGAGAGAAAGATGGTCTTTCTCATATTTTCCTTTCTTACAGTTGTCCAAGCTTATTTGGACTAGTTGTTTTCCCGTGAGTCAGAATACTCACTGAAATGTCAAACTCATCTTTCTCAGCACCTAAAATCATAGATGGTGAAGATGTGGGTTGAGAAAACTCATTGTCAATGTCCCCTTTCAGGACAACAGTCTAGCACTAGCAATAAGATAAATACATTGTGAGTAAAATTTAGTTTGAAGACAAAATAATTTTATTCTAAAATATTTGCTCCAGATGAAATTTAAGCATTTGGAAAAGTTTTTGAGTAATGTTTAAAAACAAATAAATGCAAAAACAAGGATCCAAAGTGTACTTATTTGTGTTTGTTTTTCAACTGTGATTACCCAAATATTTGGAAGGATTTCTAGCATCTTATCATTTTGCATTCTCTCCCTTGCCCTTTTTCTGACTACTTCTTATATTGCCTTTTTGAATGATTGAGATATTTTGTGGTTGTTTTATCTTCCCTCCGATTAGTTTATTATTTGCTCTTATGTGCTGCAAACTTTTAGTTTAGATGTTTGAGCAGACTAACTCAACTTCATAGAATATACCCACATAAGCTTTTCATCCCAGGGCAAAGTGACTTGTTGCAAGGGGAACAGAGTGCAAGCAAGTACTGGAGGACTCCCTTGGCCATGCAATACAGCAAGGCTTATTAAATCAGTTAGGCCAGTAGCAAACCATTACTAATGAAACTGATCACCAGGGGATATTTGGAACTGAAACAGCACCTCATAGTTCCCACTGCCCTTTTCATGGCCAGTAGTTAAAACTGGACATCCAGACATCCTCAGAAATGAAGATGGAACTTTATTAGTCCATTTGTAAATCAACTTTTTTTATGTATGCTTTAATTCTTTAATATTTCACCTATTTTATACTTCCCATCTAATTTAATATCTAAACTTAATATTTTTCTTTTTATTGTAGCCTCTTTTCATTATGGATTAAACACTATTAATGCTGTTTAATTTGGTTATAACCACCATAATTTTGTTTAATATAATATTAAGTTAAATATTTCTATAGCATATTATTCAGTCTTGTATGCAGTTAGTCATTAAAAAAATCATTCTTAATTAAGTTAAGTATTTTTTTAATTAAAAAAGAACTGTTTAGAAAATGCTAAAAATAGAATATAAATAATATGACCCCACACTATGAGCTATATTCAAGGTACTCATAAGAATAATAAAATTATAAGTATCTCTGGAGAATAATGATTGAATAGGAATTTTTCCATTCTCCTAGAGCATATATAATATTTATTACTGGAATTAAAGTGTGGATTTAAAAAGCCATAAAGAGCCCTCTGACATTTCTCCTATGCATATACATTGTTGGCTTCTGATTTACAAAGAAAGCCATTCATTTTCTGCCTAATGTCAGTACATATCATTAACCTGACATTTAAAGGTTGAAATTGCTTTCTATTTTTCCCGTTTGTTAGTCTGCTTAGATATCTACATTCATGCTTCAAGCTCTTAAAATTCCAATTAGTTATTTTCCCTCCTTATTAACTTTGTGTTATTCCAGGTTAGTGTATAGCAGCTTGATACAGAATATTTTATTTCAGCCAGCTATCCATAAGTGGATCAAACCTGTCTATATTTACCTTAGTCAGCTAGCTGCAACTTATATCTTCATACTGATTACTTATCTGTCAGATGCTAATATAACTAAAGCTACCCCATAATTTTCAAGAAAAATCTTCTCTATCATATAGAGATGTTAAATAACTCAAAATACTATGATTTTCCAAGGCCACCTTTAGACTTAGAAAACTATCAAGTGACCACAAGATGTGTGTTATTTATGAAGTACCAAAGTATAATGGTCATTCTTATTTTTCTCTGCATTATAAAGAGACATCAGTAAGTCATGGAGCATGGACCTGAAGAACTATCAGTTAATAGTTTGACATGGGCAGCAGACACCTTCATGTGTAAGCACTCTCCTTTCTCCTTTTCTATCAGTTTTTAAGAGATAAATTGTGAAACTGTCAGAAGTTACTTGGATGGTTTCAGTAGACTTGAACATGAGATACTTCTCTAAAATTTTATACTTAGGGATGTCAACCATTGATTTGAATAGAGAAAAAAAATCTGGATCATTGTATAATCATACAATGAGCAGGTGCCTAAAACTCGGAACAAAAACACAGGTTGGGTTGTAGATTAGTTAAAATACTTAAGTGACTTAAAAATTTGGAAACTGGAGAGGACCTCTGAGATCGTCATTGTGAAATGAATGGATGATGGTAGGGTAAGAATTTAGCCTTAGTTCCTTTTAAAACTACTTGACTCTATTAATCATAGGGTTTTTGAGTTTTCCTGATTATAGAGAAGTGACTGAGTAGTGTTCAGACCATCTAATCACCTACCTAATTTAGATGATTTTGACACCAAGTATCTTTCAGATCTGCTTGCTATTTATCAGCAATTCTTTACAAATATTCAGATGGAGATAGGGAATAATGCAAACTGAAATTCTCTAAAACTCTTTCTTGAGTGGCTCCTAAGAGACTTAGTTGGGGAGGGATTCTTAGGCCTTATGCTGAGAACTAATCTTACCATCATTTCTACATTAAAGCTGCTATACCATTCTCAACTGGAGGATTTCTTTATGGGTTTCATTGAGCTTAGCCCTGTGAGAAAGGCACACACCATGGGCAATACTGAACACGAATTCAGGGCCTAGGAGGTACAGTTTTTCTTTGTCTGTTCTTATCTCTTCTAATGGCAAATATATTTTGGTGTCTTTCAAACCTTAGTCATTGACTCTTTAAAATAGCAGCTTCTTGAAAATGAAAAGCCTTTCATTTTGAGGTTATTGTCCCTTTCTTCAGTGTAAAAATATAATTTAGAACACAAACTAATCATTCTGTTCTCTCTAATTCATTTTGGTCCTCCCTTGTCTGAATCTTCTTGAAAGCAATGAAGGTTGCTAATTCAATTGTAGGAGATGGAGGGGAATAAATAAATATGTGAGTGAAAACTTAGTTTATATCTCCTAATTTTATTATAATTTCCATTTGCACAAATTTTCTTTTTCTTTTTTCAAATTGAACATAACACAAGTGCAGTGAGTTTTTCATATTTTAAGTATACATAATGATCCAAGTGAGAAAATGTAACAGGCCAGTTTGTCAAAAGCTGCCTGCAGGCCCAAAATTAACCACTATTATGATATCTACTAGGTTAGACCATAGAGTGGTTTTGCTTAAGTTGGAAATTTTCATAAAATAATTGTACTATATGGAATCTTTCGTGTTCTGCTTCCTTTGCTCAACATTATGTTTGTGAGATACATGCATGTTGTTGACTGTAGCTGTAGATATGCCATTTAATTTCTGTAAATTATTCCACTGAATAAATATATTCCAGTTGATACTTTTGGATTTATATTTCAATTTGTGAATAATTCAAATATAATTCAAATATCAATAATTTGAATTGATATATCAATTTTGATAAAACTTTTACAAATAATGTTGCTACTGATATTGTCGTATGTATCTTTAGGCACATGTATGTATATAATTTGGTGTGGAAATTGTTTTAAACATCACTAGATGATTCCAAAGAATTCTCCAAAGGTATTATACAAATTCATTGTTCTTCAAGAAATGTGTGAGCACTACTTCCTTATCCACATTTGGTATTGTCAGATATTTGGTTTCCTTTTATTTTGTTTCAAAAGGCATTCTTGGAAGGAAACTTTTCCAAACTGATACAAGGCAACTATGGAAAACCTACAGCTAACATTATATTTAATGGTTAAAGGACTGGATATTTTTCATCTAAAATCAGGAAATAGGCAAGGATGTCAATCTGCTATTTCTCTTCAACATTTTACTAGAAGTTTTAAGCCAGTACAATAAGACAAATAAATAAAACAAAAAAGGCATATTATGATCTACTAGGAAAGGTAGAACTGTTTTATTTGCAGACAAGATAATTTTCTTTGTGGAAAATACTACTAAATTTACAAAAAAAGAGCTACCAGGACTAATATGTAAGTTTAGCAAGTTTGCAAGAAACAAGGTCAATAGAAAAAAGTGCTTAGGTATTCACCTTACTTTAGAAGAGGATTTTTAGACTATATAATTCTAAATCAACACATTTTTAGCAGCACTCTGAAGCAGTGGGGAGGATCCAAATAATCAGCCATGGCAGGAAGTCATGATTTATCAATGACAATATTTAGAAGTGCCAGTGCATGATAATAATAAAAAGCATAGTTGTTTCTAATCAGTTATATTACATATTTAAATTCATTACACACAGTGAACCCACTTGTTGCCTGTACTTGGACAAAATACCCCCTTCCTTTGAAAATGGCATTCTGTTACTATAAAGATAGTATCACCTGCAGCTTCCAAATCTTTTGCTTAAAAGTCAACTGCTATTCATAATTGTAAAATGTGACTATTGCTTCTTTGAAGGTAAAATATTCCTCTTCCCTTACCTTCTTGACTGCTTTATAGATCTCTCTTTGTGATTAGTTTTGATATGTGTGAAAAACGTATATATTTTAAATTTTCTCAGGTTTTGCGAGTGTTTGAATCTATATAACTGATGTGTTTCATGACTTTTTTTTTTTTTGGTGAATTTTCAGTAGCTGTCTTTTCAGAGAAGATCATAGTTCCCTGCTACTTCTGTTTATCTCAGTTTTCCCTTCTTTTTACCTGACTTCAATTCACCAATATCTCTTCACTTATTTAATCTGGTGTTAAATCTATTTATTTAGTTTTCAATTTTGTTAATTATGCTTCTCAATTCTAGAGTCTGTACTTGTTTTTAATATATATCCCATGCAATATTTGACCATTTCCCATTCCATCTTAAAATATTCAATCTAGTTTTTTCTCACCTCTTCCAACATATTAATCTGCTATTTAAAATAAAAAATTGGAAATTTCTATATGTATATAGTTCTTTAGTGTTTTATTGTCAATAGCTTCTTCCTGTTCTCATGCATATAAACTCGCAAACATACATGCATACACACATATATCATACATAAACAAAGCCAAAAATAATTATGTGAAAACCTTTCTTTCAATACTTTGAGAGTATACCTATGAGAAACAAAATGAGCATAGTTAATTTTACTTAGCAGAAACTAAGAAAGCTATATGCAGTGAAGCAGACTTTAATATACAACTTTTCAACAATTTTTAAAAATTTTACCACGCTTAATTTTAATAAACAAAAATAATAGACAAATGTTATGTTAGATGAAGCAAACAAGATGAACTGTTTCATGGCAAACCTGAAGAAAAATACGTGTAAAGATACTCAGAATTTGTTGAAGGGTCCTTTTTTTCCTTAAACTGCCTTTCATAATTTTTTTCTATCTCTTCACAGAACACTGAAGTGAAATCCTATTTTTGCGATAGGGAAGTGATAGAGAGTGAGCCTGAAAGTGAGACTACTCCACTTTATGGTAGCTGTTATGTTGCTAGGTGTCAAGTGGTCCATTAGGACAATGAGCCAAACTGAAAGTAACAATCAAGCCATTATTCGAATATAGTACAATTTTGTAGGCAAGAGGCAAAGAACAAGAAAAGGGGTGGCTCTCTAATGTTCCATCTTTTCCCCACAGAATGAAACTGGACCAGAGTCAGTGAAATGATGCGTAATGCAGGTGGGGAAACAGCTTACTGAGGAACTGAACAAAAGGCTTCTGTCACTTCTGTGGTCCTGTAGGGATGGGGCAGGAGAGGAGAAGGAACTAGAATTAGAGAGCTCAGCTAAAGTCGAGAAAAAGCCTCTTAGTCAATCACCTCGCCCTCTTCTCCCATATGGAGATATTAGTGGAACTGGATGTGCCTGAAAAGCATCTCAGGTAAGGCCCCAGACAAGGAGATACCCATAGAGATACCTGGGCTAGGGATGAAGATATGAACATGTGCAAGGCCATGGCCAGTGGAGGCAGTGTTGGTGGAGGGAGGCAAATAAACTATATCCTTTACTGAAACTCCCTCTGAAGACTTGTACTGCTTGTACACCCAGTCTAGTGTGGGGTGGGCAGTTTTTCCCATAAGGTCTGGTAAATAAACCCTTGTAATTGTCTATGGTCAGAGATGAGAGTTTACACATAGTATTTGGACCCTGAGCCAAATCCCTGTGTCTTTCAAGGTTTGCATGGCCATCATCACCTTCAAGGATTTGGTGTATGAGTACTCAGGACTCAGAGGTAGTTGTAGTCATGACTATGATTTATTATCATAAAAGCATACAGAGGATGATCATCAGGAAGAAGGCACATCAGATGGAGTCTAGAGAAATCCAGGGAGACTTCTAAAGGTCTCTCTCCTGGGGATGAGAGAGGAGAGTCACGCAAAATGTCTTCCATTCTCCAGCACTGAAATGCAGTGAAACACATGAAAAACATGCATACAAAATTTCCACTCAGGAAAGCTCAGTTGAAATTCAGAGTCCAGAGTTTATATGGAAGCTGGTTACAAAGGCATTTTTGGTACAACCATCCATGGTTTTCAAAATTCCAGACTCTTCAAAGAAAGCAGGGTATGATGGGTTGACTTGAATCCTCCAAAAAGATATAACTCCTAATGACAGGTACCTTAGAAAGTGAACTTATTTGGGAATGGGGTCATTGTAGCTGCAATTAATTTAGCTAACAATAGATCATACAGTAGTAGAATAGGCCTTTCATCCAATTACTGGTGCCATACCATTAAAAGAGATGTTTGGACACAGACACAGAGAAAAAATGTCCATGTGAAGACAGACTAAGTTATGCTGTCACAAACCAAGGAACATCCAAAGCTACCAGAAACTGGAAGAGATAAGGAAGGATCCTCTTGTAGATGTTTCTAAGGGAGCATGGCCTTGTCCACTTTGATTTCAGACTTCTAGCATCCTAAACTATGAGACGATGCATTTCTATTGTGTTAAAATACCATAAGAAACTAAAACAGATTTTGGTAACAGGATTAGAGTGCTGGTAGAACAAACACCTAAAAAAATGGGAAAGTGGTTTGGAATTGGGTATTTTCAACAGAGGCTGGAAGAGTTTTCAGACTCTTGATAGGAAAAGCTAGATTGTCCTAAAGAGGTTGTTGGTAGAAATATGACCATCAGAGAAAATGCTGGGAGGAATCAGAAAGAAGTGAAGTCAGCTGCTCAGAAAGCTTCTATTTCTTAGAGAATAAATATATTGTCATGAACAGAATGCTACCAGTAATATGAATATAAAGGGTCACTTTTAGTGAGGTCTCAGATGGAAATGAGGAGCATGTTATTGGAAACTGAAGGAAAGGTGATTCTTGTTATAAGATGACAGAGAATTTGGCTGAATTATGTTCTACATTTTTTTTGTGGAATATAGAAGTTGTAAGTGATGACCATGAATATTTAGCTGAGGATATTTCCTAGCAAAGTATGGAACATGTGACCTGGGTTCTGCTGCATGCAGTAAGCTGCTAGAGACAGAGATAAGTTGAAGAATGGACTATTACATGAAAAGGAAGCATGATGATTTGGATGATTTGGAAAATTCTCATCCTATCTAGACATCATGCTCTGGAAAATGGACCAAGTATGTGGCTGGGCAATCATTTACTAATGAGACTGTGTATGTGACTTGGGGAGTTAACCAACTCTTTCAGTGGATGCAGGGATGGAGATGTGGCTGTCTGGGAAAGATAAGTAGAGGACCTTTCTGTGTAATTGTTTGGACTCCCATGAATTGCTCAGGAGACTGCAGTTTTTGAGAATTCTGCTAGTAGAAGCACTGCTGACCTGGACTGAGAGTGAATGAGACAGAGTGAAATGAATGAAAAATATCTCTTAGGGTGGAACCATGTGTGAAGAAGCTCCTGGGACTGAAAGGCTATGGCTGCCACTCAAGTGGGCTGAAAGGGCCCAGAGCCCAGAACATTAAGCCACTGAGGATTATTCTCAAGCCTTGAAATTGAATGAAATTTGTCCTGCTGGTTTTCAGACTTGGTTGGGACCTGAGTCTCATTTTCCTGCAATTTCTACCTTTTGAAATAGAAATTTCTACCCTATGAGTGTCCCAACATTGTGCTTATATATCTTGTTTTCTAATTTCGTAAGTCCATAGATAACAAGGAATTTTGATCCCAGATGGACAATACCCATAGTTTCTCCCATAACTTAAGTAGATGAGTTTGAGTTGATTACATTTACATGAGATTTTGGACTTTGAGCTGACACTGGAATGGGGTAAAAGTCAGGATGGTGTGAATGTATTTTACACATGGGAAAGACATGAATTTTGAGAAGGCATACGGTGGACTCTTATGGGTTGAATTGTATCCCCTAAAACGATACACTGAAGTCCTCCGATTAAAATACATTCATTTATAGCAGAAAGGTTTGCATAGTAAGGATCTACAAAATGGTTTTTGTTCCAACTGTCAATATACTCGATCATCAGGTGCAATCCCTGACAATGACAGTTGTGGTTTGTTTTTTTATGTAAACCAATTTTCTCTAGAGGCTTGTCCATGTCTAAACTGCTTATAACATAGTCTCACTACCTAGTTAACCATTGAATATAATAACTTACTGATAAAATTAGTTAAATAATATAATTTATTAACATAACTATTTAGTTTGATCTACAACAAAGGCACATTGGCCGAAATCTTAAAATCATTATACCCAGGATAATTTCAATCAAAACTGCTTAATATGTATCTGACATATGTCCCATCTGTCAAATTTATAATCCAGGCAAACATGCAAAAAGATAGGCTTAAGCAAGAACCAAAGCCTCAAGGTCACACTTGGAAATTTACAAGTGTAGTTTACCAATTGCCTCCTACAATAGAACATGAATGTACTTTTACTACTGCTATGTGTTTTCAAGATGGTCATAAGGTTTTCTCTGCCAAATGGCAACTACTTTAACAAACTGAAAACATCAAGACAAAACAAAACAAACAACAGACTCCTTGTATTTTCAGTTTCGTGTATCGCCAATCTTTATCCAGTGGTAGAAGTGCCTGCTTTACAAGGACTATCATCATGTCAAGGAATCAGGTGTCATTTTGAGTGTATGTGTGAAATTCTTTGCAACACACCCAACTGTAAAGTTGGAAAAGTCAAACCCATTCCTATTACTTCTGTTGTTACTTCTTCCCACAAAAAATTTACCATGTGTAGATAGCTTCTTTAGGTTATTGGTCCCTTCCCCTCACTTGTCTCATTTATTCAAGTTTAACAGCAGTAGGCAATGCTGAGTTAGCCAGTATCTGTTGCTTGGATCTGTTCTATCTTCTTCCTTCTTCCCTTTAAAATGCCCTGTATGCTAACTTATTTTCAGGGCATCACACATGATTTAAGGTAGTATATATTATGTTTGGAAAAATTATCTGGTTTATTTGTTAATAAATAAATTTGTTAGCTTTTAGGAAACATTTGGGCCTTAAATCAAAGCACTACTTTTAAAGCATGCATAAACTACACAACCTCAGCCCTAGATTTTATTCTAGGATTATATTTACTAGCTATGAGATCACAATCAGTGACTGGATAATTTATTTGAATTTATTTCATCATTTATAAAATGGGAATAACTTGGTATGTATATATGCTTATCAAAAGTATATACAGTTATTTGTACAAAATATTATGGTAATGGAGGCTAAAGTAATGTTAAATAGTTTACTGTCTTTTTTTATTTGCAAATACCTATTATTCTCATTGTAATTAGTTTTGCAACAATGTAGGAAAATACAGTGATCTTTAAACTGATAAAAATCCATATGTTCAGCTTTAAAGTATTCCGTTTTATATCCTACATCTGTAATTATAAATTACAGACTGATCATATTCAGAAAAATAAAAACTGTATAAATATTTGCTCTACTTCTTAAATATAAACCTAAATTTTCACTTGCTTTGATGAGGGTATTTTTATGAATTTAGGATACATTTTATCTTTATATGCACAATTTTAATAATATCACTTTTTTTTATTTTGGTATCATTAATGTACAATTACTTGAACAACATTATGATTACTAGACCCCCTATTATCAAGTCCCCCCACATACTCCATTACAGTCACCATCCATCAGTGTAGTAAGATGCTATAGAATCATTACTTGTCTTCTCTGTAAATACTGCCTTTCCCATGTTCCCCCCCCCTACATTATGTGTGCTAATCATAATGGCCCTTTTTCCCCCTTATCCCTCCCTTCCCAACCATCCTCCCCAGTCCCTTTCCCTTTGGTAACTGTTAGTCCATTCTTGGGTTCTGTGAGTCTCCTGCTATTTTGTTCCTTCAATTTCTTCTTTGTTCTTATACTTACACATATGTATTCACTATCTGTATTTTTCTCAGTTTCTAAAATATTGCTGACATATGTTTCAAAGTCACTATCTTCATGACTACTTGAGAATTTAGGTTATGCCGCTTCATTCTGCATTTGAGGGTTTTTCTACATGCAAAACTCCCGCTGAGAAACTCAGGTCTCAGTGATTTGTAAAGAGTTTCATCAGTACTTAGAAGAGTAAGAAAAATAAAAACAAGATATTAACCTCTATAATATTTTTTAATGTTTATACACATAACAAAATATATTTTAATGACTAAGCATAATGTGAACACCTGTATAAATACCACCTCAGTAAAGAAATAATATCACTATCAACTCAGTCCTCTCCCCAAATCTCCTGATTTTTTTCTAACCACAAATTTAGTTACTTCCCAAAATCACCACCATATCAACTTTTGTGATATTCATTTTCCTACTTGTTTTTATGGCTTTTATAACCATGTATATACATCTTTAAAATGTATAAATACTGTCTGTTATTGAAGATTATACATAAAATTCATAATCTGGGCAGTCTTTTTTCTTTGTTCTTTCACCTGACAGAATGTTTTTTAAACTCTTACAGTTGTTTTTATTTGCTTTCATTAAAATATATTCTTGCTTTCTTGCTTTTAATGATCTTTAAGTTTAGAATTAATCAAAGTCATTTATTCATTCTACTGACCATTATTTTCTCTACTATTGAGAATCCTGTTATAATCATTCTAGTACAGGCATGCTCATACCCTTGATTCTGCCAAATTTATTTTGAGGGGCAGAATACCTTGGACTTAAGGAATGCATATGTTCACCTTTCCTATATAAAGCCAAACTGTTTTCCAATATATATTTCCACCAATAGTTCCTATGTACTAAAATATACCCACTTCTTACCCCTCTTGGACTTGTTGGTCCTTTAAAATTGTACCCACACTAATGTGTATGAGAAGAAATCTTATGGCTTTGGTTTACGTTTCTCTGATTTTTAATGTGGCTTCAGTACATTTTACTGGCAATTTGGAATTTTTTTATTTCTGAAATCCCTATTCATTCTTCTGCCCTTTTTCCTTTTGGGTTGACAGTGCTTTTCTTAAAGCTTTATAGAGTACTTTTTCCCCATTTGTTTGGTGGTAGAGTGCACATATCATAAAATTTATTATTTAAAAAGTGAAAATGAGTCTAGATTCATATATTTATAATTAATTTTTTGTCCCAAACAATGTAAACATTTTGTTTAATAATGACTCTATCTGGAGGAAGAAAAAATTAATTCTATTAACCAATTGTCACTGGTCTACTAACTATTAAAGAAATCCTTAAAAATGTGGCTAATATTCATGCTGATGGGTAATCATAAACTAGCAAAGAATTATAATTTATGTAACCTGAATATGGGGGACCTATTGAAAACAAATAACTTGTTGAAGTAGAACTAATGGAAAAGCTTCCGAAAATCATAGTAAGTATTAAATGAATGCAATTCAAATAGGAAACCACTCTGTAGAATTGAAAGAACATGATTTAATTTAAAAAAATAGACAATTTAAAGGGAATGTTCTGTGCTATAAAATGAATTAGTGTACCAGAAGACCAAGAGGAAGAAATAGTTGTTAAAAGAATTAAACAAGTAAACAGCTATAACAACCACAAGACCCTGGAGCATGAGATCAAAGAAATGGAAGTCACTAGAAAAACAAAAATCACTTGCACAGTAGATCTGACATGTACCATGCAAATAAAGGAATTTCACAAAACAGGTAGGTATAACTGGAGTAATACTCTACAGAAAGACTTAAATCTGGTAACTGAGGGGATTAATTAACTAAGCATCTGGCAAAACTAGCAACAATAAAGTAAAGACACATACATATACATATGTCCTTTACAATTCCTAAATATACAGGTTAAAGTGGCAAAGAAAAAGAAGTATGCCCTTGTTCTTTTTGTGTTGTTGTTTTTTTTTAAACCATGGTATGGAAAGATAATAAATCTTTGCTACTTAGATGTCACATTGGTAACCATGGAAAAGATAAATCAGTAGAGTAATGTTTAAAGATAAAGGTAAATGATTTGAGTTATTATTCATGTTAAATGGTAAAATAAGATCTTTACAAAAATTCAGGAATTCACAGATGATATAACACACACTTTCCTGATCCGAGGACAGTACTTGACATGTTACACTAAACAAAAGTCTAATGAAAGAGAGAGTAGATAAATTTCAAGAGAGGGAAAATAACTTCCTAGAGCAAGAAACAATTATGAATTTTGACTGTAGATTTTTTTTATCATTTATAATACACACGTAGCATTCTTGGCACACACAAATGTAAAAGAACATTTTTTCTTTAAATTAATCTAAAATCAAAGCTTAAAATCAACAGCATAAACTAGGGTTTGACTAGGGGTCAGAGTAGAAAATTAAAAGCATTCTAAATTCTCTAGCCCAGAAATTGCCTCATAGAAGATGCCAAATAAATTATAGCTAAAAAATAACAATTGCAACAGAAAGTTTCACTGTGGCAACAAGAGAGATACCATTTCCTGGGTAAGCAAGTGATTGGAGAATATACTGAAGACAGAGGGAAGTCTTTACTTTCTTTTACTTTATGAGCAGTGATTTCTACTGCTATATCCTTGATGCTTGTCATTGAGAAAGTCCACCCTTTTAGCTAATTTTGCCAGAGATCCTAAAAAATTTTTAATATCAGTACTGAATTTGATGATATAAAGTTTTAGCATCTCTCAAAAGCAATAAGAGATGTATAAGTAGACAATGGGGAGTCTGGATCACAAAAATTCAATTTTGTGTGAATTCACAAAGGTGTATTTATAAGTTACAGCTAGCTAAATATTTTATTGACCAAACCCATACCCTATATATATAATGGTAAGGTATTTAGTATGTACATATGCATGCACACAGATACACATGTAAGTTTTACATATAATGTTTAATGATTTGTATTAAATGTATATATATAACTGTATTGACTTCAAATATATACTTAATTATATGTAACTTTAATTCCATAGTAAGAGTTTAGTTATTCTAAATTTAATTTTTTTGTTATTCTAAACATGGAAATTAGAAGAATCCTGTTAGATACACATATATGTGTTTATCATAGGGATCCATGTCAAGATTATAGAGTTAAGATTCTAGTGCACAGAAGGTAAATAAATAGCATCCCAAATAATATTCTATTCCGATTGTGTGTGCCACTTTTCAGTAAATAATGTGAGCAAACATATATTATAGGGTAAGTATAACAGAGAGGAAAAAGGCAGAAAACAGAGCTGACTTCTGTATGATTTAATTCAAAGATAGAGATTCAATAACAAAAGATCAGACAATTTTTCCCAATAAAAGCATTTCAGACATGTTGCCACTAAAAATATCCCAGTTACATCATTATATCCTCATACCCAGAATTAAGCTGAAGTCTCTTTTCCCCTTGGTCACTTTGGAGAAGGGCAGAATAATCTAGTGACATACTAAGTGACTCTTGAAAAGTCAGGATGTTTAATTAATTGATATAATTTATTCTGTGATCCCTTTGAGTCCATTTTGCATAGGGAGGAATGCAAATAAATTATAATGGAAAGTGGATTCAGCTTGTTAACTCCAAACAGACATCTTGTCTTACTGAGGGGAAAGGTTGGAGCCATAAACTAAAGGTGGGATTGAAAAATCAGCATTAAATGTTCTTGGAAGATTTGGAATGTTCTTGAAAGACTTGGAAAAATGAATCAATCATTATATTTGTTTCCACTGAACATAAAAGAAGACTTCAAATTATTTTCAGGATAGTACTTTTGGAGACCAATCTCAATTGACATAAAATGACTGAGATTAAATCTATTCATCCTTATTAAATGTATTAATGGATCCTTGATTTGGCACCATTTCTAAATCAATGTTACTCATTTTTATTTGTTTTCCTTCTTTTAAATTTCAGAAGTGCTAAGAATTTTAAAGTAATGTAAACATTAATTTAAATATTTCATATAAAAAAATATCAGCACTTTTAGTTGCATGATCCCTCATTCCAAGCATAATATTCCTCATTTCAACATGTCATATTCCAACCACTCAGTCAAAACTTATTTTTAGAATGGACCTCCTTAAGCAAGGGCTTTAGATTCTTACTCTTCTATTACAATAGTACTGGCCAGCCAATGAACTTAAAAACAATTTACTCCTTTGGGTTCCCATAATGTACATATATTTTCTTTATGGCACATTATTTGTATGTATTTATGTATGTATACATTTATGTGCCCTTCTGATATATATACAGCCTCACAAATAATATGTTTTAAGGGAAAATTTAATAAGTACTTTTTTATTTATATATTAAGTAACCCTTGATATATATCATTTATATTATCATGTGCCATATCATGTGGTTTTCATAGAAAATATGGTTAATTATTTTGAATGAGTGATACAGGAAGTCTTGAGAGGAATGAGTTCCACCTTTCCACCTATGATGTATTTACCATCTGTTGAAAGTCACGAATAATTCCTACCCAATGAACCAAGATAATGAAGAATATTTTATATTAAAGAGAGTGAAATTTAAAGAGTCAAAATTTTTTTATAGAAAAAAACAGCGTTGGAATTACAATGATCCAAGTGAAAAATTTATATTATATTAAAATTCAGCCAAAACCATTATTTAACATAAAGTTACTTAGAGTTAATATGGAGAAGAACACCTTATCAGTTTTGGAAAGAATTACCATTGAAAATTACTTTTCTATGAGAGTGAGGAATTAAAGAGAATATATATATATATATATATATATATATATATAATCTAAGCCAAAAAACATGATAAGTCTGTGGAGAATTTGGCACCTTTAATAAGCCATGAACAAGTACATGCAAGTGAGGCTCCCTCTGGTTTCAAGTTGTCTCTGGGGTAGCTGAATATCCTGGTTAGAATATCTACCTATCTATCTATCTTTCTATCGAACTATGTATCTATCTATCTAGCCTAATTGCTATATGAGGATATTACATCATTTCCTTTCTTCCTTCCTCCCTCCCTCCCTCTGTCCCTTCCTTCCTGCCTTCTTTTCCTATTTTCTGGCTGTATATCTGTGGTTGGCTTTTTACAAATACATTTTTAATAAGAAAGATGATTGTGCCAATGGACAGCTTGCCCTATATTTTCATTCTGTGTATAATATATGAAAAATTATTTTAAAAGAATAAAGTTTTCAAAATTGTTACTTTTCCTATTAAATATAAAACCTGGAGATTAAAGATGGTGGTGTGAGCGGTGAGACAGAGGCTTCCTCCTAAAACCGCATATAATATTAAAATAAAGCTACTACAACTACTCTTGAAAGAGCAACGGGAAAGAGGACTACAACAAACTGCACACACCTGGAGACAAGAGCAGCCCTCACAGAAAACGGTAATGCACTAAAGCTGTGGTCCTGCGGGATCCAAGCCCTTCCCCAACCCCAGCTCACAGCCAGGAGGAACAGGAACAGAGCAGAGAGGGAGTGGAGAACTGGGACTGCAGAATACCTAACTCTGGAGATCTACTCTGGGAGCACAAACCTACATTTCATGGTGCTTGCATGATACTCTTGTAATTAGGAGCTTGGAAAGCTAAGACAGGTAGAATTCCTGGAGAGACTAACATTCCAGCTGCTTGTGAAATCAGGGATCCATACCCAGCTGCTCTGGGACAAAAGAAAGGCAGGCAGTCTGAGAGACTTCCTAACAAAGAAGCCCTTAGCAAGAGGCTTGCTAAGGGGGCAAGGACTACACAGAGCTTACTACTCAGGAGAAAGGACAGGTAGACAAAATTGTCCAGGTGTACTCT
>JAQQAC010019963.1:22857228-23054487 GCA_029783875.1 Phataginus tricuspis | reverse complement strand
AAAAGAAGAGAGAGAAAAATGGATAGAAAGTGTTATTGAGGAGGTAATTGCTGAAAACTTCCCCAATCTGGAGAAGGAGATAGTCTCTCAAGCCATCAAGATGCACAGATCACCCAACACAATGAACCCAAGGAAGACAACATCAAGACATATAATAATTAAAATGGCAAAGATCAAGGATAAAGACAGACTTTTAAAAACAGCTGGAGAGAAAAAAAAGATCGTATACAAAGGAAAACCCATCAGGCTATCATCAGATTTCTCAACAGAAACCTTACAGGCCAAAAGGTAGTGGCATGATATATTTAATGCAATGAAGGAGAAGGGCCTCAAACCAAGAATATTCTATCTGGCAAGGTTATTATTTAAATTTGAAAGAGGGATTAAACAATTTTCAGAAGCAAAACCTGAAAAAATTTACCTCCCACAAACCACCTGTACAGTGCATTTTGGAGTGACTCCTATAGATGGAAGTATTTGTAAGACTAAACAGATGTCACCCAAGGGATAGAAAAGGAGTACAGAATATGATTCATAACACAAAAAGAATGGAGGAGGAAGAAAAAGGAGGAAAAAATAAAAAGAATCTTTAGGTTGTGTTTATAATAGCATATGAAGTGAGTTAAATTAGACTGTTAGATAGTAGGGGAATTACCCTTGAACCATGGTAACCACAAATCTAAAGTTTGCAATGGCAGTAAGTACATACCTATAGATAGTCACCATAAATGTAAATGATCTGAATGCACCAATAAAAAGACATAGAGTCACTCAATGGATTAAAAAACTAGACCCATCTATATGCTGACCACAAGAGACTCATTTCAAACCCAGAGACACACAGAGGCTGAAAGTAAAGGGATGGAAAAAGATATTTCATGCAACTAAGAGTGAGAAAAAAGCAGAGTTGCAGTACTTGTATCAGACAAAATAGACTTGAAAACAAAGAAAGTCACAAGAGACAAAGAAGGACATTACATAATGATAAAAGGGTCAGTCCAACAAGAGGATATAACTATTATAAACATCTATGCACCCAACACAATATCACCTACATATGTGAAACAAATACTAACAGAATTAAAGTGGGAAATAGAATGCAATGCATTCATTTTGGGAGAGTTCAACACCACCACACACTCCAAAGGACAGATCAACAAGACAGAAAATAAATAAAGAGATAGAGGCACTGAACAACATAGTAGAACAGATGGACCTAACGGACATCTACAGAACACTCCCTCCAAAAGCACTAGGATACACATTCTTCTCAAGTGCACATGGAACATTTTCAAGAATAGATCATTACTAAACCACAAAAAGAGCCTCAGTAAATTCAAAAATATTGAAATTGTACCAACCAGCTTCTCAGATCTCAAAGCTATGAAACTAGAAATAAATTACTCAAAGAAACTGAAAAAGCCCACAAACACATGGAGGCTTAATAACATGTTCCTAAATAATCAATGGATCAATGACCAAAGAAACACAAAGATCAAATACTATATGGAGACAAATGACAACAATAATTCAACACCACAAAATCTCTGGGATTCAGCGATGGCCATGCTAAGATGGAAATATATTGCAATACAGGCCTACCTCAGAAACGAAGACCAATCCCAAATGAACAGTCTAAACACACAATTAATGAAACTAGAAAAGGAAGAACAAATGAGGCCCGAGTCAGTAGAAGGAGGGAAATAATAAAGATTAAAGCACATATAAATAAAATTGAGAAGACTAAAACAATAGCAAGAATCAATAAAAGGAGAAGCTGGTTCTTCGAGAAACTAAACAAAATAGACAAGCCCCTAGCCAGACTTATCAAGAAAAAAGAGGGTCTACACACACAAACAGAATCATAAATGAGAAAGGAAAATCACTATGGACACAACAGAAATACAAAGAATTATGAAAGAATACTATGAAAAATTATATGCTAACAAACTGGATAACCTAGAAGAAATGGACAATTTCTAGAAAAATACAACCTTCCGAGGCTGAACCACGAAGAAACAGAAAATATGCATAAACCAATTACCAGCAAATAAATTAAATTGGTAATCACAAAAACTATGTAAGAATAAATCTCTGTACCACATGGTTTCACTACCTAATTTTATCAAACATTTAGTGAGGACTTAATACCCATCCTCCTTAAGTTTTCCAAAAAGTAGAAGAGACTGGAATACTCCCAAACTCATACTACAAGGCCAACATCACTCTAATGCCAACACTAGGCAAAGGCACCACCAAAAAAGAAAAAAATTAAAGACCAATATCTCTGATGAATATAGATGAAAAAATAATCAGCAACATATTAGCAAACTGAATTAAAAAATACATCAAAAAGATCATCCACCATGATCAAGTGGGATTCATCCCAGGGAAGCAAGGATGGTACAACATTTGAAAATCCATCAACATCATCCACTTCATCAACATAAAAAAGGACAAAAACCACATGATCATCTACATAGATGATGAAAAAGCATTCGACAAAATTCAACATCCATTCATGACAAAAACTCTCAACAAAATGGGTATAGAGGGCAAGTACCTCAACATAATAAAGACCATATATGACAAATGCACAGCCAACATTATACTTAACAGCGAGAAGCTGAAAGCTTTCCCTTTGAGATCAGGAACAAGGCAAGGATGCCCACTCTCCCCACTTTTATTCAAGTAGTTCTGGAGGTCCTAGCCACGGCAATCAGACAACCCAAAGAAATAAGAGGCATCCAGACTGGCAAGGAAAAAGCCAAACTGTCCCTGTTTGCAGATGACATTATATTGTACATAAAAACTCAAAAGAATCCACTCCAAAACTACCAGATCTAATATCTGAATTCAGCAAAGTTCCGGGTGCAACATTAATACACAGAAATCTGTTGCAGTTCTATATACTAATGGTGAACTAGCGGAAAGAGAAATCAGGAAAAAAATTCCATTCACAATTGCATCCAAAAGAATAAAATTCCTAGGAATAAAACAAACTAAGGAAGTGAAAGACTTATACTCTGAAAACTACAAGACAATCATGAAAGAAATTAAAGAAGATACCAGTAAATGGAAATGCATCCCGAGCTCATGGATAGGAAGCATTAATATTGTCAAAAGGGCCATCCTGCCTAAAGCAATCTACAGACTCAATGCATCCCTATAAAAATACCAACAGTATTCTTCAGTGAACTAGAGAAAATAGTTCTAAAATTCATGTAACCACAAAAGACCCCAAATAGCCAAAGCAATACTGAGAAGGAAGAATAAAGTAGGGGGAATTATGCTCCCTGACTTCAAGCTCTACTACCAAGCTATAGTAATCAACATAATTTGGTACTGGCATAAGAACAGACCCACAGACCAATGGAACAGACTAGAGAGCCCAGATATAAACCCAAACATTTAATTTATGGTCAGTTAATATAAGATAAAGGAGCCATGGATATACAATGGGGATATGACAGCCTCTTCAACAGCTGGTGTTGGCAAAACTGGACAGCTACATGTAAGAGAATGAAACTGGATTATTGTCTAACCCCATACACAAAAGTGAATACCCAAATGGATCAAAGACCTGAATGTAAATCATGAAACCATAAAACCCTTAGAAAAAAACCATAGGCAAAAATCTCTTGGACATAGGGGTGCATCTGTCTTTTTGAAACTGGGCTGCTGCATTCTTGGGGTAAATTCCTAGGAGTGGGATTCCTGGGTCAAATGGTATTTCTATTTTGAGTTTTTTGAGGAACCTCCATACTGCTTTACACAATGGTTGAACTAATTTGCATTCCCACCAGCAATGTAGGAGAGTTCTCCTCTCTCCACATCCTTGCAAACATTTGTTGTTGTTTGTGTTTTGGATGTTGGCCAACCTCACTGGTGTGAGGTGATATCTCATTGTGGTTTTAATCTGCATTTTTCTGATGATTAGCGATGTGGAGCATTTTTTCATGTGCCTGTTGGCCATGTGAATTTCTTCTTTAGAGAAGTGTCTATTCATGTCCTGTGCCCATTTCTTAATTGGGTTATTTGCTTTTTGTTTGTTAAGGTGCGTGAGTTCTTTGGTGATTCTCATCTCACTATGCTGATGGACAGTGACTGTAATAGGGTTGGTGGGGGGGACCTGATGAAGGGGGTAGTTTAATCATCACAATATTGCTCATGTAACTGTAGGTTAATGATACTAAAATAAAATAAATTGTGGGAAAAAAAAAAAAAGAACCCTGGCATCAATAGGTCATTCTAAAAAAAAAATCTCTTGGACATAAATATGAGCAACTTCTTCATTAACATATCTCCCTGGGCAAGGGAAACAAAAGCAAAAATGAACAATTGGGACTATATCAAACTTAAAAGTTTCTGTATAATAAAGGACACCATCAGTAGAACAAAAAGGCATCCTACAGTATTGGAGAATATATTCATAAATGACATATCTGATAAGCGATTGACATCCAAATTATATAAAGAGCTCACACACCTCAACAAACAAAAAGCAAATAAGCTAATTAAAAAATGGGCAGAGGACATGAACAGACACTTCTTCAAAGAAGAACTTCAGATGGCTAACAGGCACATGAAAAGATGCTCCACATCGCTAATAATCAGAGAAATGCAAATTAAAACTACAATGAGATATCACCTCACACCAGTTAGGATGGCCAACATCCAAAAGACAGACAACAACAAATGTTGGTGAGGATGTGGAGAAAGGGGAACCCTCCTACACTGCTGGTGGGAATGTCAATTAGTTCATCCATTGTGGAAAGCAGTATGGAGGTTCCTCAAAAATCTCAAAATGGAAATACCACTTGACCCAGGAATTCCACTCTTTGGAATTTACCCTAAGAATGTAGGATCCCAGTTTGAAAAAGACATATGCACCCCTGTGTTTATTGCAGCACTATTTAACAATAGCCAAGAATGGAAACAACCTAATTGTCCATCAGTAGATGAATGGATAAAGAAGATGTGGTACATATACACAATGGAATATTATTGAGCCATGAGAAGAAAACATATCCTACCATTTGCAACAACATGGATGGAGCTAGAGGGTATTATGTTCAGTGAAATAAGCTAGGCAGAGAAAGACAATTATCAAATGATTTCATTCATCTGTGGAGTATAAGAACAAAGAATAAACTGAAGGAACAAAACAGCAGCAGACACACAGAACCCAAGAATGAACTAACAGTTACCAAATTGAAAGGAACTGTGGAAGATGGTGGGAAGGGATGGATAAGGAGGAAAAAGGGGTATTACAATTAGCACACATAATCTTGCTGTGGGGGGGAGGCATACGGGGAAGGCAGTATAACACAGAGAAGACAAGTAGTGATTCTATAGCATCTTACTATGCTGATGGACAGTGACTGTAATGGGGTATGTGGTAGGGACTTGATAATAGGGGGAGTCTAGTAACCATAATATTGCTCATGTAATTGTACATTAATAATAGCAAAAAATATCCTGGTTGGCAACCAATAAAATTGTATTGCTAGTATTACTATACACATCACATATTTTGAGCAAAAGAATATATTGTTCTCTGGTTTCTAAATCAGTTTCATCCCATCTGACCCCATTACAAAGTCAGTGCAATGGATCTAAGCATAAAGAGCTGAAACAGTTGTATTGGTTTGGAGAGAATATATACCCACAAGGGGACATAATAAGTGAGGTTTTTATAGTTCTAAATATGTTTTCTTATTGAATTTGCACCTGCTAAAAGCTCAGCCAAATTATGGTATGTGGGCCAGTTCTATTTTCCATTTTCTTTGTGAATTAAAAGTAAAATAAATGTGCAATTGAGCCTAGACAGCAGATGGTCTGCAATAGGTACAAACATATTGTACCATATGTTTGAACAGCACTTTCAGATAGTACTTCGCACTGCTAAAATATTTCATTTTCAATAGACATATGAATATACATATACTACTACAATTAAACATAAAGTGACTGATTCACTCCTTAACATTTGGGAGAAGCATGGCTTGGGAATAGATTGTGTACTCCATCTGGAAAACAGCAGTTTCCTTTGTCAACCTCTGACAGGATACAGAAAAGCAAAGTCAAAAAGGGTGGTAAGTCTGCAGAGACTTCAGCACCTTTCATAAATGAAGAACAAATACATGCAAGTGAGGCTCCCTGTGGTTTCAGAACTGTCCCCGGGGTAGCTAAATATCTAAGTAAGAAAGCTGGATGTCCCTGAAGCTCTTCTTTTCTCTCTTTTGATCATCATCCTCCCTATCCCATTCCCAAACACTTTCTGTTCATTGCAATATAGAAAAAGCAGGCAATTTTAAAGTGACAAAATTTAGTTTAACACTTTAACAGGGGGGAAAGCTAAAGTTCAGAAATACAATGACAGCCAATAGCTGATCCAGGTTTTAAATACTTTATTCAGAATGGCATATATGGTATGTATATATATTTTAAAGATATATAAATATAGTTGACCTCTATATTAAGGATGATAAATGAATGCATAGAAATGGGTTTCTCCCCTTTTTAGTAATTTTCCTCTGGGTGACCTTAACCAAGCAAATGGCTTCAGATGTCACCTCTACGCAATCATCACTCATGTAAGATTCAGACCCAATCTCCTCTAACAGTTATACCTTCATGTATGACTGTTGGATCAGCCCATCTCAGTAAGCCAACAAGAAAAACAGTGCATTTTATTACCATAGTGTCCTCAGGGGCCTTATTCCAATCTAGTCTTCCATGCTAGACTTTGGCTCTAATATGTGCACAAATGATGAATAAAACTTCAGTCATTTTTGTTATTCATCTCTTTTACAAATGCCCATTCAGTCTATGGATAGTTCATTCTGGTATTATTGTAATAGATCTCTAATGTTCATTTTCTGCAGTCCAACTTTCCAACATTGCCCTAAACTTTCAACTCTATATCTAAATAACTAACTGCCTAAATATTTAATGATATTTCTATTACTCTTTGTAGTTTTGCAGTTGTTTTTGCTGATTTAATTTTTTGTCTCCAAGTTATATAAATAACACAAATAAATATTTGAAATATATAAAAAAAAGAGAGAATGTAAGTAAATGGCATTCTAAAGCTAATTTTGGGGGGGAGAGTTCTGGTTCAAGATGGTAATCTAGAAGGACCCCAGGCTCCCCTTCTCCCCAAGACACACTGAATATGCAGCTAAATATGGAACAACTCCCCCTGGAAAAAACTAAACTGAACTAAAAACCACTTGAGCAACTCATACATATTGCCAAGGAGAAAGCCCACATGAAAATGTAGGAGAGGCTAGGACACAACTTTACCATAAGTTCCATCCCCTTAACAGCAACCCACAATAAAGAGGGAGCTCCAAACCCAGAGCTTCTCCCTGAGGAGTGAAGAGTTTGAACCTCACATTGGGAATGCCAACTTGTAAGACCTGTACCTAAGAGTTAAGACCCCAAAACATCTAACTTTGAAAACCTAGGGGCTCAAGTCTAAGAGACCACAAAGCTGTAAAGGTCTGATACAGGGTTCTTTAAGGGCTTAGCTACTCAGACTCTCCAGTCCCAGGGCTCTGTACAGAGGCAGCAGAGGCTGAGGCAGGTGATTTACTGAATGAGGCTCATTTGCTAATCTTAAAATTTAATACACATCTAGAAGCTAGTGGCCACCATCTTCTAGCTCTCTCTCTTCCTTGCTATAGCTTGCTGGTATCTCCCAGAAAGGACTTTATACACTCAGGATTGTGGTCCCACAAGATTGTTTACGTTTGCATACTTTAAAAGCTATTGCCGGAGGATGTGGCTTCAAACAGCCAGATCTATGCACTGACTGAGATCCTCCCTTTTGGAACACTGACAGGTCTTGGCACACCCTCAACTACTGCAAGCCATTAAAAATAAAATAGGCTGCATGGATAAAGGGTTGAGGCAACCTAGAGCTACTGGGAGGAAAATAAAGTTCATCTGCTATAGGAGGCCACTCTTGTAATACTGAGAGAGGTAGTCATTTTACCCAATGTATAGCAACAGGCACAGAGCATCAGGCAAAATTAAGAAACATAGTAGTATGTCACAAACAAAAGAACAATGTAAAAACTTAAACTGTGTTGTTTTTTTTCTGATAGACTAGAACCAGGCAATAAATATGTATTCTGTAACAACCTTAGAGTAAGATTACATCATAGAGATATTTACATTATATAATATGATTGGTGTACTGGGTACACACTTTTTAATGATAAGAATATTTCAGAGATATTAATACAATACTACTTTTTCCCCATGATTAATATTTATACATATATGTATATATGCATACACTCCAGCAGTTGTGCTTCTGGCCATGGTTGGACTTTTATCAAACCACCTTTCCCATAGATAAAAACTATACATTTTGGTAAACAAAAATGTACCTGAAGGTACAAAGCATAGCCAAAAGCACTTAGATAGTGGCAAATGAAACTCAAAATTGGAAAAAGTGATGGCACTAAGGAGAATTCCCTCTTTCATCGATATTTTCTTGAGCTTCAACCCCAGTCTTCTCCATCAGGGATAGTTCAAACTGTACGAGAAAAAAACAAGCTTAAGCATTTGAAGAAACCAAAGACAGCACTACCGGAGAAAATAAATCGGAGAGGAAAATGATGGAAAGTCCAAAAACTGAGAGAGCCAGAGAGGGAGATACCCAAATCTGTTTAAAAAATTTGCCAGAGTTTCTGACCGACCCCTGAACTGTGAATCCTTGGGGCATACTCAACACCGTACATTAAAAGGAAATTAACTGAGATTTGCTCTTCTGTTCCCACGGGGAAGAAAAAATTTCCCTTCAGCCAAGTTGAATGCTTACTTAAAAAAACAAAATCAAAATTCATAGAAGGGACATACAGAACCTAAAGTAGAAACTCTAACAAATATCGAAAATATAATATCCATCACTCATAATATCCAGGATAGAAGTCAAATTACTCAACAAATGAAGACATAGGAAAATATAACATTGACTGTCTAGAAAATAAGACACCCCACAAAGGCTGACCTGAGATGGCCCGGTCAGGATATTACAGAAGAGAAAGAAAAATTATAAGAAAAGGATAAAATTACAATTCTAGAATTGAAAAGTTCAAAATCTAAAAGAAAAAAGTACATTGGATGGACTTAGCAAACAAATGGAGATATTTAAAACTAAATATTAACCAATAGAAATAATTCTTTCTGAAGAACAAAGAGGGAAAACAGTAGTTTGAAAAACTAAAAAGCCCTCAAGAAAACATGAGACATGTACTGAATTGTGCCCTCCCAAAATTCATATATTGAAGCCCTAATAAATAAATCAGAGGAGAGAACTTACAAACAGATCCACTTCTATATGATGATAATTTGATTTTCCAAAAGATGTCAATACCATCACTAAGTAAAGGAAATTCTTAAAATCACCAGAAATGGAATAATTGATTGTTCATAAGGAAAAATAAGGACTTTGAGCTTTGCCTCACATATCACAAAAAAATTAATTTGCAATAGGTTATATACATTAACACAAATTTGAAAATTATAACTTTTCAGAAGAAATACTTCTGCAGTTTCAGAGAAGGGAAGTTTTCCTTGATAGATCCAGATTGGATCTTAAAAGTATACTGCAAGTATGCCTTAAAAGTATACTGCAAGTCATAAAAAAAATCTGTTTATCAAAAGACATTAAGGAAAGAAATAAGAAAGTCTCAGTCCTGGAGAAAATATTTGCAACACATAAATCTGAAAGACTACTTGGATCCAGGAGGTACAATAAGCTTTTACAACTCAATAATAAAATGACAAACAATCTAATAAAAATGAGCAAAAGATTAGAACAGAAACTTCACAAAGGAAGATCTATATATAGCAAAATAAATATGGGAGAAAAACAACTTTTCTTAAAAAATGCTTAAGACATTATTCTTCAAGGAAATGCAAACTGAAAACAATGAGATGCCACATGTCACTTTCATTTATGGCCCAAATCAAAGAGATTGATAAAACCAAATGTGGAGAATGTAGTGCAGCTTTAATGCCTATATATTATTGCACATAATACATTCACAATGGGGATATAAAATAGTATACTCATTCTGGAAAAAAATTCTCAAAATTTCTTATAAAATGTGCATCCACTCTACCACCCACAAATACCACTTGTAGTTGTTGACACATATAAACAAAATCACATGTCCACAAAAATATTTCTATAAGAATTCCATAATCACTTTATTCACAATAATTCAATGCCGGAAGTAGCTCAGATGTTTATCAGTAAGAGAATGGATAAACATTTATGTTCATACAATGAAATAACAAACAATGAAAACAAACTCCTGAAACATTCAACAACATGGATAAATCTCAAAATTTCATTTTACAAGATGAAAGAATACTTATAAAAATGTCTGGTTCCATTCATGAATGAATTTCCTTAGAGGGCATGCGGAAATGGGTTGACTAAGAATGAGCTGAAACAACCCTCAGAGCTGATGGCAATATCTTACATCTTGAAGAATTTGTATTACACAAAGGTATTCATTAGTTAACTCATAGAATGTTACTCTTAAGATTTTGCCTTTCATTGCTGGTAATTTGACTTCAACAGAGGACAAAAAGCACCATAAAAAACAGTCAACTCTAGTTGAAGACATCAATGCTAAAATGTTTAGAAGATAATGCTGTCTAATGCAAATAAATTTGAGAAACACTTCAAGATAGTAATGTGGACTGACAAATGGATGTAGGGAAGAAAAGATGGCTAGTAAGTGATAAAGCAAACAAAATCATTTTAAAAAGTACAACACCTAAAAGAAAAACTGTGAAATTCTAATAGGGGACATTGTGTAAGACTGAATAAATTGCATTTTTTGTGGATGAGATCATCTTGTATAAATGAGTCTAAGATGGCCTCTGTTTATGAGCTCCTTGTTTCTTTCTTCATAGCTAGGTAAGACCTGTCAGTTCAACAGCCCACTGATGCCCATTTCAAATTTTTACATAGCTGGCTGTTTTAAAATTAGTTCAAATGGGAATATTTTTAACCTTTTTAAGGTCTGTGTTCTTTACATACCTCATGATGCTACACCCAGCATTGGCTGACCATTGATAAACTAGAACCATGTGATTGTAAAGCCCTAAGGCACTATTGCCCTTTTTAACCATCTGAGCTAGAAACTCCCCACTGTGCTGTTGAGTGACATTACCTAGATAATAAAGTCTCTTTTCTTCATCCCCTACTGAATGGTGGTTCCTTGGTCTAATCCTCTGGATAGTCTCATGCTCTGAGGGACTTCCATCACTTGTCACTCTGACTGAGTGTTACCCAAGAAAATGTGCATTACTGCCTCTGGTGGTCATACAGTTTTCCTTGATTGCCCACAAATCCCTTAAACCCCCTACATACTGTAAATATTTTTTAAATGCCTTTCTTCCCTAATTAATACAAAAGTTAAAAGAATTATGATTGAATTTTATACATGAGTTTTATGGACTGGGCAAGATGATAATTCTGTTAAGAAAAATGTGTAACAGTATAGTTAGGAAAACTTATAAAATATTGAACAATGGAGAGCCTTGTCTTATCAGATATTAAGCAACACAAATAATTATGAGTTTGATATTAATATAGTAATGAAGAACCATAGATTATTATAATAAAATAAGGAAATGGAAGACACAAAAGTAAAAGCAATTAGGTTTTGTTTAGGGACATAAGTGAATGGGATAATATGGACAATTGAACTAAATATCACAAGGGTAATTAGAAACACATTTGAGAGGAAAGTAAAGTTTGAGTCCTACAAGTAACTTTACTTGATGTCTTATTCTAAACAGGTACTATAAAAGAATACCATAGACTGGGTGGTTTGTAAACAACAGAACTTTATTTCTCATAGTTCTGGAGGCTAAGAAGTCCAAGATCAAGGCACCAGGCATATTCAGAATCTAGTGAGGGTCTATTTCCTGGTTCATAGACAGCCTTCTTTTTTGTTGCATCCTCAGGTAATGGATGAGGCAAGCCAGATAGTGAGGGTCTCTTTTATTATTAAGGGCACTAATTTTATTCATAAATTTTCCTTGCTTATGGTGTAATGACCTCCAAAAATCCCCACCCCTAATACCATTACTTCAGGGGTTTGGATTAAAACATGTGAATTTGGGAGAGAACACAAACAGTAAGACCATTGCACTTGACTGAAAACTTAGAATGTGTTTTAATAATAATGAATTAGGAAAGTAACATTAAAAATGTTTTCCTATTTTATTATACTTCTATCAACCTATCATTTATATATCTAGCCAAGTTTATGTTTTCTTCTATTTTCATACTTCTCATGTTCTTTTTTAAATTAGGATCTTAGATGAAATACATATAATTATTTGGGAAGTTTGTCATTTTTTTTAAAAAGTGTATACAAATTGAAATCATCTGAGAAATGATGTGGAGCAAAACAAGAGATAAAACCATTTTCACTTACATAATTGGTATAACCACATGTGTGTAGTATATGTCTGTTCATTACTTATATTCATGTTCCAGTTATTTGTAACTTTGTCTTGACAGTATCTTTCCTTTTTCATTAGCTATTATTTTTAAAAAATACTAGTTACCACATTGCACATGATTATCTCTAATGAAATAGAGTTCCAAACCTTTTACTTTTGTTTACAGCATGACACATTCACACATGGGTTATTTTAAAAAATGATATTTAAAAAAATTACAAAACAAAAAAAGCTTGTGAATTCTTATAATATTCTTATAATATCAAAAGGTACGTATCAGTACAAGAAACTCTGCTCCTATCAATGCCATAATATTTTATTATTACAGTGCAATGGACTTAATTATATTTATGATGATGGATCATTAACTTTCGAGACCAGACAAACTGACATCAAACTTAGTTATCTTTATTAGTGCTTTCTTAATAATTGGAATAAAAGATTTAATTGATTTGTGTGTGTGTGTGTGTGTGTGTGTGTGTAGTGAATTTTATGGCATTATATAAAGACAGAAATTTTGCTTAGAATGTACTCAAAATGTAGATTTCATTAAAAATCTTGTTTTTGCCATCTAAAGTAACAGTGAGTGGGTTTCTTAAATTCTTTTATAAAATCTTGTTTTTATGTGTCTGGTGACTATTTTCACAACCATCAATAAATGTAAAATTTAGATCCATTTGAAGAATGGAAGGTCAGTTGGAAAAACCTTTAAGATCTTTTCCAAATTGGGGTAATCTAAATCTTTGTAATTTACTGAATTTGGTTGTTCTGCTCTGTGGGATAGATAGAACATGGTGTTTCTAGAACTGCCATGGGCATATAGGTTCTCCACATAATTGGCTCTGAGATATACGTTTACAAATTGGAGGAAACAAAATGAGTTAGTGGTCCCTTTTGTAGTCAATATATGACACCTGAGACATTTAAAGTTTCTTATATTTTTGTCAAAGCCAAATGGAGTTTTATAACTTCCAGAGATTCTCTAAATATTTAATTAATAATAACAATAATAATATTAATAACAACTGTGTCTTCTATATAGCTTTCTCTGTGCAAGCATAAGCTACTCACTTTCTCAAGCTTTCTTTCACATTTTGTTCATTTTACAAATTGTTTTTTTACTATATTCAAAATTGTTCTGGAATTTCTGAGAAGCAAGCCTGGAAAACAGCAGCTTTTATAATTCTATTAACATGTATTCAATTTCACTTGATTACCTTTTAGGTGTGTGTGTGTGTGTGTGTGTATTTAATCCATGTTTCTGGTGGTAATTTTTTCAATCCATGTTTAGTCTATATATTACTGGAACATATTTATTCCATGGGCTTCCTCAGCCCATGTTACCTTTTGTATATATCATCTACTTTGATGAAAGTGGCAATATGATTTAGTATATTAAACTAAACCACCAAGAAGACCTAACTTTAATCCTCAAAGATTTACCTGCACTCACATCTTGAGCATAATGGTCTAGTCCTCAGTTCTGTCATGCATACAGATAATATATACATCTCAAAGGTGTCTTCCAATTGTAATGAAATCTAGACATGTGGCTGATAAAGCAGATCCACTCTTTCCATATATGGATTCCAGGAATAATTTTTCCCTAGAAAAATAGACACTATTTGAGCTTTTATTAAAGGAAAGATTTCAGCATTCCTGTATCAAATCTTACAAGTGAGTGCCTATTTGTGAGGAGTGGTAGATCAATGTAAGAACACATCTGTTTTAATCTAACTGCAATTTTTAGTAAAGAGTGTACAATGACTTTTCCTATCTAATCACTTTTGTCTTACAGGTAAATCTATATTCTAGGTTTTTGTAAATAAATAACATGTGTTTTTTTCATTATTTATAATTTTTTCTCATGAAAAATGTGAGGAGTAAAGACTTCAAGGAGGTAATTCAATAACTCAGCAATCAACAATGTAATCGAAATCCCAGCTTCTTTCAGCCTCTGCTTGGTCAACCACAGTGTGTATTGACCACACATACCTAGGCTGGCTTCTTACCCACATACAAGATGACTGCCATTGGCATCTGGGGCCAGATGATAATTTATTCTTATTCAGCAAAACTGTGAGATTGAATTCTTATAGATTTCCTTTAAGAACTATAAGGGCTATATTCTCAGAAGTCCTTTTCAGACTTGACTTGTCTCTTATTGGTTGACATTTTCCATAGGTGCACAATCCTCAAATAATTACAATTATTTTAGACCAATCAGGTAGAATGTATTAGATATCAGGGAGTCAATCAAAATATTTTTATAAATGCTGTCACAAATATATGGTTATGATGTTCGTTTCTCTGTCCAGGGAAGCAGATATAGAACCGTCCTTTGTCTTGGTTTCTTTAAACTCTGGTGCTTTAGTCATTCACTGGATATAAACAGCATCCCTTAATTTACTTTCAAAAGTAATTTTGGCACATTTTGACAGTGGAAAGTCTTGCTTTTTTCTAAAATATCTTGATATAATATTATCCAGCAAGAGTTTAGAAGTATTTACTTAGTTGTATAAACTTCAGATGAAGCAGAAGCAGCTTATCAAATTTTATTTAAATCTGAGAGGAAGATGTACAGTTGATATAGGAGTAAATTTTTTTTTAGAAATTTGAGTTTTAGTCCTAAATCTGGGATCAGTTTACCTCATGACCTTAAATTTTACTTGTTACTTAACCTTTGCAAATATGTATCTTAATCTGATATAGTTGGGTTTCACTATAAATTTAATTCCAGCTCTAAAATTCTATGACTCTTAACATATCCTGGTTATCTCCCTGGCTTTATCTGAATACAGAAATAAAATAACATTCCTTTTACATGTGCAAGACCACTATGAATCAGAGTACAGAGGTGTTTTCACCCAGGCTGTGTGTTATAGATATCTGCATTTAAAAGTTTATTTGTTACTTACTATACCAAAGAGACTGGGAGACACACACAAGGAAAATTTTCAACTGTGGTTAAGATATGAATGGCTTTTTCAAATAGGAGCTAATTCATGTGTAAATATAAACATAGAAAAATGTTAAAAGCAACAAAAATCTAAGTGCTATTATAGAAACACATAGACTGTATGAGTTTTACATTATTGAGAGATCACATCCGATATTTCCATCTTACAAAAATACCCTGTTTTTCACAAAGAAATTGTACAAGATCTATTTCATTTTTGCCCCTGTTAAATTGGTGATTTACATAAGGTAAGAGTTGTTATTTTCTGTTTTTCTGTGTAAGAAATGATTTCAGATTGATGAAGTGGACAATAAATATCCTGTTCCCAATGACTGAAAGTTAAGATATTAATTGTTTTATTTTGATATATAGTCTAACAATTGATTTGTTTGCCGAATGTGCCTGGGTTTATTTATTGGCTTTTTTTTCTAATCATATTGATAAAATCTGCAGTGTTTTTAATTCAGTGATAAAGAGTATGCAGATCTATATGATTTATTCTAAACAAATACAGCTAAATCCTAAAGTAACTTTGAGACATTCACGTGCAAAATATTTTCCTTACACTTTTCTGTATGTGACTAAAATGTCATTGACTTTATGACAAGCATTAGCATGACTGAGGATAAGTGAAAAGCTAGAATGAATCATACTTTGATAAAATATTCACTGTTATCAGTAGGTATTTGATCAGCTTTCAAAATGGGATTTGTGATAGTTGAGAAGTTTCTTTGTCACAAAATATTGAAGAAAGATGAGTATGAACATCTCCAGCCTATAGACTTGGCCCCCAAAGCATGTGGCCTTAAATGTCTGAACAAAATGTCAATATTATCCAGGATTTAGAGTGGCAAAAGTAGAGCTGATGATTTGTTGAGGAGAGTTAAGAAACAAAATGAGCTGCATCATAATGTGCTCTGAATAGAAGAGTTACTTGTTTGTGGGTATGCAAAAGTAGTAAATGATTCCATTATATACTTAATTCATATCCCCCAACTGTTGTTTGTCCATATCCATATATCTTTATGTCTGTTTCTACCTCTACCTCTCACTAGTGTTTTATCATCTACCTATATATTATTTTTCTCTCGTTGAAGGTTGTTTGAAGATACGATGAGATATTAGCCTTGATAAATTAGTGTCTACTACCTATCAAGGTCATCCCCCATATTAAAAGTGTACAAACATTACAACCAAGAATTAACATCAGCGCAGTGCTAGTGACAACCAAGATCCTTTTTAAGTTTCACCAGTTGTTCCAATTATGTCCTCCTAGCAAAAGCTCCAATGTTACCTCACACATTATGTTTACTTGTCAACTCTCTCTAGTCACATTCAGTCTGAAACACTTGCCTAGTGCAGAGAAAGGTGAAATAAAATGGAGATGCTGTGTTAAGGGGTTTTAAAATGGAACCAGGAGGCCATAAAGGAGGTGGGCGTTATGTTCTCACCATGAACTTTTGAACTGGGAAACCACAAATTCTCCAAGGACTCTACACAAACTTTTGCTTAGTGATGGCCTTAGCAACCAATTATGTTTAGCCAAGATTAGTTTTCTCCCGCCAACACCAATCAAAGTTCCTCATAAACCACATACCCAAGCATCCCTTTTAGTCTTTAAAATCCCCTGACTTTTGCTCCCTAGTGGGATACAATCTGGGTTGTTACCCAAATCTGTGCTTTCTGAATTGGATTTCTAAGATCCCAAATAAATGCTTTTGTTTTATTTCAGTTCTACCTCTGTTCTCTGTCAACAGTAGTGTTTCCATTACTTTCATAATCTTGATTGATTTTTTAGTAATACAGGAAGTTACTTTATAGAATGCTGTTTCAGTTTGTGTTTCATGAGTAAATTGTTTGGCTCTTTTCATAGGAACATCAGAGATGTGATGTGAATTCTCATTCCATCACGTCTTGGTAGGCTATAAAAATTTGCCCTATCATGAGTCACGTTAACTTTGATCACTAATTTATGGTGATACCCAGCAACTTTCTTCACTGTTTTTTTGTTTATAAATTATAAGTATTTTGTGAAGAGATGATTTTTGACTATTTAAAAATTATTTTATTTCTCACATTTTCACTCATCACTTTTTGCATCCATTGAACTTGTCTATATCAGTTACTACCACAACAGTTATTAAATGGTGATTTTCTAATTCCATAATTTGTTCTGCATTTATTGACACTGAACTATAAAGAAGAGTTTTATTTTCTCCATATTTTCATATTTATTTATTTATAGTGGTATGGACTTGTGAATTTTTATTTAATCAAAAGATAATAATCTATTAATATATTTTGTATGTGTGTGTTTGATTTTGGTTACCTCAGATTTCTACAGCGGGAGCCTCTTGAAATTAGGTTCCCTGCCTTTTTGGCATGTCTCGTCCATTCTTTGAGCATTTGCTTATTTTCCGACTCAGCAAAATATTCCAGGCTCATCTTATTCTTTGTTTTCCAAGGTGTGCCTTAGACATTTTCCAAAAAAATCTTTATTCCTTATGATAAAGAAATATATTTAGAAATATTTCTAAATACTTAGTTGTAAGTACTGAGCAGTAGGTTTACTCATCGTTACTGGGGTGTCATTATTTTCACATTTGAATGCATATGCCCACACACCCATGCATGCACAGACACCACACATACACCTATGTTCTTTCGATATTTAATTGTATGTATTGAAAACTGTTAGTTCACACCAAGAACACCTATTTTATCCCAACACAATACAGTTTATTTTAACTTGGACCCTTTCCATCCTTATAATGCCCTTCTCTTACAGAGATAAACTTCACTTCATTTTAGTTCAAAATCGTTACTTTTTTGCTCAATTCTTCTCTATCTTCCAATACCACTGGGCTGGTTCTTCATTCATCCTAACAGTCATCATGCCACTTTCCTGACTGTAACATTGTAGGGCTCCAAACATTTCTGGGCCATGGCTTTTCAGCTCTGAACCAGGTCATATCCAAAATCTATTGTCGAACTGGAGAGACTATAATGACTTTTTGCTTCATTTTGTAGGGTAGCTATTACTTTTGATATTATTATTAATGTTTGCTTCATATTTACTGTGACAGTGGTGGTCTTATTGATGGGGATCAGAAAAAATTGCTAACAAAGGAAAGTTCCATCACTGACAAACCATAAAATGTGTTGTAGGAAGCTCATTTATATATTGAGCTAATGTATGTATACACAATATTATAGATACAGTTTACAATGAAATATTGTATCTAATTATTAAATATGCATATGTCTGTAAGTATATATTTATGTGTATGAGTATGTATACATATTATATATATATGTATATATATATATATATATAATATTTAGAAAAAAGAAGGATATAGAAACAGATAGAAATGTATAGACCCTCATTTCCTGGGATCCGTGCTAAGCTTATTAAAGTATATATACCTTACCGACAATCAAATAGCTAAAAAACAATCTACTTAGATTTAATATAGATGTCGTACTCTTAACTATTATCCTATAATGCTTAAAAGCTTATGTATTTATAATATTTTTATAACATGTATTTAAATATTGATATTATATTGTCATAGTATAGTATATATTGTAAATACTAATATCTTATTGTGCCTAAATTAATCCTTTGGATCACTGTAAAAATGCATATAAAATTACTTCACTATCCAAAATATATTTGATTTTTTTATGGGTTTGGTAAAAAAGAGACAAAAAGAGGGACAGAATTACTATTGTTGAGATAAAGTAAAATAATAATGATAACAGTAATGATTATGATTCTAAGAAAAGCTTTAATTAAACAGTTTCTCTATGTAGATAGATATTAGTTGAATGACCATGGTTATCTTGGGAAGAAATTTACTGTGCACCTTTGTGTAAGAACATATAAGAATACCTTTTCCTCTTCATTTCCTCTTTGAATAGGCAGAAAATTGTTACCAATATAGAACTCTGTCTTTTCCTCTTTGAATAGGCAGAAAATTGTTACCAATATAGAACTCTGTCTTTGAAGATAATTTTAATCACCAATCACATATACAGTTTGTAAATTTCTCTGAAGTACAATTCTGCAGTACATAAGAATTTAATAGGATTCACTAAGGCAGGTCCTTAGTGTCAGCTAGGATACAATAATTTCAGATCAAATTACTTTCTAAGCCATAGTTGAGGAAAGGTGAAGCAATTTTCTACAAACAATTATTATTGACTATTTTGATGGTAGCATGATGTTAAAAGGAAATTTATTATTCTATTTTAGGTTTCTGAATTTTTAGTTTATAGTCTAACACCATGTCTATATCTGATTTCTATTAAGCTGGGAGATGAAAGGGATTGTATGTTTTCAGACTCCATTAAACAGGGGTTTAGATTTTGTTGTTAATTCAGGCTTGACATATTGCAATAGGTATACTAGAAAGCCAATTTCTTTAGAATGCTTACGTATTTTTCTATATCTATATTTGTTTTTAATTTGGGGGAATTATGTTCTTTTCTACTATTAATATGATGTAATTATACAGGTATTTTAATGAAATGATTAATACAGTGACATAAAATAACTAGATATTATAGTCTATTATATTCACAGAACTTGCAATTTTCTGTTTGAAGATTGTACAGTGATCTGAAAATTTGTCACAGTTCATATTGATTATATTTTATGAAAAAACTTTTATTTTCAAGCTATGTACTAAATGCAATAATAACCAGCAATAATTCTAATAAACAAGTAGATGAGTAGCATTTGTTGTTTGTAATGGGCTAGGCCTTTTTCTAAGCCTTTTCATTATGTAGAAAAGGAATCTCAGGCACATAGTTGGTAAATGACTGGTCTAAGGTCACATAACCAGATTTAGTGTGGCTGAGATTCAAAAACAATATGTCAACATCATTAAACATTACTCATATATAGTTGTTTAGTATTGAGTAAGTAAATGCATGTTTTTAGATAATACAGCTATTGCTCAGGATAACGATTTTCATTTTTTTCTCGATAGAAATTACATTTTTTAATTTCTTTATTCCATACATAAGGACTTATTCAGATTAACTATATGAATTAGTTACCTATTGCTTCTCTGAAATATATTACCATAAATTTAGTGGTTTAAATAATGCAAATTTCTTTATATTTTCTTTCATGTTTACCTTATAATTCTGAAGGACAAAAGTCTTGGTTTCACTGAGCTAAAATCTAGGGTGGTCTTTTACAAAATGTTTATAACATTTGGTTTAACAGTCATAACAAATGATAAAATACTGTTCATATTATTTCCAGGTGATCTCTTTTGTTGTTTCATAGTTCATCTTGGTAGGAGATTATGATCAAAAAGTTGAGGAAAATGAATGAAGGAGATAATGATGCCGGAATTCTTGTTCACGAAGCCGAAGAATGAGCTTAGCAAACAGGCAAGGTAGGAGAGCAAGGTACAGGCTTTTATTTAGAAATAATGTGATAGGACAGAGCTCCCGGCTCACGCCAGGAGGGGACAAGAGAGTCCGGTGTGCTGCGTTGTCTAGGGGTTTTATAGGCAGATTAGGATTTTTCGAGAACATGAAAAAAAGGTTTAGGGGTGTAGACCTGCCACGTGTGTCTGAACACCCCGAATTAACTTAACACAAGGAATTCCGCCCCCTGGATTTCTCTCCAGAGCACCTGCATCCTGGTCTAGGGGTGTATCAAAAGGCAGCCTGCCCAGTCCCCAAGGTGGGCTGAGGTATTGTTTGTTTGCTAAAGAGTAAGTTAAGAATTCTGCTTCCCAAACTTCCTGGATGTTAAAATGCAATCTTTAAGGTGGAATCTTCCCTGCCTTTTACTATGTTGTTTACAGCTGGGTCTGCATGCTAAATTAGTTGCCCCGTTTGTCCTGGGCCTTTTAGCATGCTAAAGTGAATCTTACAAGTGGTTAGCATAATAACAACATGGGGTACTCTTCTTTATCTGGGGAACACCAACCGATACTGAAGAATGACTCTAGAGCTTAATGTTTAACAGAGTTTTGGTAGGGGGTTTCCTTGCATGTAGTTACATTGCTCTGACTGCAAATATTCTGCCTTGCTTTTTCCGGAGGCCCTCCCCCTACTCTGACTACACCCACAGTCCCTGTCTCAATAAGATTGTTTCAATTTTATATTTTCTGTTTTGATTATTTGAGCATTTTTAGACCCAATTCTTTTTATTAATAAAATATTTCTACAGTCTACTACATTACAAGTAGTTTTACAGTTAGTCTCATGATAGATTATATGTTCCATGGCAGAGGCATTATATCTGTGTTTTGTTCACCATTACATGTCTACATTGCACTAGTTGGGCAATAGCTGCTCAGTTAGTATGCAATGAATAGTAGTATATATTAGATGAAATATATATGTATATAAAATAAGAGTGCTCATTTATTAGTTGATAAATCATATATCAAACATTCAATACATTTTTTCATACATTCATTAGAAAAATGTAAATCCACATGTGAATAAAAATGATTAAAAGAAGGCATTTTCAATTGCAGACCATTTCTCAGGAGAAAGATATACTTTGGGACAGATATGGAATGCATCTGCAAATTTAGATCAATCCTTTATTCTCTGCATCAATTCAAAATCTACCTAAATTTTCAATTTTAGGTTACATATAAATTTAAGGCATTTATATTGATTTTGGAGTCTTCTGGGTTAAATGTGAGTATAAGCTGTATTTATCGATTTGAATGCCCATAGTTCACAGCCAGAAAAATTTGACTTCAGAGGTTAGTTGGATCCATGCTTTGCACTTATTAAAATAGGATATAAATTTCATTTTAAGCTTCTACTATATGTCCTTGAATAAAATAATTCAAATTGTGTAATCATCTCTATTATTGTTTGGTTCCACTTTCTTTATTAGAATATTTTAGGAAGTGTGGGCTGAGGTTTATTCTTCAGAATTCTACTGATTTTTTGTGAAATTTGTTTGACAGCAAGGATTTCAAATTAATGCTCAATTATATACTGATTCTTTAGGGTATACCTCAGGTGAAAGTCAGAACACACAGGACCAAAAAAGGTAGCACAGGAACAATTTTCTAGTATAGAAGCATTTATGAAAAATAGTTTTGACAAGATGTTCACATTTAGGACATATGAACTGGCTTGGTTTCTAGTTTTTTCCTACCTTCTAAATTTCAGATCTAATTTTGTGTTTGATTCCTGAGTATACTCTTGTATCCCAATGTAAAATTTTACTGGGGTTAAAAGTTTTGATCCCTATAGCTAAGCCTGATGCCTTATCAGGATACCACTGCCTCTAGGTTGTTGATAAAGCTAGATGCTGGCAGTATTCAGATACCACAAGTAGTAGAAAAACATTGAACTTCATTCATTATGTTATTCTCACAGATAGTGTTACTACAAAGTCATGTAATACAAAAATCTCTTTTAAAATTGTGCATGTTATATGCTTGTTTTTAAAGTACAATCTTCAGTTTAACAAAATTTATTCAGGTCCAATAACATTAATTTTAATAATTTCACAGGTAAACAAAAAATGGTCATAAAAACAATGGTTCATATGTTTGTAAAAAACATTTTAAACTAATATTATTTTAAAAATAAGTGATTTAGGCATTTCTATAATTTGGAGTTTGATATAAAGATGTGTGTTATACTTCTATAGTAATGTTGATGTTCATTTTAGTTTTCATTTAATAAATAGAAACAATTAAAGTAGATTTTTATATATTAAATTGTATTCAATGAGAAGATGTTATAGAATCCAAGAATGCTTGGGCAATTAATTATATTTGAAGCATAGATTAACCAGATATGCTCATCAGACTATATAATATTTACAAAGTATGCAAAGTGCAACTGACAAAACATACTATAAAGGCATGGTTTAAATTAATACTTTTGAGGAATTATTTATAATATTTTACTTCCACCAAAACATAATATATTTATGAGATTTAGGAGCACCAATGTATTGACATTAAAGTGTGGTCTTCTACATTTAGAGAATTAAATAGTTATTTTTATAGTAGTGCTAACATTCATACAAATATAAGCAATTTGAAAAAAATAGTAAAATATTTTAAGGAAACAAAAACTCCAAACAACTACAGTGTTTTTTAAACACTCACAGTACTGAAGGAGCTTATTATTTTGGAAACACTTAGAATATTTGAGAGAGTCTTTGAAAGAGGACAAAAGAATTCTCAACATCTACTTGATCATGAGTCAATAAAGCATCAGGAAATCTGACTTTATTGTGTGCTGTTTCCCACTAACAAAAGCAATTTGTAGGCTCAAAATAAGTTGTGGTGTGTTGGCTGCGTAAACAAATTGCAGAGGCAATAATCTGAGGTTTACATTTGAAGATACTGGCACTGTTTCTGAAGTTAAATCCAGAGCCTATTACATTTGTGTCTTTTTAACCAGCTTCAAATAGGGCTATGAAGCACTTTGTTCTTAGTTTATGGGAACCCCTAGAGACATTCTTTTGCTGCTAAAAGATTTGTCTATACCACATTGTTTGGTAACTTTCCATTTACTACAATTAATGAAATAAGGGGGATTTTAAAATGTGTTTAAAAGGAAAGAAAGCAATTGGATAGTGTTTTACTTCCCTAACAAGAGAGTGAGAAATGGCTCAAAACATAAATGTTACATATCTATTGTCTCAGAAGATTTAGGGATTTAAAGTGAACAACTGGGATTCAAAGTAAAAGCTCTTCCAGTCAAATGTAATTTTTATGACAGCAAATTTGCTTCTAATTTGGTAAACAAAAGTTAAAATATGATATGGCCCCTATCTATAATATAATATAGAGATAATACCTTTAAAATTGTGCAACTTTAAAGAAAATATGTGATTGAGTCTTCTGAATCATTTTCAAAAGTATCCATTTTATTATCCCCAAAAATATAAACAACTCATTGGAAAGGTTGACATTGATTCCTGAGAAAGCTAAAGAAATAACTTAGATATAATAAATCAAAGTTTGGAAAGCAAAACAACCTTTTTTCAATTATTTAATGCTTCATGTGGTACAACAAAGTGTTAAAGGTATCCGAGAAAGTTTTCCTTTCTGCAGGGACACATTAATATATTCAAGAAATTGGTGAATTTTTATATCATAATTATCTGGCAGAAACTTCAAACTCAACAGCTTCTTTAATATAACCTGGAGCAAATTATTCACTTTTTTTCATCTCAGAAATTCTTATGGGTAAATAGCTGTGATCTTGGCTTTAGAGGACTTCTAAGAGGGCTGAAATATAAAGCATTCTATTTGTATTCTAACATGTATTCTAATATGCACTGTAGCAAGTATCCCCAGAGAAGGTATACAGGAACATTCTGTTCTGTGCACTATTATACATCTTAACTTATTATTTCCAGAGCATTTTAAATTTGGGAGTCATGCTATACTTTTATATCCCTAACATTAACAAATAAATTTTCATGAATGATGCACTGAATAGGTATGTAAATAAATTAATTGAATGAGTGAATGATTAAAATCTCTTTGATCTTTAGGATAAAATAGACCTTAGAAATAATTGGGGTAGTAATTATTACATTTATGTTTGGGTTTCTTCTAATCTTGTGAACAACAATAACAATAAAAATCCAACTGGAATCTGGTATTACAAAAGCACACTTTGTGTTGAACATTCTTATATTTCTATGGCCATTCAATAATGCTTACTAACTTAAAAAAATACAAACACCCATTCTTACAATTATCTGTGTTCCAAAAAATAAAAACCACTGATTTAGCCAACCCTCCTCATTTAGTACCTGAAGCTATTAGGGTCAAGAGACATTCAATCACTTTTCTTTTTTCACATAGGTAATTAATGGCAGTGCTAAGAACTGGTCCCCAGCCTTCTGGAATTTAATCTGGCTCATTATACTTTGAAATGCTCTACTTCCCTATTTGGACCATTCTTCTCAGTGAGAGCAAATATACAGATGAAGAATGAATGGGACTAGGCAAGTTGATTGTCAGAGTTTCAGTGAATAACCCAGGGTACAAAGCTTTCAGAACAGTTCTGATGAACACTGCCTGAAAGTTAATGACATGTTATTTTGTTCCCTTATATATTATTGAAATGCCAGCATTCAAGTCAAGAGCTTAGTCACAAAAGTATAATGTAGACATAATATGGCAACACAATTATAACTAAGAAGGCTTAATGTGACCAGCTTGAAAAGCAATACATAGCAAAAGTGGTGATGTTGAGCTTTTATTTTTAAATTTCTAGGAATTATGGAAATGGAAAAGAATTACAGAAAAGGAATGGTGAAGAAAATAAATATACCTTTGTAAGTAACAGGATATTTCAAGGCTCAAATGGTAAGAACAACAAAAACAAAGAATTTTGATAGAATTGCTGTTGTTTACTGCAGCACAAAAAGCTAAATAAAAATTTATTTGTCTTCAAGGAGTTTACTATTCAGAGGGGAGAATAAATGTGTAAAAATTTTTTTAACACATTTTCAAAGATTAATTTATCTTTGGTAATGATTAAAATGTTTTGTAAATATTATAAATCTTAATCCTTACAAGGTAGGATGCTATTAATATATTTAATTTACATGGGGAACTGACAAATAGAGTAAATAAATTGTCCACAGTGTCAAAGGTAATCACTGGCTTTGATAAGGTTTAACATGGTCAGTCTGACTTTAGGTTGACAGGGACTCTTTGAGTTGTCTAACATCAAATAATCCAAATACTATCTCTGTTTTACATGAATGTTTTCATTTTGCTTTTCCACCCCAAAACAAGGTAAACAATATACTGTATTAAATTTTTTCTATTGAAATATTTAGTACAGTTTCACTTTCTCTGACTGGACAATAATTGGAAATACCTGTACTTAATATTAACAGACCCATAAACATGTAATTATAGGACTTTTTCATTATGTTTTCTCTTGAAGGCAATAATAAGTTCCATGACAATGAAAACTCGAATATTAGTAGATTTCCCTGATGAAAAATTTTATTAAGCTATTACTTGTTATTGACTGTGATGTAATGATTACTGAAGCAAGTACATCAGGCAGGGGACAAAAAGCTGTTGTATTTAAGTTATGTTTGTAATGATGTAATAATGGCTACAGGATCTGAGGTGGAATGTCTGATTGTGAATGCACCAAAGAGCTTGTGTAAAGAAAATTATAAACTTACAATTCTATATTCTGAGTTCACATAAAAGGCAGAGAACCAGAAAGCTACTGTGGCAGACTTAAAAAATCACCTAGCCATCTCTTATTTCTTTTAGCTGTAGGGCAGAGCTCACTGAATATTAGACCCAAAAATGTAATCACAAAGTTTTCAAAATTGCAGCATATGTTAAATTCATAGATTTATCCAGTTTCTTAGGTGAAGCATTGGTTTTTGAAAGAGCAGAACCCTAAGATTATAGGCATATGGATAGAATGAGATGAACCCTAAGATTATAGGCATATGGATAGAATGAGATGAAGCTAAGATCACTGAATCTCCCAAATCTCCCTGAGCCATTCTTGCTAACCAGAAGGATATCTACTCCAAAGAGACTTATGCCTACCAGTATCTAATAATACAAGCTTCAAGGTTTTCCTTGAAGACCCTTTATTAATCTCATTCTGGGCAGCTAACTTGCAAAGGGCTACCTATTCCTATCCAAACCCATCCTGACTTTTCATTATATCTTCTAATATAATAAATAGAGGAACATCTCAAGGAGATAACTATATTACCTGACTCAAGAGTAGATAGGCTACCCTGCAAAATAATTCCAAGATTAGTCTAGTTTATATCATAAGATACAAGGGGATATGTTTTGGAATTCTAATAGTGGTAGAACAAGATGAATGAAATAAACTCTTTAGTGAGCCAAACTTATATAAATGCATTTATCAGGTATGAACTTAAGATGCGAGTTTGCACAGAGGGATTGGCTCTAAGAGTTTACTTGATTTTTTGACTGAGACTTGGATTTATCCAAGTGGGCCACATTCAATGAGGTTGGTGTCAGTACTCTCCTAGTATAATATAGGGGAAAAAAAAGATGTAAAGCTTCAGAGAGTTAGAAATTTTGTGGTGCATTTATCATATATTACGTCTATCCATGCACTCACTTTATTCCCCAAGTCAAGAGTGAGCCCAGTGGTACTCCCTTCACTGAGGCACTGGAGAGTACATTTGTGAGGCGATTGACAGCATACTATAAATCTCTCTGGTCCTCTGAAGGTGGGTATGATGGAGGGAGATGCTGTCCTTAAGATGCACTTCAGGATTGCAAAACATCAGAGATAGCAACTCAGAATGATGAATTTAGTGGCAGCACTTAATGGCAAGAAGAAACATGGATATAATTTACCTAATGAGAGGTAAGGAAAAATCGGTAAAGATACTTGACAGTGGAAGGTAATGCCAGTAGGAATCAAAAAGATTAATGTCACTATTTAATACTTGAAAATTCTGGGTTGGTGATACCTATATCACAATTTAACTCATTATTTGGCCTGTGCAGAGGCAGATGGGTCTTAGAAAAAGTTGTAAATTTCAGTTATTTTTTTTACAGTTTTTTTTACTAGAGGAAATCTGTATAACTATTGATGAAGCAAGTGCTTTATTATTTTTTTCACTGAAGAAAGTCCACCAGAGGCAGATTATTGTTGCCTTGTAGGTACAACAGTACACCTTCATGGTCCTTCCTCAAGGCTAAATCAATTTTCCTGCTTTTGCTGTAATCTCATCTTTACAGATCTTGAGGGTACTGACAAACCACAGAACAATTTACTGTTCACCTATATTAATGTGACCTTGCTTATTAAATATAATGTGCAGGTAGTAGCAATAGCCATAAGATTCTCAGTAAGAAAAGTGTAAACCAGAGGTTGGAGTCAAGCCCCACAAAATTTAAGGATCTTGTCTTTATTAAATGTTTTTGGTATCACTGCTCTAGAGTATGTAAACATAATCCTTCCTATAGCACTTTGCATCATCTACTTCAAAAATAATATGTTACACATATTTTGTGTAACAATTAAGTCTGTCAATATTAAGTGAGTGAGGCCAAGAGCAAGAGAAAGCTCTTTAGGAAGTCCATGCTGCAATAAAATCTTTGGTGTCATATGAACTTTCTGCACAGTGGTTCCATTGGTATGTAAAATGTCTGTGGCAAAACAGGATGCTCCATGACTGGTAAGGCAGAATAGGACTTTGAAGACACCTAGGAATGTTTTGAGGCAACATCTTGCCTTCTGGATATAGCATTTTTTCATTTCCTTATGAGAAATACTTTCTGACTTGCTACTGGGCCTGGTATGAACTGAACATGATCACAGACATCAAGAGATGGTGCAGTTTGCACATAAGTCCTCAGTCACCCTATGTAAATAATGCATCAAGAGATGGTGCAGCTTGCACATAAGTCCTCAATCACCCTATGTAAATAATGCATACAAGATCAGGTTCAAGCAGGTAAATAAGGTACAAGACAGTTGAATGACCATGTGACTCAGATTCCTTTAATTTCTCTGGAAACATTGGTCACTCTCCCTTTATTGCCTCTTGCAGAGTTGCTTATGATAAATTGACAAGAGTAAATATTTTAGGCCTTTTGTCCATGTAATGCATCCAACCATAAAGAGACTACTGTAGTAAAAGACCATGATCAGAAGTGTATCTTTGAAAAACAATGATGAATGGAAATCATTTAGTGGACAGAACACTAATATATAATGTAATTACTTTGTCTGGATTGAGATAGAGACAAACAGATCTACATTAACTTACGAGCAGTAGTTAATGGTTTGGCTGTATGACCAGAAACTTGGAAAGAGAAGAAAACAGAAAATTGGTGACATTTTCAGAGGGATATATCAATAGACCTATTGAAATGAGAAGAGTATAAAGATATTTGTCTAGCACTGAATGCTTACCTGACAAAATTCGTCTAACTCAGAGGAGGCTTTAAATAATCAATTGTACAACATGACTTTTCCTTTGGATATCCGTCAGCCTCTTTCTCCAGCCTCATCTCCTCCTGATGCTAGCTTAGAGGGTTTATTTACCAACTGGCCATAGTAGAAGGGAAGGAGACTCTACATGGGCTAAACAATGTCATTTCCTAAGATTCATTTTGTTATCTCCATTGCTGAGTGCCTACATTTCCATCATCAGAGAACAAAGCTGAGGCCCTGATATAGATGATTTCATTGGATCCCATATCATAGGGAGAATAGTGATTTGTTCTTAATGGTATAGAAAGACTTCACTTATGGGTTTACCTTTCCTGTACCTAATATTTTCATTAGTTCTACCATCTATGGACTTATTACTTCCAGACAGGGAATTATTTTGCAGTAAATAAATGTAGAAATGGGCATATGCCATAAATTCACAGGTTTTTCCACGTACCCTATCATACCAAGCAGCTGGCTTGATAGAAAAAAAATGACTTCCTGAAGGCTCAATTACAGTGCCAGTTGAAAAATAATACTATGAAAGTTTATTGTTAATCTTACAGAATGTGATCTATGCTTTAAGATAAGTATCAAAATATGGGCTCTATTTTTCCATTGTCAGAGAATATATATCTTGGAATCAAGGCATGAAAGGAGTGAGGATCAAATTACTATTGCTTTAGCATTCTATTGCTGCCATAACAAATTGTCACAATCTCAAACATTCACTTAAAACAGCACAAATTTATTATCTTAGAATTCTGTCAGTCAGAAACCTAATGGGTTTGCCTGATGTCTTGGCTTAGCATCAAACAAGACTGAAATCAAAGTGTCATCTTTTCTGGAGGCTCTGGAGACAAATCCACTTCCAAGCTCATGCAGGCTTTTTTTTAGAATTCAGTTCCACGCAGTTGTAGGACTAAGGTCCACATTCCCTTGCTAGCTGTCAGCCAGGGTTTCTTCTCACCTGCTTCAAGTCATTCACATACCCTATCTCATGGAATCCATTCTCCACCTCAAAAGCAGAAATGGTAAATTGTATTCTCATTTGTCAAATGTCTCTGACCTACCCTTTTTCTTCATTTCTCCTCTGCTACTTCCTCTTTAGATGCACCTCTCTGAATGACCCTTCTGTCTTCATTTTCTGATTAGGACTCATGTAAATACACCTAATGTCATCTTAAGGTTGGCTGATTAGTAACCTTAATTCCATTTGCAAAGGCCCATCACAGAAGCACCTAGATTAATGTTTGCTAAATAACTAAGGGATGGCCATCTTGGAAAGGGTAAACATTTTTATAATTCTACTTACCACACAATTACACTTAGAAATTCATTTAGAAATATTTTCCTGTATACCAAAGATATTGGTTCTTTCTCCATTGGGGCATATAAAAATGGCCCATCGAATTGGAGGTTGAAGTCATCACTTGGCCATTTTGATCCCACATTAAACAAACAGACAAATAATGGGATAATTATGGGCTGATGTGATTGGTTATACCTGTGAGAAAAGTGTGTTGCTGATTCACACTGGGGATAGGTCAGAAGATGTCTAGAACACATAGATTTCTCTGAGGTGTCAGTGTTTCCACATCTAAAATAGCAGTCAATAAAAGTCAGAGCCACTACAGTGTTAGACATTTTAGAAATGAAGCTTGGAGTTACCCCATAAGGTAAAGAAATCCAACCTGCTTAGACCAATGAATTGGTTGAAAAAGGAAATTTAAAATATCAATTATGGACTTATTTCTAGAGGAAAAAAAAGGATTATAGCAGGTATGTATATTCCCTTCCCTACTTGTCTCACACACATACACACACACACACACAAGTGGATTTACTACCCAATTTCTTTTTTTCTATCTTCTAAAGGGGAAGTTATCTGCTAGTGGTTAACTTTACATGTAGCCTTTAGATTGTGATATATTCATGTAGAGGATTTCAATACCATTAGTAGACTAATTAAAATATACCAGAGATAGATTATATGACGTTTTCTGAGAATTAAAGTTAAATAAAATCTTAGCACTTATGCTCTCTTTTTGAGAGAACATAAAAACTTCTCTCTTTGCAGATAAATTAATTGAATCTTGTTTGGAAAAAGGATAAAGTTGTAATCATTATCACATGAAAGTTCATTATAATAAGCTTATGTATGGATACAATATACTAAAGGGATGAGATATGTTGATTATTAACTACTGTCTCTCAGTTGTAGCATATGGTGTGCTTTCCAGTTTCTTTAGCACCAGCCAGAGAGCATCCTATGCTTAGCAGTCTAAGCCCCATTTCCATGGGAGCCATTTCTCCAAGTTCCTAAAGCATTAACAGCAGCTCAGAAGTTTGAGCCTATTTTTCCAAGGCCCATCCTGTGAGTTCTTAGGCTTTTGTACTCTCAGCCTCTTCCATTTTCTTTTTTTTCTGTCAGCTATAGGGGTAGTAGCTGGTGCCTGAAGTTGCAATGTCTATGTTACTTTGGTGTCATCCTTTTATTTTTTCAATTGTCTGATACCAGTGAAAATAATTCTTTACATTGAATTCTCCACTGAAATGCCCAGTGTAGTTTTTGTTTTTCTGAAAATACCTCCTCAGAAAGAAGGAAGGAGACTATAAATAAGTAAAACAATAAAAACAAACAAATGTTTAGTGAAAGTGAATGATAGAGACAGATAGAGACAGTGATGGAGTTAAAAACCAAGAAAACAAGGCAGGTAGGAAATCAGAAGAAAGAAGGAAGGAATGAATTTCACACAGTGGAATTATGAAGGGAATAAAGCAAGACAATAGAACAGAAGTTGACTGAGGTGAGTAGTGAAATTTCGTAATGTATAATTAGGGAAGAACTCCAGGTATGGCCCACTAGAGTGAACAAATGAAAAGAATTGAGGAATAAGAGATTAAAGAGAAGAAACTTTCACAAAGAGGGATTAATTAAGTGTAATGCAAATTAAGCAAGAATTCAACTGGCATTAAAAAAGGCTGTGAGGCTTTACATGGAGAACAATGAATATAGTAAAAATTGTAGAAGAAAAACCTGCCAAAGTACACAGAGGGGCTATCATCAGATCATGCCCCAAGGCTGTTGTAAGGATTATTTTTTTTATGTATGATAAACTGTGGGGGGTTCACATACACAGCAAATTGGTTATAAATTTAAAATAAAACAAAAATAGGCTATTTTGCTTAAATTTAATGAAAATATACAGACAATGTATACTTCCTGAACTTATTTATTATGATTATTGGTTACTTTGACATGACAATCCTATTTTCTATAAATTTAATGAAAATATACAGACAATGTATACTTCCTGAACTTATTTATTATGATTATTGGCTATTTTGACATGACAATCCTATTTTCTATAAATTTAATGAAAATATACAAACAATGTACACTTCCTGAACTTATTTATTATGATTATTGGCTACTTTGACGTGACAATCCTATTTTCTATATCTATCAACTATTGAATTCAATACACCTCAATCAACATATATAAAATATGATTAAGGGAAGAGAATATTTCCTAAGTATATATATTTTTAACCTACATTGAGGAGCAAAATAGATGTTCAACAATATTTTGTTGAATCCAATTTCATCTTTTAAACTCTTGGATTGAAATTCATACCTAACATTTGTTAATGTACTAAATCCTAAATAGGAAGATGAACATGATTACTGTATATTCAATATGGGACCTGAATCACAGTAAAGTACTAAGTAACTCAAAACTCAGGTTAGAGCTCTGGCCAGGTCAGAAGCAAGGATATACAATCTGCTTATGACAGAAATTCTTGCACATGTAATATCTCTTCCAGTAGGGGACACAGTAACCTGGTGTGATACTTATAAATGTTATGGTAATTTTACTATCAGCTTAGTATAGACATATCATTTTCAGTATGGGGCACAACACAGTGGAATGCATGCTGCAAAACACATAGGTCTGAGGACTTCAGTAGTGGGAAAGATGTTATGGAAATATTTAATTCTCCATTCAAAGTTTTGAACCTAATATTGTTGGTATCCAGATGGTTGATTTTAAACCCACATAGGAGAACCGTGGAATGTTCCTAAATTGTTGAAATGCAGTTGAATTATCATCTGATTCTTTTTATTTGCAGAGTAAGCAATTCTTCCTGATACCCTTTCTATTTTTTTTATTTTGCTTTTATTAATGTACAATTACATGAGCAATATTTTGGTTAGTAGACTCTCCCTATTATCAAGTCCCCACCACATATCCCATTACAGTCACTGTCCATCAGCCTAGTAAGATGCTATAGAAACCCTTTCTATTTTTATGTAACAAGACCGGAAAGCATTTCTTAGTGGGTCCAGCAGCTTAGTAATTTGAAGTAATGACAGTCAAATTGAGAAGTAGTTTTCCAGATATGACAAGAACAGAATACAATAGAAAAGAAGATGGAGACATCTGGCAAAATAAATAAGTTTCTTCCATTCTGGAGGGAATTTGTTCAGTAAGTTTAATTTTCTGGTGTGTACTACCCCATATAATTCTGTAGTGTATGTGACATATATATGTTTCATTGTATTAGTGACACCATTGCATTTTTGAGTGATGACAAATTGAAAATATTACCAATTGATGGTCCGGTTAATAGTATTAGCAGTAGCAGAGAGGGGAGCAAAGACTTTAACTGAGAGAACACAAAATTTTCTACATATTTTAACATTTGTTGAGATACAGAAACTAAAGAAGCTTCCTTCCTTTTTAACATCTATTGAGAGATTACATTCTGGGGAAAGTTAGCGGGTAGAAAACAATGTAAATGCACTGAAAGTTTTGTACTTACAAGTAAGATAACAGGTTTTTTGGCTTTTTTTTTTTTTCAGTGTGAAAGTCGTATATCATATCATTGCTATATAGTTCATTAAGACAATTACAAATCTTAATTGATATCTGTGACAATTGTTTGGCCTATCAGTCAGATCATTTTAGGGATTAAAGGAATAGAGAATATGCCACCAATCCCCATCCCCTATAAATAACTTTCTTACAAATCTGAAAGACATTTTTGCCAGACAGAAGACAATTGAGTTTCCATATAAAATTTCTTGAGTGAATCACTTCATAATATAAATGGATTTAAATTCCTTATCACATGGATTTCTGGTACCATTGAAATAATAACAGTTTATGTTTCTTTTTTTTTTTAATGTTGTCTTATTAAGGTATTATTGATATACACTCTTATGAAGGTTTCACATGAAAAAACAATGTGGTTACTACATTTACCCATATTATCAAGTCGACACCCATACCCCAATACAGTCACTGTCCATCAGTGTAGTAAGACACCACAGATTCACTGTTTGCCTTCTCTGTGCTACACTGTTTTCTCTGTGATCCCCCACACCATGTGTACTGAACATAATACCCCTCAATCCCCTTCTCCCACCCTCCACACCCACCCTCCGTCACCCCTCCCTTTTGGTAAACACTAGCATTCTTTGGGTAAATTCCAAGGCGTGGGATTCCCGGGTCAAATGGTATTTGTATTTTTAGTTTTTTGAGGAACCTCTATACTGCTTTCCACAATGGTTGAACTAGCTTACATTCCCACCAGCAGTGTAGGAGGGTTCCCCTTTCTCTGCATCCTTGCCAGCATTTGTTGTTCTTAGTCTTTTGGATGTTAGCCATCCTTACTGGTGTGAGGTGATATCTCATTGTGGTTTTAATTTGCATTTCCCTGATGATTAGTGATGTGGAGTATCTTTTCAGGTGTCTGTTGGCCATCTGAATTTCTTCTTTGGAGAACTGTCTCTTCATATCCTCTGCCCATTATTTAATTGGATTATTTGCTTTTTGGGTGATGAGGCATGTAAGTTCTTTATATATTTTGGATGTTAACCCCTTGTCAGATATGTCATTTACAAATATATTCTCCTGTACTATAGGTTGCCTTTTTATTCTGTTGATGGTGTCCATTGCCGTACAGAAACACTTTACTTTGATGTAGTCCCATGAGTTCATTTGTGCTTTTGTTTCCCTTGCTCAAGGAGATGCGTTCAGGAAGAAGTTGCTCATGCTTATATTCAGGAGATTTTTGCCTATGTTGTCTTCCAAGAGTTTGATGGTTTCATGACTTACATTCAGGTTCTTGATCCATTTTGAGTTTACTTTTGTGTATGGGGTTAGACAATAATCGAGTTTCATTCTCTAGCATGTAGCTGTCCAGTTTTGCCAACACCAGCTGTTGAAGAGGCTGTCATTTCCCCATTGTATGTCCATGGCTCCTTTATCTTATATTAACTGACCATATATGATTGGGTTTATATCAGGGCTCTCTAGTCTGTTCCGTTGGTCTATGGATCTTTTCTTATGCCAGTACCAAACTGTCTTGAGTACTGTGGCTTTATAGTAGAGCTTGAAGTTGGGGAGCGTAATCGCCCCAGCTTTATTCTTCTTTCTCAGGATTGCTTTGGCTATTTGGGGTCTTTTGTGGTTCCATATGAATTTAAGAATGATTTTCTCTAGTTTGTTGAAGAATGCTGTTGGTATTCTGATAGGAATTGCATTGAATCTGTAGATTGCTTTAGGCAGGATGGCCATTTTGACAATATTAATTCTTCCTAGCCAAGAGCATGAGATGAATTTCCATTTATTAGTGTCCTCTTTAATTTCTCTTAAGAGTGTCTTGTAGTTTTCAGAGTATACATCTTTCACTTCCTTGGTTAGGTTTATTCCTAGGTATTTTATTCTTTTTGATGCAACTGTGAATGGAATTGTTTTCCTGATTTCTCTCTCTGCTAGTTCATTGTTAGTGTATAGGAATGCCATAGATTTCTGCATATAAATTTTGTACCCACACCTTTGCTGAATTCAGATATTAGACATAGTAGTTTTGGAGTGGATTCTTTTGGAATTTTTTATACACAATATCATGTCATCTGCAAACAGGGACAGTTTGACTTCTTCCTTGCCAATCTGGATGCCTTTTATTTCATTGTGTTGTCTGATTGCCATTGCTAGGACCTACAGTACTATGTTGAATAGAAGTAGGGAGAGTGGGCATCCTTGTCTTTTTCCTGGTCTTAAAGGAAAAATTTTCAGCTTCTCACTGTAAAGTATAATGTTGGCTGTGGGTTTGTCATATATGGCTTTTATTATATTGAGGTACTTGCCCTCTATACCCATTTTGTTGAGAGTTTTCATCATGAATGGATGTTGAATTTTGTCAAATGCTTTCTCAGCATCTATGGAGATGATCATGTGGTTTTTGTCCTTCTTTTTGTTGATGTGGTGGATGATGTTCATGGATTTTCGAATGTTGTACCCTTGCATCCCTGGAATAAATCCTACTTGATCATGATGGATGATCCTTTTGATGTATTTTTGAATTCAGTTTGCTAATATTTTGTTGAATAATTTTGCATCTATGTTCATCAGGGTATTGGTCTGTAGTTTTCTTTCTTTGTGAGGTCTTTGCCTGGTTTTGGTATGAGAGTGATGCTGGCCCCACAGAATGAGTTTGGAAGTATTCTCTCTTCTTCTACTCCTTTGAAAACTTTAAGGAGGATGGGTATTAGGTCTTCATTAAATGTTCAATAAAATTCAACGGTGAAGCCATCTGTTAGGTCCATCTGTTCTATTGTGTTGTTTATTGCCTCTGTCTCCTTACTTATTTTCTGTCTGGTTGATCTTTCCTTTTGAGTGAGTGGAGTGTTGAAGTCTCCTAGAGTGAATGCTATGCATTCTATTTCTCCTTTTAATTCTGTTAGTATTTGTTCCACATATGTAGGTGCTCCTGTGTTGGGCGCATAGATATTTACAATGGTTATATCTTCTTGTTGGATTGACCCTTTTATCATTATGTAATGTCCTTCTTTGTCTCTTGTTATTTCTTTGTTTTGAAGTCTATTTTGTCTAATACAAGTACTGCAACTCCTGCTTTTTTCTCCCTATGAGTTGTATGAAATGTCTTTTTCCATCCCTTCAATTTTAGTCTGTGTACATCTTCGGGTTTAAAGTGAGTCTCTTCTAGGCAGCATATAGATGGGTCTTGTTTTTTATCCATTCAGTGACTCTATGTCTTTTGATTGGTGCATTCAGTCCATTTACATTTAGGGTGATTATTGATAGGTATGTACTTATTGGCCTTTCAGGCTTTAGATTCGTGGTTATCAAAGGTTCAAGGTTAACTTCCTTACTATCTAAGTCTAACTTAACTCACTTAATATGCTATTACAAACACAATCTAAAGGTTCTTTTTTTTCTCCTCCTTTTCCTTCATCCTCTCTTCTTTATATATTAGGTATCATATTCTGTACTGTTTATCCATCCCTTGATTGACTTTGAGGATAGTTAATTTAATTTTGCATTTGCTTAGGAATTAGCTCTTCTACTTTCTTTACTGTGGTTTTATTACCTCTGGTGACAGCTATTAAACTGTAGGAACACTTCCATCTATAGCAGTCCCTCCAAAATACAATGTAGAGATGGTTTGTGGGAGGTAAATTCTCTCAGCTTTTGCTTATCTGGAAATTGTTAAATTCCTCCTTCAAAATTAAGTGATAATCTTTCAGGATAAAGTAATCTTAGTTTAAAGAGCTTGTGCTTCATTGCATTAAATACATCATGCCACTCCCTTCTGGCCTGTAAGGTTTCTGTTGAGAAGTCTGATGATAGCCAAATGGGCTTTTCTTTGTATATGATCTTATTTCTCTCTCTGGCTGCTTTTAATAGTCTGTCCTTATCCTTGATCTTTGTCATTTTAATTACTATATGTCTTGGTGTTGTCTTCCTTGGGTCCCTTGTGTTGGGAGATCTGTGCACTTCCATGGACTGAGAGACTATCTCCTTCCCCAGACAGGGGAAGTTTTCAGCAATCACCTCCTCAAAGACACTTTCTATTCCTTTTTCTCTCCCTTCTTCTTCTGGTACCGCAATAAAGTGAATATTGTTCCGTTTGCATTGGTCACACAGTTCTCTCAATATTCTTTCATTCTTAGAGATCCTTTTTTATCTCTGTTCCTCAGCTTCTTTGTATTCATCTTCTCTAGTTTCTATTTCATTTATCATCTCCTCCACCGTATCCAATCTGCTTTTAATACCCTCCACTGTGCTCTTCAATGATTGGATCTCCGACCAGAGTTCATTCCTGAGTTCTTGATTATCTTTCCATACCTCCATGAGCATGTTATTGACTTTTATTTTGAACTCCCTTTCAGGGAGAGTCATGAGGTCACTATCATTTAAATCTTTCTCAGGAGTTGTGTTAATAATTTTACTCTGAACCAGATTTCTTTGGCATTTCATATTTGTGTATGGTGCCCTCTAGTGCCCAGAACCTCTACTCTTTGGAGCTGCTCAGCCCCTGAAGCAATGTTGGGGGTTGCAGGGGAGTGGTATTGGTGCCTGTGGGGAGGAAAGAGCTGTTTCATGCATCCTGGCTGCTATGCCTGTCTCCACTGCCTGAACCAGTGGGCCGAGCACACAGGCATAAGCCTCTATGCTTTGTGTTTGTAGTTGTACTAGACTGATCTTCCCTCTGGCTGCCTAACGTCAGGGTAGGTTTTGCTGGTTTGTGAGCCAAGTGGGGCTGGCCAGGAGAAAGGCACAGTAGGCTTCCAATCATGGATGGGGTTCTTGGAGCTGTGTATGCAGCCAGGGAGCTGGAGCACCTGAAGATTGTGAGACCTCCCAACCTGCTGGGCAGAGTGCACCTGTACAGTTTTTTTTTTTACCTGTCCTCTCTCCTGAGCAGTAAGCTCTGTGCAGTCCTTGCCCCTTTAGCAGCCCTCTTGCTAAGGGCTTGCTTGTTAGGAAATCTCTGAGACTGCCCACCTTTCTTTTGCCCCAGAGTAGCCAGGTATGGATCCCTGCTTTCCACAAGGAGCTGGAATCTCATACTATCCAGGAATTCTGCCTGTCTTAGCTTTCTAACCCCCTAATTACAAGAGTATCATGCAAGCACCATGAAATGTAGGTTTGTGCTCCCAGAGCAGATCTCCGGAGTTAGGTATTCAGCTGTCCCAGGTCTCCACTCCCTCCCTGCTCCATTTCTCTTCCTCCCACCAGTGAGCTGGGGTGGGGGAAGGGCTTGGATCCTGCTGAGCCACAGCTTTAGTAGATTACCCTGTTCTATGGGGTCTGCTCTTGTCTCCAGGTATATGTAGTTTGACACAGTCCTCTTTCCTGTTGCTCTCTCAGGAGCAGCATCAGTTATATTTTTGTATTATATGCAGTTTTAGGAGGAAGCCTCTGTCTCACCTCTCACACCGCCATCTTTAATCCTCTCTCTCTTCAGATAAAATCAGTTTGTGTTTCCTATACCATTTTATAATTTATAATTGTTTGATTTAATTAAATTCAATGTTTCTCAACATGTTTTGAGCAGCTGCATTAATTTTTGCGCTATTTTAAGGTATAAAGATACAAAGATAAATTATCTTCAGGTTGCTCACATTCCAGTGAGTCAGAAACAAAAAATATAATTAGGATATAAAATGAAAATTAATAATACAAAGTCTATAGAAATTACATCTTAGGAACAGAAAGACATTTTGTTCTGTCTGATTTTAGAACATATGTTTTTATTTTCTAATCTGATGCACTGTATTGTCCATTCAAGAGGTAATAAACTAGAGAAAACAGTTTGTTATATATTATTAAATGGGAAAAAAAAGAAGCCCCAGATATTGTATAATTCAATTATGTAACATATACATATATGTGTGTGTGTTTATGCTTCTTAGGAAATCCAAAGTTGCAAAACTTTTACGTGAGTAAAGCTACTCAGGTTCCCATTTGCTTCTAACTTGAAGAGAAACATTTCAAAGAATTCTATAGTGATCCCTATTATTCTGGGTCACATGGCGCCACATTAACCATGCTAATTATCTTTATTAAGATAAAGAGATTCCTTGGGAGGATTTGGTTGTATAGATAATGGGGAACTACAAAAAAATACAAGGGAGAAACAAAGTAACTGAAATATGAACTACAGGAAGCAGCCCTACCCTTAGTGTTGGGGAAACAGAGAGGACTGGCATTATTGTCAGACCCCAGATGCTTGAAAGACAGGCCTACAGAGCTAAGACCTGCACTGCTGAGGAAGATTCTGCCCATCTTGTGTTAGTATTGCAGAGAAGATGCCATGAGTCTAATTATGAGGAGGTTAAAAACAAGCTGGAAAACAAAACCAGTGGTTGTTTGCAGGAGGAGAGTCCATACGGAGACAATGCTGCTAGGAGAAGCAGTAAAAGAATGGAGCAAATTTCTTTTTCCATACTCTGCTTGCCAATTTCCCCATAATACCTGCTATTGACAGAAACTAAACTAATGGAAAATTAGCTGGTCATAGAGAAATGTAGCTCATAGATTCTAGTTCTACCATGAGAGAGTAGAGAAGAGTTGGTTTTGATTCAACTGAGAGACAAACTTCTAATAAGTCACTAAATTCTTCAAATACTTATTCACTAAATAATTACATAGTATTAACATTTTGAACAATACAATGACAAGAGAGGCACTGAGTATTTTATCTTTCTGTAAATATATTTTTTGTCTTCTAAATATTAATATCTATAATTTTCTGGAATTTGAAGGATTGTCATCAAATAAGAAGGAGCTGTTGATTTCCTGGGTTGAGAGTTTTCTTGCCATAAACTAATTAATTTCATATTTACAGTAATAGAAATTTTCTGTTGTTTTTTATCCAGATTTTCCTTCCTGAACTGCACTGCCAGTTGCCAAAACTTTTCTCCTAAAGCAAGGTCTAAGAAAAATTGGATGAGTGAATTTAATGCATATAACCATTTTTTTTAATGTAAGACATATTAAAGCAAGAGACTTTTAAAAGACATTAAAAAAATGAAAAATGAGGTAGATAGAATAGCTTCCCCAGTGCAACTTGATCTAATAGAGATGATAGGAATAGATTAATGGTTTGAAACTACACCAAGCCTTTAAACATTACTGTAATACTATTGCAGTAGTAAGCTCTCAAGTTCTTTAAAGAAGAAAAGATAAATTAAGGATAAAGTTCTAAGACAAGGAGACATTTATCTTTCACCATGAATGGGATTTAGTCTAAATGTAGGGTATATAATATCCAGTAGGACTATACAGGACAGTGATTCCTTTTAGAAAATGACCTAGAAAGATTTCTCTATCTGTGATCATGAATTTAAATGATCAAGGAATCAAATTAAGGATTTATAGATAAAATACAATAGATTAGGACACAGAATCTGTGGGACATGTGAACACAATTATCAATTTGAGTACATAAGATGCCCACTGTTTACTGCAGACTGGTTCTTCAGAGACAAATTCAAGTTGAGTACAGAGAGGGATGGTTTGTCAAACTTTCAAGTTACCCACCTCCAGGTAATCTCAGTTTTAAATCTATTTTTATAATTAATTTTTGTAGTTAAAAAGAAAATATTCTGTAGTATGAAAAATTTAAGATCACTACCACATACTTTTGCTAGGGAGACAATTATTTATCAAGGATAAATTTTATGTCTGCTTTTTTAAGAAGAACAACAGAATAATTTTGCAAAAATAGATTTTTTTTATCTGTTATTTGGTTTTCCTGCCAGTCAGAAAAAGGACTTGGAATTTTTGTGATTTTTACTGCTTCCAAAAGAAGAAAAATATTGGTGATATAAAATATTTCCCTCTTTGATGGTTAAATTTAAGTGTCAACCTAGCTGGCTTATGGTGTCCAGATATTTTGACAAGCATTAGTCTGAATGTTTCTGTGAGAATGTTTTTGGATGAGATCTATATTTAATTCCATGGACTTCTGAGTAAAGCAAGTTGACCTTCATAATGTGAGGAGGTCTCATTTAATCAGTTGAAACTCTGAGTGGAAGAAAAGACTGACTTCCCTGTGTGAGAAGGAACTCAGTCCGCAGATTGCCTTCAGACTTGATCTGCCACATTGCCTCCTCCTGATTTGCCAGTACACTCCCGTTGGACTTTAATTGCAACTCTTTCCCGATCCTCCAGTCTGCCAGCCTCATCCATCAGAGTTTGAACCTTTCAGACTTCCACAACTCTGTGAGCCAATTTCTTACACACACACACAAACTTGCACTCTGTATTGGTTGTGTTTCTCTGAGGAACCATGACTAATAAACTTCTAATGCACGATTCCATTATTTGTCTAATCCTGTCTAATGAGGGAATTCTTAGTCTTTTTCTTTTTGCCATCTTTTACAGTTCAGTTATGAAATCATGTTGTTGTTGTTATTTTCCTATTATTTCCTGCAAATAATTCAATTCTGTATATCCTCCCTGATTTTAGCATGCTTTTTCACAGTTCCAAATCTTGGCATGTGCCTTACCCCTTATCTGCAATGCCCTTCACTATCTTATTTTCCTGGTTCACTGCTATTTATATTTTAAGTATCATTTCAGGACTGACTTTGTTCAAAAAGCATCTCCTGATAAACAACAAAGAGTAAGTGATGCTCCTCTATTAATTTTTTGCCACTCCTCTTATTTCTCCACTTTTACTTGTCTGATCTTACTGTCTGTATTTCAGCTTTTCTGTAAATTGTTGAACGGTCGTAATTTTGTCATACATCTGTGAATTCTCAGGTTTAAACCAGTGTCTGAAACACATCAGGCACTCACTCAAGACCATTTAATGTTGTATGGAAAGAAACAGGAAAGTTCATGGATAAATTTTATATAGAAGGATAATTAAGAAAAGCCATTTAAGTAATTGGGATATTATCTGAATTGAACTCTGTGGGAACTTAAATGATTGCACAGTGGTTAATAGTGTGTTAATATGACTCCTATGGTTTTAAATCCCTGTTCCAACACCATTGTTTGAGCTTCCTATATTTCAATTCCCTCTCTTGTATATTTGGATAATAACAGTATGAAACTAAGATTTCTATGAGAGACTTAAACTTGAAAATATATCTATAGCACTTATCCAAAGGCTTACATATCATAAATAACAAAAAAACTCACCTAAGATTAAAATTCAATAAATTTGAGCATTATTATAAACATTTTTGTTTTTCTTTTAGTACATTTTTACTGTAAATATGATATAAAAATTGAATCTAGATGAATATAGATGTCTCATTTAATTACAACCCCATTCCCCCATCCCTGTTTCCATCTTTCTAAATTTAACTATTGTGGAAATATTATTACTCTACTACATCATGATGTTTTTACCTCTATGCATTTACCTACAATTTTCTCTGAAGAGAACACTCTTCTTATTTAAATTTTCTTCTGGCTAACTTAACTTCCTTGGGAATGTCTTCCCTAAAATCTAACCCTGTCAATGTTCTTTCTATTTTGTTATAAATACTTCTTTTAAGTTTGTGATTCCTGTTAGAATTAAGCCTTTTGAGAGCAAGTTCTGTGTGTTTTTTAAAATATGAAAATCTAGCATTTCACATTCTATATAATATATAGTATGTATTAAATATATTTTTAAAAACATAAATATTTCAGTCACCTGAACAGTGATTTCTTGTCTCTAGATAACAGAACTTGATAAATGTAATAATTAAGTATGCTTTATTCCCTCTTTTATGCCTGGAAATCAATATAAACAAGGTGTTTGATAAATTTAGAGCTGAAATATCTACACTTCTTAAATGAAAGAAAAGAGATTATAGAGGAAAATAATTTGTTGAACTACTTGGATTTTTTTTTATTTTGCCATTAAGAATGTCTTATTTTAGAATAAACAAAAGACAATATTATTCCACTGCACTAGTACACCTAAAGGATTAAGTACAGTTAACTCTTGAACAACTCAGGGTTTAGAGGCACCAATCTCCTGCAGTTGAAAATCCCAGTATAATTTCCAATGCCCTCCCATACTCTTCAAATAGCCTACTGTTGACCAGATGCCTCAATGACAACATAGTCAATTAACAAATATTTTGTATGTTATATACATTATATACTATAGTCTTACAATAAAGTAAGCTAGAGAAAGGAATTTTCTTTTCACATTGTTGCAAATCTCCACACAATTTTCCAATATATTTATTGAAAAAAGATCCATGTATAAGTGGACCCATGCAGTTCAAACCCATTTTCTTCAAGAGTCAACTGTAGTTTAAAAAGTGAAAAAAAATTATCCTGATAATATTATAAGAAAAATGGGTTTCTTTTTACTATTGTAAGAGATGTATCTGCCTCCTTATGAAGTTTCTAGGCTCCTCTGAGAGCCACTGTTACTCACTACCTGAATGCTTTTCCAAACACCTAATATCTTCAGTTGTATTTTATCACTATAGTTATCAAGAGTTACCTGCAATTGTGAAATGAGATGACAGTTCACTAGCCACTTCAAGCCATGTCTATGTTAATCCATCCAAAATATATGTGATAATCAGTACTTTGATAATTGAGAAACATTTATAACTTCCCCATTATTTATCACATTAAAGTACTTAAAAACATTTTCTCAATTTTCAATGACTCATTCTAATAAAAATTCATGTATTTCAGATAAAATTTATCTTTCTTAAATGTAATAAAATATTAGCACAAAACTAGGCTACAATTTTATGCAGCAGGTAATAAAATAATATATAATATAGTCTACTGCTGAATATATATATTTAAATATATTTACATGATTTTGAATGTTCTGTATTAGTGTAAAATTTAAAACAATAGATCTAAATGCTATACCCTCCAAAGAACTAAATGTTATCAATCTTTTGTTTCTTTTAATTTCATTTATTTAAAATAACACTGATTTAATAAAAATGGTAAAATTCAAGAAATAGGAAATAAGAGTTTGGTTAAAGCATTATTAAATTATAGCTTTAAAGTATTAATTTTTATTTCATGAGAAGTACTCTAATATGTAGAAGTATGATATATAAAAAATATAAATACAGATCTACACAAACAGCAGTGTGTGTGTGTGTGTGTGTGTGTGTGTGTGTGTGTGTGAGTGTGTATGAGGTATCATATCCAGGAATAGATTAACATTTGCAAGGTTAAAATGAGTAGAATTAAAAGAGCAAAAAAATATCATGGTGGATGTGTGCTGAAACCTGTTGAGTCATGTCAAGTAATGGGCATAAAAATATATAGTTAGTTGCCTTCAACTGTCCAGCCATCTGACTGAAGTCTAAAAGAAGAACAAAAACTCTTAAAAGTATTTTAACAGAACTTATTCAAAATGTTGAGTACCAAAGGCTATAAGTTGTTATCTGAAATTCAAGTGGTATTCATATGACTTCAATATGTATAGTTCTTAGTGAGCTGGTTATAATTTCATTCATTTCCTTCATACTCAGAAGGTGGCATTAGAACATAAGTGATTGTGAAATGTTTTCTTTTGGGTAACTAAATAAATTAGTTCATGTTTTTGAAATAATTTTCACTATTTAATACCTTTTTAAAAATAGAAACATGTTATAATTAAAATTACATAACATTATAATTATAATTAATAAAAACTCATACCATAGTCTTTCAGGGAAAATTGACAATAAACCATATCATTATCATCACTGTCATCATTTCTACAGCAGAATTTCTCAACCTTGGCTTTATTTTCACTTTGGCCTCTATAATTCCTTTTAGGGAAGGTGGCTAGCTATCCTGGACATTGTACAATATTTACCAGCAACTCTACCGGATAGCAGTATTGCTTTCACTACAACCACTGTGACAACCAAAAATATATCCAAATATTGCCAAAAGTTACCTGGGCTGCAAAATCAACCATGATAGAAAGCCAACTGCTCTAGTATCGACGACCTGGACATTTTTGAATCTGTGAGTCAAAATTATCTGCACCTGACACTACTAAATCTTAACCCGCTTTCTATACTTTTGGTACCAGTATCACATCTACTACTTTTTCTGAATCAGTCATTCAGATTTTTGGAGGACTGCTTTTGTCACAATCTTTAAAACGATCGTTTTTTCATGTTAAACATCCAGTATTTTATTTATCTTGAAGTTTATTACATTACACCAGAAATTGAAAAAAAAACTCTCCAGAAATATTTTAAATTTCTATATTGATTAGAACTAAAGTATTTTACTAGAAAATTTAACCTAAGAGAACCATGTTTTGTCCCACCACATAATATATTCTATATATTAAAACTCTTAATTATTTAATATGATTTAATTAAAGTTTAGTATATCCATATATTTTAGGCACTAGTTTGTGCCACAGTTGATTGGAAAAGTTAACTGAACCACGACGGTAATTATACAGAAGTTACCATTAACAGAACAACATTCTGAGGATTACAATTGTTTCATTTCTATGTAGTGATATACATTACCAATGACTGGGCACCTGCTATATTACAAATCACAAGAGACTCAAAGGAATTGCTCATCACTGATTTGGGAAATAGACATTTATACAAAAATAACTGTGTTAAATGATAATAAGCATGAGATGCTATGAGAACAAAAGGAATGTTCATTGATCTCTGCCTGAGTGGTGGATCAGGTAAGTTGATGGAGCTGGAATTTGGAAGGGTAAGTATGATGACATCAGTGTCATATAATTAGTGACCCATTCATTTTATACGCATTAGAAAAAGTCTTACTGCCTAATAACAAGATCAACAGTTTCTTGAATCAAAGAAATATGCCCAGTAGGTATTACACCAAAGAAGAGCAAGTAAACCAAGCTCAGTAGTTTTACTCAGATTCCATAGCATCAAAATATCTAAATTGATAAACATGAAAAATCAAGATGTATTAAAAAGGCCCCTTATCAAACCTCATGTTACGTATATATATATATATAGGCTGATCCTTATATAAAAAATCACTGTGATTTAATCAAAAGGTAGTATTCATTTAGACTATATATAAACTTCCTAAATTGAACCAGATTTTGTCATTGTCAGTCAAAATTGTCTTTTACATATAAACACTATTAAGACTATATGTTCCATTTACAGCAGCTTTAAAGATGTCTTTCATTGTATAAAGTACTACTTATTCTTTTGAAACAATAATACCCAGGAGCTGTTGCCAATGTGCTAACATTTTCATTTTTATGCAGCTAAATGAGAAAGTAAATGACAAGATAATAAATTCTTTGGGTATTTGAGATTATGAGTTTCACTAATTCTGAGATTACGACTTTCTTACTCTTCAGTGGCAAATTCATGCAGTAGCTTGTATAGTAGATCTATTGGAATGCAGTTTTTTATTTTGCCCCATTTAACATTTTTGCTGCATAAAATATATAAATGTTGGGGTGCATATATTAGTGTTACATTTTTCAGTTTTTACTTTTCTCATATAAAATTGAAAGGTACGGGGAAAACTTATTTGGTATATATTTTATGTTTATCATTTAATATTAAATTTTAAAATATACTTGAGATTAAAAATAATTCTTACAAAATAATGTAGCCAGAAATATAAAGACACACTAAATAGAACAAAAGAGATAATATAATCTATTGATAAGGTTTTCTTATTGTTTGCAAGTATTGGTACCATTATGTGCCATCTTGACACAGACTAGCAGCCTGAGAGTTTATTATTTTAGATTTCTTACCCACCTGTGTATAATTCTGTGATGTGCATGTGTTGACTGTGATGTTTTTGAAGAAGTTATATATCTGTATCGAAGAACCACATTCTGTTGAAAGGAGCTAATTAAAGGTAATGAATTAATAATTGCTTAGGGGATGTGGATCACAAAGATCATTTTTGAGTATAGGTTAGATGTGGAGTAAGATAAAAGACAAGTGAAATTAAACACAAATATAAATTTAATTATCTTTTTCATAGCCTTTCTTCCTATTAAGAGGGAGAAAATATGCCTGATAGGTGCTAAATAGCCAGCCTGCTAGATAATTGACGTATATTATCTACCTTTGACTTCAAAATAAACAAGACTAATAGATGTTATTAATCAATATTTAACAATTGGGGAGTTTGAAATGTCAAGAGGTTAACTTCCCCCACCATAATGTAGCTAGGAAATGACATAAAAAAGATTTCAAGTTAAAAAACACAGTGCCTCAAAAGCAATGCTCCTTAAAGTCACCATTCCTTAAGTTTGTTTGCATCTGCAGCCTATTTCAGATTTTAGAATCATTTGAATCTGAAAACATAGACATGTTATTTTAACATTTCCTAATATACTGTGTTTAGTATTTTTCATAAATTGTAAATGTGTCTACTTTGGTTATCACTACTTCTATTGCAATCACATAGACTACAAAAGGCGATGAAATCATAAACATTTTGTTCATATTGAATATGACTACATTTGGATTGAGAACACTTTATTGCTTACTTCTGGACTCATTTCACATTTCAAAATTTAGAGAAACAACATTTTCATTATCAGTGCTGCTGTTGCTTACAGGAGCGTCCTTTGGATTTTTCAGCCCTACACCGTTTTCTAGTGTTTTCTATTTATTTCTCATTTTTATGACCTCCATATTCATCTTTATGTTCCAGTTCTTATTCTTCTGGCACATTGATCACTCATCTTTACCCTACTTGTATTCTGAAACATGCTAGATTAGTGTTTAACAGTAATGATTTGATAGCAATTATTTGATATCATAATCAATCTACAAGCTCCAGCCTTATCTCTGTTACTTACTAATACCAGGAAATATACTTAAACTATGATGTGCTCAATTTAATCACCTGTAAGTGGGAACAATAAAATTATTTACTTATTTCATAAGGCTCTTGTGAGAATCAAATTAGAAAACATATTAAAGGATTATCTCACTTTGTGGCACATTGTGTTTAACATATATCTTAGCAATATCAAATGGTTATTGTATCGTGATATTTGGGGCTTAATAGACAATATCAAATGTTTTGGAATCCATGGTAATTTCTTGTAAAGTCATTACATGACACTGTATCTATCAGAGCTTATGCGAATGGCCATCCAGGCTGTAGAATGTCCTGTCATTTGCATACATCGCAATATGGATGGCACTCCCTGAATAGTGCGACGCGTTGGTTCCTGAACCCAGTTTACAACAGAATGGAGCTCAAACACTTCAACTCAGATTCATATCCCATCTTCAAATAATTCATACGTAAAGTGACACAGTTGCCCATTCAGTTGCCATTTCCTTTTTCTTTCTTGCCAAAATAATTTAGAGGTAGTTTAGATATGTTAGGTGCCATGTTCAGGAACAATGGTCCCTTTCATAGGCCCAGGAGATGAATGATGGTTTAACTGAGTATGAAAATATGATTCCTCTTTGTCAGCAGTTTGTTTAAGGAGATGGGCAAGTTGGCCCTTCTGGCTAATGGTATACTAGGGGTGTGAGGCTGGATGCACCTGTGGAAAAGAATTTCCTTTCTTTGGATGCAAAGTTGGACTGTAGGTGAAGTAGCCATTTTAATAATGAAATAACAAGCCTATGGCTAAAAGGAGATTCTACTGGGATAGGCAAAGGGAAATGTAGAAGGTCCCAAATGAGATTTTTAAGAATTAAATTTTTTTATGTGCAATTCAGTTGGGAGGTCTATTAGTTATAGATAAAAACATTCTGATACATTTAGTTGATCTGATTTTTTGGTCTTCATTTTTCTTTCATGCCAATGGATTTCAAAAGGTAAATTTTAACTCTCACTTTTTTAATCTCCCACAGTCTGCTTTATTAGAGGAACACATTCTCCACCTCTCCTGAACTTCTAACTTTTAAATACTACTTATTTCAATGTTTTTAATGAGAAAACAGCTTTTAAAGAATTATACATATTTTTATTTCTACATTACCTCTAATTTATGACAGGGGGATATCATATGCCTCAGAGGGTTGTTTTGAAGACTAGCCAACATAATCTAAGCCTTTAATAAACTGCCTTTTAGTCTTCTAATTACTGAAACATCTATTAACTTAAATATATTTTAAAGAAATTTATATACCTCAATAAATCTTCACTAAAGCATTCCTAAAATACGAGCACTCGGAAGTAAACACAAGTTTTCTGCTAATATATTATTTGCCAAATGCCAATATTATCCTAACATATCAGTAAAGTTACAGTATATTATATGGATCATCATTTGTAAGGTAGAGAAATTCAAAGAAAATAAATATTTACAAGTTCTGACTACATTGTAATATAACAATCCTCAATTATATAATAAAAATTTTATAATACTTCCTAAATTCCAAGGAAATTTGATTGTTTGTCTGAAAATAACAAACTTAACTCAATGTCACCAGACAACTAGGGTATTTTATTCTGGGCTTTACTTTGGGGTTAATATTGGCTGGTGAATTGTTATTACAATGATAATCTTTTCTCATATAAAGTTCATCTCTCTCTCTTTTTGACTATTTATATAAAAATGAAGAAAATTTATGAGTTTTTCTTGTAGTGAAAAAAGAATTCTTTGTTTGTAGAAAAAAGCATTTTCAGTATTGAAAATACAGTGTTGTCCTGAGAAAGCAATTCAAGTGGCTCTATGAAGCCTGTTTCTTATTCTAGCCATTCTTTATCCCCCACCCCCAAATAAGATTTAGTAAAGAATAAATGAGAGAGGGAATGACATTTACAGAGTGTCTGCTATGAGGCAGGCATTTTACTTGGTGTTCAGGGCACCTCATCTCTTTGTAAGCCTCATTCGTCAACTCAGTCGGATAAGTTAATATTATTTCCCTTTTATATGTGGGGTTTGAGGTTCAGAGGAGCATAAAGAATGATGCTATGAGCATGTAGCACAGATTATTAGATACAATATTTGGTAGTAAGGAAATTCCTTCTCTTTTCTTATTTCAAGCTCGTAATGCTAATACTTCCATTTCCCTACTTTTTCATAGCTATCTCATAAAATTTTTAATATAATTTAATAATGAGCATGCAAGTGGTGCATCAAATACTAGATTTTCAGGTAACTTCCCTTCAAATGATCTTTATTGTTTTCTAATAGGTTTAATGTAGTATAATAATAACATTGTATACTGATGTTGGGTTTGGAATTTACATTTCACATTTACCTGGCTCATTTTATTATTCCTTTAACTAATTATTAAAAAATTACCATTTTATATGTCAGAAACCTGACGTTCACAGAGGAAAATGTTTGATATTGAATTCGATTTTTAACTTACCTTTCTTGTGCAGACAGAAGTTAATTGCTCATACAAGCTCCCACACCATTTAAAATAACATATTATTATGCATATTAGCAATATTATTCTTACAAAAATATATTTACTGAGTTTTCTGTGCAAGATTATTTACAAGACTTTCATTATGCCATTTAATCTTCACAGCAATCCTATGAGTTAAATATAATCATTACTATTATTATTCTTATTATTATTTTCAATATTATGATCACTGATGAAAGTTAATTGTCTCAAAAACGGATTAGTAGCAGAGCTTGGATTCAAGCATAACATCTTGAACCTCCAAATTCATAATTATTCCATTATTTTATACATTTTGTCATCTGGCTAGTGTACTATCTACTATTTAAATGTGAACAAATATGTTTTTAATCAGCATGTTTTCAGTATCTAGACTATTGCTTACATTTTGATAGATTTTTAAAAATATTTTAGAATAAAATAACCTGTAGCTATATATTTTAGTAAGCTTTGCACTATATTGAAATGTATGGGTAATTAAATTCGGCTCTGGCAAGAATATAAAATCCATGTCGTAGGAATTTTATTTGTCTTATTTATTGTATTCCACAAGTTGAGAACACTGCATCCCTGGTAGTCATTTATTTAATAATTATTCAATAGATGGTTATATGTTATTATAATAGCATAAATATAAAGATGCAATGCAAAGTGATACTGGAAATATGGAACAAAAAGAGAAACTAAATTTGGAGAAGGGAACTCAAAAGCTGGAGCTGAGAACAGAGAAGTACAAACTGGAAACTACTCACTGTCAACACTGGAGTTGTTGGCCACTGCTGTTTCTCCTTGTGAGTCTCTTCTAAGCTCAACTGCTTCAGAGATTTTAAAAAGCATGAAGTCACGAGATCATAGGGTGGCACTCCAGCAGGCAGAAACCATGACAAGGATCAAATGTGACATTTTGCTGAAAGAGAGTGAGTTTTCACTAGTTGTGGGTACTAGGAATAGATGTTGAGGTAATTTGGATTTTCACTTTCTCACTGACTTTATCAAATGCCATCACTTTATGTTTAGTATATGCTGTGTGCATATTTTCTTTATTTCAATTTTATAATATAATCGTGCTGTAAAATCACTTGTAACAGATTTGAGATTTTTTTGGAAGCATTGGAAAGATGGAAAGGTAGGTATGAACCATAGCAGAAATGCATTAACAACTAAAGTACCTCATTGATCTTGATAAAAAATGAGCTGCAAAACATGGACTGAATGATAAGTTCCTGACAAATATTTGCTTCTAATTAATGTAAACATATCAAACAGGAGAAGTACCACTTTGAAGTATATAGTTATCAAATTGGAATGTGTCATTTTATCATTGTTTTGTTTCTGAAAAAAAATAAACCCTCTTTGGTAATGATTTTTAAAAAATATCAAAAATTATAGTGATACTAAAATTGTTTGGTTTAGTTACTAATTATTAATAAGAAGATTTTATTTTAAAATTTAGGCCATCTGTCATACGATGTGAATTGTTAAAACTGGACCACTAAAAACAAATATCAAAACAGAATATGAATAAGAGGCTAACTTAAAAAAAATTAATTTGGACACTTTCATTGAAAATCAAATAACATTTTGAAAAAACCCTGATCATAATATCTTTTCCCTTTTGAAACTTCATTATAATTTTCTAACTATAATAATATACAGTGAAATAGATTCAATGATAAAATAATATTCCCTCATTATCTGCTAAATTCAAATAATAGTTTCATGTTTTGCATAACACTCTTGATTTTAAAATATATAATGATACCAATATAGAATATTATGCCCTGTATATATACATACATATGTATACAATATAGTAGATAACATTTTAAAAGTTTGAGGTAAGAAAGAACATCTGGACTTATTTTGGTACTCGTACCTTATCATCTTCCTATATTTGAACATTTTCAGTTTATCTCATGACTAATAAGTATTGATAAATAAATTCATTTTAATTCAGTTAATCAGTCATTTGAAAATTCAAAAATCAATATAGCTTCAGAATGCAGACTATGTACTTTGACAGTTATAATTATTAAAAATGGAGGGGTGCATGTATTATCTCACCAAGGCTGACATTTTATCTACTTTTTTTCCCAAAAATAAACCAATGGAACCAAAACACTGTGAAGCATTTTTGAGATATACCAGGCCTTGAGTATGTTATAAGATGATCATATTTTTGGAAGCCAGTTTTGAAGCCCATTATATGACACAGTACCTAACAAATGGTTTGAAAGAATGTTGAAATATTTGATACCTGGAAAGTCCTGCAAAATGCTCTCATTAAATGAATTTCTATCATATGCTTATTACTGTACAAAAATAAAATATCCTTAAATGAGACACAGTTCCTATGTACAAAGATCATAGTGTCAGAATATTAAAATAAAAGACAAACTGCCTTCTGATGCATGTTATTATAAAGTGTATGCGGTACACTGAGGCAAAGATAAATTAATTATCTAAATTTTTATAGAAAATTTTTAATTCTACTGAAGAATATTACAAATAAGAGGAATAATTACAAATCAAATATTTTTAGACAGGAAGGCACATGATCTATATCCATGGATGAAAGCTAGTTTAAAGAAGAACGTTAGAAGAAATATTAAAATGGTAAAATAGGTGCTTCCCACCACTCTTCATCTAGTGGCATTTAACAAATAATTTCATATTTAGATTGAATGGAGGCAAATGTGGATAGTCATAGCTTGAGTTAATCAATGAAATGTACAGATTTTGAATTACAAAGTCATTCACCAAAGTTGGCAAGAATTTATATAATTTAATATTTTATTTTCTATTAATTAAATAATTTAGTATAACATAAAGAGCTTAATAAAACTACCACATTTCATAGAGGAGTTTAGCACATTACCATTTTGGGTAATCCAGTTTAACTTTATTGATAAAATTAAAAATGTTCCCAGAAAAAGAAACAAGTCAGTAAAATGTCCCAATAAAAAGTCATGAGACTACATTAAATACTGTGTTGTAATCTTTTGAACTGTTTATAATTGGACAGTCAAGATTTGTGTTAGAGCTTAGCTGTCTGAAGCCAGCATCTAGTTCAGATACACCAGGAAATAAAAGTTTGCAATCTTTCATAGATTGTTGACTGTGCCTTAGTCATAAATTATCTGTAAGTTTCTGAAGCCATTGGGGGAAAATCCCATATTACTATTTAGTATATTGCTTAACATAAAGTCTTCTGTTGTTACCATTTTATGTTACTGAAAATTTTCTATTAATAACATACTGAATAAATTACATGCATTGATATTTTACATAGTGAAAAACATAAAAACTAACATTAAGAAAAAGGAAGTCTTAGTAGCTAATTGAATGGATAAGAAATAACTCAAGAAATAACTGAACAATTGAAGAAACTATTAAAATGACTAAAACAAATTTAAATATGTGTATACTACTCACAAACACAATGCATGTTTGGTTTCTGATACAGTGCAAAGATTATGAATAATTTCACAAGCTTATAGAAAACATTGATAAATGAAAGGTTCTTTTATTCTACATAATTCATTATGTCTATAGATAATACATTTCCAAAGACTATTTTATCGCTACATGTCTAGAATCTAGTACATTATGATTTTATTTGTTGATTTTGCATTTACAAAATGAGAATGTCACTAGAATTTTAAAATTATTTGTGTGTATACTAGAACACTTGTTTTTGAGTAAGACCTAAGTTAGGATATTGATACTGCCCATTAATACTCTTATTTATTTAGTCATCATTTCCAAATCTTTGAACAAAAAATAGCAACATCTATATTTCAGAATTGTTATGAAATTTAAGTTAGACAAGTTATGTAAAAAAATACCAACCCAGAATAGACATTCATATATATTTTTTCATTCCTTACCAAGAATAATAGAATTAAAATTATGAAATGCATAATTGTGATTTTGTTTTCTAAAAGTGAAGAAACAATGTAGAAATTTAAGTATAGTGATATAAATTATTCCATTAATTTCTAAATACACATTCTCTTTTTGACAAATTTATAATTCAGTTGAATAGTCATGAAATGTTGACATTCTAATAACCTAGGTTAAGATACTGTCTCTACAACTTAAGTATAGTAGGACCATGAGAAAATCACACACCCTCAGAGTGCCTGAAAATGCAAATCGCAACACCTGTCTTACAATACTATCATATAATTTACTTAATATCTGCCATAAAATATAAAATTACTTACTAAATTTTAAAAGTTTTGAGAAAGGTAATATTGCTGTTAATTATCCTTATCTTAAAATAATTGAATTTAAATTATCACTTTGGAAACTTTAATTAACAATTATATATCTATAACAATGTTTATATATATATATATACATATATAAGTATTAAAATTGGTATCAATATCACATACTCTGTCAGAGGAAAACCATTCATAATTTAGTTCTTCTTTAAACATTTGTCATAATTTTAAAAACTTTTATTTATTTAAGTTTGTCATTGGCTAATAAATCCCTTGATTAAAAATGCAAATTTTTTTATATTCCCCTTTAAGATAGGAGTCCTGAGATATAAGTGGAGTGTGTCAATCAAATATTTTATAGATCCCGTTATTAATACACTAAATAAGCATTTATATTAAACTTTAGATTAGAATTCATAAATTCTACAAAATACTAATATGTGTTTCTGTTAGATAATTCAAGCTAATTATAAATTAAGTATTTTGAAATAAAGACCATGGCATGCAAGTGAATGTTTTCAGTCCTGTATACATGGTTTTTCTATTTTAACCAGAATCATTATTATCATAATTGAATACTAGATAACATACTTAATAGGAGAGTAATCATGTATATGCACTGTATGGTAGATTAAATGATGAAATACCTGAGAAGCAGTTTCTAAAAAAATTTATTACCTTTTTGTGCATTAAATTCAGAGAGAAATAATTTATTCTTTAGAGCTATAGGAAAATAGTATGTGATAAGATAGCCATGAAAAAACATTTATAAACACTGGCTTATAAATTTCAGGATAATGAACCATCAAGTTAACTAAAATATAGTTTTAAATAATGCCTATTTTATTTCATTCTATTACATGAAGTAGCTTCCGATCACTAAGGTTACATGCAAAAAAAACTTATCTAATTGCTTTGTATTATAATGCCATTCTGATAACAAATTTTCACTCAGTAATTGAACAATCATTCTCAAATGTCTTATGAGTACTGCAGGAAATACTAATGAGTAACATATGCTCCCTCAAGTTCAAGGTATTCATTAATGAGATAGATTCTAACCAAACCTACTCTATTGTAGAGCAGAATTAAGCAAATGCTAAAAGAAATGTAAAGCATCTATATAAGTAGCACAGAAACGGAAACAATTAATTTAGCTTGGAGAGAAAACAGGCTGCCAGTTTCAAAATTAAAAGATGTCATGAAATGAGTTGAAGAAAAGCTTGGTAAATCTAACCTCATTAAAATTACAGTTAGTGTAGAGTGCTCTTAGATACTGATCAGACTCTACAATGGATTATGAGTGATGTGACTATTTTTCTTTGTCTCCATAAGGATTTTAGTATAAGTTTGAAGAAGCTATAAGTACTACTAGCTTGATGCCATTTTAAATTAAACTTTGATGACACTTCAAAAAATATACAATATTTTCCTCTTCCAGTTGGTAATATGCTTTCCATCTTTCATCTAGCTGAAAAAATGGTAAAATAGTATCCTATCAGAGATACACTAGACTGATGAATCTATTCACGTTCCCTGATTTCCTTATTTCCTGTTTTTTTCCTACTGTTCCTACTCTAGTTTGGAACAATGGCAGTGTCTTCTGCAAGAAATCTGTTTAGTAAAATTTTGTAAAGCCAGTTTGCATATTTTTGTTGGATGGCATTTCTGGTCAGTGTTGAACTGAGCTCCCACCTCCACACACACAGACACACACGTAGAGATGCTGGCTCAAAGGTGAGAATGATGTCTTAGATAGTTACTTAACCAAGCTTGAAATCAAAACAGGGGAATAAATAACCACGACAAAGCACAAGAAATGAATTTAAATTCAGATAGAAGCACTGTAGTTAAAACATTCCTATTAACCGGAGTACATATTGGTCATAAGAAATGGGGACTGGTGGGGTTCTGAAACTTGCAGGAAGAAGAGTCAATTTCCTACTATTGCATAGTTTTTTTAATGAAGCCACCATCACTCTAGCCTGCACTCCCCGATATCTTTTTTCATCCACACTATTAATAATCCACCATCTGTACTCCTACTACTTGCCATGTTTCCTGATCTGACTGCCTCCTTTCCATCCATTAGGTTAGTTTTAACTCTTCCATCATTTCAATAATGTCCTATCTTGTCTTCTTTCAGGTTTGCTTCCCTCTATAGGATTCTCTGCTTGGTTATCATATTGAAGTTCATAAAATAGGTCTGAAATAATTAAATACTCTTCCTTTTTCCTTGTATTTCATGGCTCTCCATTAACCAGCAAATAAGGCCAACACCATTTTAACAGACACGGCATCATTTACAATCTCATCCTTTCTCAACTCTCCAGATTTATTTTATTCCTCTTTTCCCATTTGCTTCCCATCTGCTGTCCATATACTGTAGTTTAACAATTATAATATTCTACACTCTGTGCTTCACTCATGCTCATGTCTGTGCTTTCATTAACATTAGACTGTCCGTTCTTACATTTTCATCTTGTGTACACGTGTCTCCTTGCACTTCAGGATTTCTCAAGTTTTCCGTGTTCACTGGCGGCCTTCCTCCCTCCACAGGAGACTCTCCCTTACTGCTTCTGGAATGGATCCTCCCACTGTGTTTCCACTATGGTGTGTGCATTACTATTAAAGAACTTACAAATGTGAATCATAAGTGTCTAGTTTCACAATTTTCTTCTTCATCCTTTATTATATCTATCAATGCAGTGTTGATATTCCATTGATGCATGTTGAATTAGTGGATGAATTATATTGTTGTGAGCTGTACAGAGAGAAAACTCTTTCAGACCCACATCATTTCATTCATTCTCTCTGGGCCTCAGTTTATTAAACAGTTAATTATAGGAGTTTGGATGAATTGATCTTTAAGATCCTTGTTCATTCTTTAAAATGACATCCAAATTCCTCCTAGATCTGATACCATCATTTCTCTGACTTCATTCTCTACTCATCTTTCCACCTATTTCATTCACACTACTATTATCTTTTCTGCTGTCTAAATACACTAGGTATGCATCCAGTTTAAGAAAGTTATACTACCTACGTTTTCAGGTCTATATGCTTTCCTTCATTTTCCCTAAGGCTAACTCCTCATTTCCTTCAAGACCTTCACATTGAAACTTACTGAAAAAAAAAACTAAATATTTTATAAATAATGTAAAGAGTAGAATAGAACAAGTAGCCTTATTTTTTCTATGTCACCTTTCTCACTGTAGTACACCATTTTATTTACTATTTATTATGTTTATTGATTATTGTCTAACATTTCCTTCTAGAATGTCAGTTCATCAAGGGCAGAAATCTTTATTTGTACAAGAGTGTATTTTAGTTGCATAGAAAAATTTTCATCACAACAATAATTATTTGTTGACTATATGAATACAGGTAGTATTTAGTTCTACAAGTAAAAACCTTAGCTCAAAAATCACCATTTTATAAATAACCTTTATATATTCCCCCTCTTATGCCTGTATTTGCTCAAACTGTTTAGCTAGAATCCTGTTTCCCCTAAGATCTGAATATATCTTGCCCATATATTGTCTGTAAAGTCTTTCTCAAATCTGAATTAGAATGAGAAAATCCCCTAATTGCTTTAGTTAGAAGTGCTTCTAACTATTCAAAGCTACTAGAACATTTATTTGTATAATTTATTTGATTTTTAATAATTAAAACCAATACAAGTTGTTACTTTGTGTGATTATGACTTATGAACTAAATTACAATTTTTCCATGAGTAATTTGTGCATGTGTATATATATAACATTATATGTACATATATGTATATGTGTGTGTGTACACACACACACACACACACAAAGTCTGAATTGTTTGTTTTCCATAATTAAAATCATAAAATAAACATTAACTACAAGAGAGTGACAATGCATTATATAAAAGACAATAAATTGTGTCTACTACCTAATTAATCCACAAGGAAGTACTCTTTTCAATTATTTTTGTAGTTTTTAATTTGCCAAATTAAAAAATAGGTAATGTTAGTTTCTCTCTATGGGACAGAAAGAACAAGAACTTTATTTCTTGAAATGAGTTAGATATAATTAGGATACTGCTAATTATATTCTATTTTAATGGATACCAATCAAGGATCCACTAAAGCTCAGTAAATTCATGTGGAAGGTTAATGGCTAGAGAAATTAATTCAATTTTTTCCTTAATTCAAACTGAAAAGTCACAGGAAGTTTTCCTGTCCTCTGTTGATTGAGGAGCAAATTTTCTAGTAAAAATTCTTACAGAATATTAATGATACAATGAATTTAGAGCATTTATTTTATTTCAAAATTGCATATGGAACTTTTTCATGTTTAAAGTCATAATATTTTAAAATAGAAATAATTGATTCTAATCATTTCATATAAAGCATTCTATCAAAACAGAACATTCCAGTTGTATTTAAAGAGATATGTGCTTAATGTTATCTGCTTACTTCCTCAATAAAAAAAGACCCACATTCACTTAAGATCAAACTGAACAATAAACATCTTTTACATACTTATTACATGTTATGTGTCAGATGATGAGCTGATCTTTTGTTTATTTTTTGTCTTATTTATTCCTCCTAAGAATTATATAAATTATTCCTCAGATCCTCATAATCTTCATGGCATGAGTATTACTACTATCAGGGAAAAATTATGAATGCAATGTGAATGGAACCCCTCAGTTTGGGTACAAGGAGGCTCCTATTTTCACTTTTTCAAAAGAGAAAAGAAAAATTTAGAGATATATAGGTTTGGGAATTTATTCATTTTCAGAAGTCCAATAAGTTACAAACGAGCACTTGAAAAGCAAGTGTATCTCATTTTATACAGGTCTTTTAAATTTAGGATACCGGTAAATCTAATTCAGAAGCTATTGTTCAGGAAAATCTCATGTAAAACATGAAAAATAAAACTGATACTATATCATTCAGTTAAAATCAGATCAGTTATATGTAACAAGAATGCATATTTATATTTTAAAAATTCAATAACTTGGTTTCACTAATTAGAAATATATATTTCAAGGGAAATATTCTTTGAGAAATTATAACATATACATTCAAAAATTAAAGAAAATGTGTATCATTCCTTAAATATTTATAATTTTATTCACAGATCTTTGTGGTATTTTATTTTTTAATTACATGATAATTTTCCTTTATAAATTATTATGTTTATGTGGTAGAAAATTAAAATAATACTAATAGGTATATAAAGACTATTCTTCATGCTTCAGAGACCTAGGCTCCTTTATGGAGGAAATTGTTATTTTTTTAATTAAGGTACAGGTTGATATCAACTATGTTTAAACTTTACTTATTTCAATTACAATTATGTATGAAAGGATTCCTTATATGCTTGTGTAGAACTATTTTAATATGTTTTAATTTTAATATAGGATTTTAGGATTCTAATTTATTGGATAAGGAGACTTTTCATAAATATTTCAGTTGCTTTTGATCTTTTGGTACATAAAGAGTACTTGTAAGAGATTCTAGATGACAGCATGAGAGGTGAGACAGACAACTCCTCCTAAACACCACAGATAACCCTAAAACAGGAACAGGAAAGAAGGCTGCACCAGACTACATACAGACCTCACAAACAGAGCAGACCCCACAAAACAGGGTAACATATGAAAGCCTTGATCCAGCTGGACCAAAGCCCTTCCCCCACCCAAGATCACCAGCAGGAGGAAGAGAAACAGAGGGGGAGTGGGTGGAAGCCTGCGACTACTGAACACCTGGCCCTGGAGATCTGCTTTGCGAACAAAAACTTACATTGTATGGTGCTCTGGAGGATGGAGAGCTGGGACAGGCAGAGTGCTTGAGAGACAGATTACGGCCATTTGTGGAGGATGGGATGCACAGCCTGCTGCTCTGGGACAAGGGAACGGCAGGCAGCCTGACAGGCTTCTTAGCAGTAAGACAGCTGTTGAAGGGGTGGAGTTTGCATGGAGCTTGCTGTGCTGGAGAAGGGATAGGGGGACAAGGTTGTCTGGACATGCCCTGCCCAACAGATTGGGAACTTTGGGGAGCTTCAGGCGCTCCAACCCCAATGCTGCATACTCAGCTCTGAGACCCCCCACTGTGACATGCAGCCTGCCGAGCCTTCCTCCTGGCCTGAAGGCACTGGCTCGCAAAAACGGCTGTCACTGCTCTGGTGTCAGGCCAGCCAGAGGGAGGCCCCCCACTACAACAGATAGAGACGCAAAGCACAGAGGCTTATATCAGTGTGCTCAGCCCACTGGCTCTGATACTGGAGACAGATAGGGCCCACAGGAATCATAAAACAGATCTTTCCTCATCTCAGGCACAAGATCCACTCCCCTATGACCCAAACCTCACTCTAGGGGCTGAGCAGCTCCAGAGATGAGTTTCTGGGCAATAGAGGGCACCACAAAGAAATACGAAATGTCAAAAGGACATGGTTCAGACCAAAATCTCACAGACCCCAGAAAAGGACCAAATGAAACTGAACTCACCAATCTTCATGAAAGAGAGTTCAAAGTAAAAATCATAAATATCCTTATGGGGGTAGAGAAAAATATTCAAGAACTCAGGGATGAATTTAAGATGGAGATTCAATCACTAAGAAATTCCACATATGAAATGAAACATAAAATGGAGGGATTTAAAAGCAGATTGGATGTAGTGGAAGAGATGGTAAATGGAATAGAAATTAGAGAAGAGGAATACAAAGAAGCTGAGGCACAGAGAGAAAAAAGAATCTCTAAGAATGAAAGGATATTGAGAGAATTGTGCAACCATTCCAAATGGAAAGATATTCTCATAATAGGGATACCAGAAGAAGAAGAGAGAGAAAAAGGAATAGAAAGTGTCATAGAGAAGGCGATTGCTGAAAACGTCCCCAATCTGGGGAAGGAGATAGTCTCTCAGGCCATGTAAGTAGACAGATCTCCCGAAACAAGGGACCCAAGGAAGACAACATCAAGACATATAATAATTAAAATGGCAAAGATCGTGGATAAAGGAAGACTTTTAAAAACAGCTAGAGAGAGAAAAAAGATCACATACAAAGGAAAACACATCAGGCTACCATCAGATTTCACAACAGAAACCTTACAGGCCTGAAGGGAGTGGCATAATATATTTAATGCAAAGAAGCAGAAAGGACTCGAACCAAGAATACTCTACTAGGCAAGGTTATCATTTAAACTTGAAGGAGAGATTAAACTATTTTCAGATAAGCAAAAGCTGAGAGAATTTACCTCCCACAAACCACCACTACAGTGCATTATGGAGGGACTCCGATAGACAGAAGTATTCCTAAGATGAAATTGATGTCACCCAAGGGATAGACAAAGGGTACAGTATATGATTCATAACATACAAAGAATGGAGGAGGAAGAAAAAGGAGAAAAAAAAAGAATCTTTAGGTTGTGTTTGTAATAGCATATGACATGAGTTAAATTAGACAGATAGTAAGAGAATTTCCACTGAACCTTTGGTAGTCACAAATCTAAACCCTGCAATGGAAATAAGTACATACCTATCAATAATCACCCTAAATGTAAATGGTCTGAATGCACCAATCAAAAGACATAGAGTTACTAAATGGATAAAAATAAGACCCATCTATATGCTGCCTACAAGAGACTTACTTCAAACCCAAAGACATACACAGACTGAAAGTAAAGGGATGGAAAAAGATATTTCATGCAACTAATAGGGAGAAAAAAGCAGGAATACTTGTATCAGACAAAATAGACCTTAAAACAAAGAAAGTAACAAGACACAAAAAGGACATTACACAATAATAAAGGGGTCAGTCCAACAAGAGGATATAACTATTATAAATATCAATGCACCCAACAAAGGTTCACCTACATATGTGAAACAAATACTAACAGAATTAAAGGGGGAAATAGATGACAATGCATTCATTTTGACAGACTTCAAAACACCACTCAGTCCAAAGACAGATCAACCAGGCAGAAAATAAAGAGACAGAGGCACTGAACAATGTATTAGAACAGATGGACCTAACAGACATCTACAGAACACTCCATCAAAAGCAACAGGATATACATTCTTCTCATGTGAACATGGAACATTTTCAAGAATAGATCATATATTAGGCTATAAAAAGAGCTTCAGTAAATTCAAAAGGATTCAAATTGTACTAACCACCTTCTCAGATCACAAAGGTATGAAACTAGAAATAAATTACACAAAGAAAATGAAGAAGCCCACAAACACATGGAGGATTAATAACAGGCTCCTAAATAATCAATGGATCAATGACCAAATAAAAACAGAGATCAAACAATATATGGAGACAAGTGACAACAATAATTCAACACCACAAAATCTGTGGGATGCAGCGAAGGCCATGCTAGAGGGAAATATGCCGCAATACAGGCCTACCTAAGGAAAGAAAAACAATCCCAAATGAACAGTTTAAACTCACAATTAATAAAACTAGAAAAGGAATAACAAATGAGGCCCAAAGTCAGTAGGAGGGATATAATAAAGATTAAAGCAGAAATAAATAAAATTGAGAAGAATAAACAATAGAAAGAATCAATGAAAGCAGGAGCTGGTTCTTCAAGAAAATAAACAAAATAGATAAACCCCTTGCCAGACTTATCAAGAGAAAAAGAGAGTCTACCCACATAAACAGAGTAAGAAATGAGAAAGGAAAAATCACAACGGACACCAAAGAAATACAAAGAATTAAGAGAGAATACTATGAAATATTATATGCTAACAAACTGGATAACCTAGAAGAAATGGACAACTTTCTAGAAAAATACAACCAGCAAGGCTAACCCAGGAAAAAACAGAAAATCTGAATAGACCAATTACCAGCAAAGAAATTGAATTGGTACTCAAAAAACTACCTAATAACAAAACACCTGGAACAGATGGTTTCACTGCTGAATTTTATCAAATATTTAGTGAAGACCTAATACTCATCCTCCTCAAAGTGTTCCAAAAAGTAGAAAAGGAGGGAATATGCCCAAACTCATTCTACAAGGCCAAAATCACTCTAATACCAAAACAGGCAAAGAAACCACAATAAAAGAAAATTACAGACCAATATCCCTGATGAACATAGATCTAAAATACTCAACAAATTACTAGCAAACCGAATTCAAAAACACATCAAAAAGATCATCCATCATGATCAAGTGGGATTCATTCCAGGGATGAAAGGATGGTACAACATTCAAAAATCCATCAACATCATCCACTACATTAACAAAAAGGACAAAAACCACATGATCATCTCCACAGATGTGGTAAAAGCATTCGACAAAATTCAACATCTATTCATGATAAAAACTCTCAACAAAATGGGTATAGAGAGCAAGTGTCTCAACATAATAAAGGCCATATATGACAAACTCACAGCCAACATTATACTTAACAGCAAGAAACTGAAAGCTTTCCTTTAAGATCGGGAACAAGACAAGGATGCCCACTCTCCCCACTTATATTCAACATAGTTCTGGAGGTCCTAGCCACGGCAATCAGACAACACAAAGAAATAAAAGGCATCCAGATTGGTAAGGAAGAAGTCAAACAGTCCCTGTTTGCAGATGACATTATATTGTACATAAAAAAACCCAAAAGAATCCACTCCAAAACTACTAGATCTAATATCTGAATTCAGTAAAGTTGCAGGATACAAAATTAATACACAGACATCTGTTACATTTCTATACACTAACGGTGAACTAGCAGAAAGAGAAATCAGGAAAAGAATTCCATTCCCAATTGCATCCAAAAGAATAAAATACCTAGGAATAAGCCTAACCAAGGAAGTGAAAGACTTATACCATGAAAACTACAAGACACTCTTGAGAGAAATTAAAGAAGATACCAGCAAATGGAAACATATCCCATGCTCATGGATAGAAAGAATTAATATTGTCAAAATAGCCATCCTGCCTAAAGCAATCTACAGATTCAATGTAATCCCTATCAAAATACCAACAGCATTCTTCAATGAACTAGAGCAAATTGTTCTAAAATTCATATGGAACAACAAAAGATCCCTAATAGCTAAAGCAATCCTGAGAAGGATGAATAAAGTGGGGAGAATTATGCTCCCTGACTTCAAGCTCTACTACAAAGCTACAGTAATCAAGACAATTTGGTACTGGCACAAGAACAGACCCATGGACCAATGGAAGAGAATAGAGAGCCCAGATATAAACCCAAGCATATATGGTCAATTAATATACAGTAAAGGAGCCATGGATATACAAGGAAAAATGACAGGCTCTTCAACAGCTGTTGTTGACAAAACTGGACAGCTACATGTAAGAGAATGAAACTGGATTATTGTCTAACCCCATACACAAAAGTAAACTCAAAATGGATCAAAGACCTGAATGTAATTCATGAAACCATAGTCTTAGAAAAAACCATAGCAAAAATCTCTTGGACATAAATATGTCCAAACAACTTCTGCATGAACATATCTCCTCAGACAAGGGAAACAAAAGCAAAAATGAACAAGTGGGACTATATCAAACTAAAAAGATGTACAGCAAAGGACACCATCAATAGAATAAAAAGACATTCTACAGTATGGGAGAATATATTCATAAATGACATATCCAATAGGGGGTTGACATCCAAATTTTATGAAGTGCTTACGCACCTCAACATACAAAAAGAAAATAAGCCAACTAAAAAATGGGCCAAGGTGCTGAACAGACACTTCTCCAAAGAAGAAATTCAGATGACCAACAGGCACATGAAAAGATGCTCCACATCGCTAATCATCAGAGAAGTGCAAATTAAAACCACAATGAGACATCCCCTCACACCAGTTAGGATCACCACCATTCAAAAGACAAACAACAAATGTTGGCAAGGAGGTGGATAAAGGGGAACCCTCCTACACTGTTGTTGGGAATGTAAATTAGTTCATCCATTGTGGAAAGCGGTATGGTGGTTCCTCAGAAAACTCAAAATAGAAATATCATTTGACCCAGGAATTCTACTCCTAGGAATTTACCCTAAGAATGCATCAGCCCAGTTTGAAAAAGACATGTGCACCCCTATGTTTATCGCAGCACTATTTACAATAGCCAAGAAATGGAAGCAACCTAAGTGTCCATCAGTAGATAAATGGATAAAGATGTGATACATATACACAATGGAATATTATTCAGCCATAGGAAGAAAACAAATCCTACCATTTGCAACAACATGGATGGAGCTAGAGGGTATTATGCTCAGTGAAATAAGCCAGGTGGAGAAAGACAAGTATCAAATGACTTCACTCATCTGGGCTTATAAGAAGAAAGAAAAAAACGGAAGGAACTAAACACCAGCAGACTCACAAAACCCAAGAATGGACTAACAGTTACTAAAGGGAAAGGAAGTGGAAATGATGGGTGGGAAGGGAGGGATAAGGGGTAAAAATGGGTATTATGATTAGCACAGATAATGTAGTGGTGGGGGGGTATATGGGAAAGGCAGTATAACACAGAGAAGACATGTATTCTATAACATCTTACTATGCTGATGGACAGTGACTGTAATTGGGTATGTGGTGGGGATTTAATAACAGGGGGAGTCTAGTTGTGGGGAACTGCCTTTGAATCTCAGCCTCGCTCCGCGGGTGGCCGCTGAGAACTACCTTTGAATTAAATCTCAGCCACGCCAAAGATGGCCGCTGAAAACTCAGCCACGCCAAAGATGGCCGCTGAGAACTCAGCGGCACCGCAGGAGTGGCCGCTGAAAGCCCCCTGGGGTTTAGCTGCGCCCACTCAGGTCCGCTTCTTACTTCAGAGACAGCTACGCATGCGCACAACTCTGTGCGTGATTGGAAAATTGAAAGTCGCCTTATTAGCATAGGTGTAACCAATCAGGAGAGACTTCACTCTACATATTCTGTGCCCTGAGCCCCAATAAACGAGTTCTTCCTTTGAGTGAACTTCCTGTCACATCTGATTGTCTCTGGCGAGCTGCGCGGCGGCAAGCGGCGGCGGCGAGCGGCGCGGTGGCGAGCGCCAGAGGCTGCAGGAACGGGCGAACAGTCGGCGCTTACCTCCCTTGCTTCGCCTGTTGGGGCGTGTCTCTCTCTCCCTTCCTTTCCCTCCATTGGCTCAGAGGGTTACGGAAAGAGCTTGCAACAGAAAGAGCTTGTAACACAAAGGGCTGTAGTCCTGACCGTGAGCAGGACCAGTGGGAGGGAGGCTAGAAACCCCAACACTAGTAACTATAATATTGCTCATGTAATGTATACTAATAATAGCAAAATTAAAAAAAGGAAAAAAGAGTACTTGTAATAAGCATCTTTGGTATTTATGGCCAATATGCATTTGCCACATGTGTTGCAGAAATTAATAAAGGGTAACCTTACTAACAGGGCATCAGAAGGCCAAGCAGGGGTTACTGTTTTAGCTAACACTTTACTACCCAGCAAGAGGAAGGAAAGTTTAACCTCCCCCAACAGCAGACCAGCCAGTGATAGACTACTGCAACTCAGCCAATGAGATGCCTCAATACTTACAACTCCCAGTTTACTCCTATGGACTTTTTGCTGTAACAATCTCTCCCAACTCCACCCTTTCCGCTATAAAAAGTGTTCCTATCCTTTGTCTTTTGGACTTGCCTGTGCTTTGCTGTAGCTTGCTTATCCCAAATTGCAATTCTCTGTTATTCCCAAATAACACCATTTTTGCTCGCAAAATAAATTTTTAATTTTAAGGCCAACTGTGTCAATTTATTGACAAAGTAGTTTCCTAGAGGTGGAATATCTGAATCAGTTGTTGACAGGAATCCTGCTTTGATTAAACCTGTTTCTGTCCTAGACTCCACAACATCCTTTTCAAGAGTCAAAAAAGGAAGCAGTAGATCTGGGAATATCATGACACTCTTCTAATTCCATCTCCCATAACTTCTCAAATGTGGACGTCTTTCTATCCACCTCTTCATCACGGGAACTCAGAAAATATCCTAAATCTCTAATTTTTTCTGAATATTTCCTTCATGGTGGGCTTGACCCAAAATCTTATTTGGCCCTGGGGTCACTGCTTCTTCTGTAGTTCCTAAGTATGACTTTCTTATTTTTCCCCCCAAATCATAACATTGAACCAGGGATAGTTCTTCATTTTGGTTTCCAGAATATGTTCTCTTTTCTCATAAAGACTCAGTTTTGAATCTTAGGTGGTGAAAATTAACCACCAATTCTAACAAACATTGATCCCATTTGTGATCTGCAATTTGTTAACTCTTTTATTACATAAAATCTCTACTCTTTCTCAACTCAGGTTAAATTTTATCATTATACTCTATTTTCTGCCTACATCTCAAATCCTTTGTTCCTCCACTGTTTTAAAAACTCACTTGGAAAAGGTGGGCAAAAGCTTATTTAAAATTCCCTTACTCCACATATTTGGTAATGTAATTGAATTTGTTTGAAGTGAAATATATAACCATGTTGACCAATATCCCTTTATACGTGTGGCTAATATGTCATGGATACTTTAGTATTAGCATATATTCATATATTTTCCAGATTCATCCATGGCACTGTATCTTTATTTTTAATCCCTTCTTCAATGACTAGCACATCATTTTCTATCCTCCTCCTCAGCAAAATGCCTTCTTTTCTTTTTCACTAATAAATTAGAAAGAATCAGGAGATTTTTCTATAGGTCCCAATCATCTCTTCTAAATTACATGCAACTCTACCTCAAAAAATTACCATTAATCTCCCCATTACAACAAAACTCCATACTCAGAGTTTTAAATGTAATTCTTGAATCCATTCTACACCAATCGTATTTTCTTTTCCACCAAAACACCAAAGCTACTCTTAAGGTCACAATGACATCATCATTGTATATAATATAAAGTTTGAAATTACAATAGAGAGCATTTCAAATACTATCTTTTCACATTTTGCCTCCAAATCATCATTCATCCCTGGTGTCTTTCCTATACCACTTGTTACTTTTCTCAGTCTGCTCCTTCATTCTCATCTTTGACAGTAATTTAGTGCCCTACGTCTTAGTTCTGATACTTCCGCCCTTCATCAAAACTCCATTCATTCATACATCCTCATTCTTTAAATACCATCTGAAACCTAATGGTACCTATATTAATATCTCTGTCTGAATCTCTCCTCTCATCATCATCAGGTCTGTAGCTAATCATGCAATCAACATCTTCCCCTGACCTCTAATAGGCTTTTCAATCTCAACATTTGCCATCAGACTCTATATTACCTATCCAACTGACACACTGAAATACCTCATTTGCAGTAAATGATTATGCTATTATTCTTATTGCTGATGCCCAAAACTTCTTCATCATCAACCCCTGTCTTTTTCTTATACCCCAAAGCAAGTCCATCAATATATATTGTTGGCATTACATTAAAAAATATTTCAAAGTAGTCATTTTTTTCTGATGTAGATTATAGCAATCACCTCCTAACTAGTCCTGCATCACATTAGTACTTATATCCCTATAGTTTTTACTCTGCCATAGCAGTTTCAAATCAAATCAGATCAGGACACTTATCATCTCAGGGAAAATGTCAAAATCTTTACAGTAATGTACAAATGTAAGCGTAATTTATCTTCCGTCTCCTGTTTGCTTCCTACTCCTCTCATATCATTCCCCTTTTTATTTGTCTTCTAGAACACACTGGAATTCTTGTTCTTTTTAAAAAAAATTTTAGACAAGCTCCACATTCAGGGTTTTTACCCCGTCCCTGCCTTCATATACTAAGTCTTTTCCTCCAGATATCCACATGACTTGCTTACTTCTTCCAGATCTTTAATCAAGTACCACTTTCAATGTGACAACCCTTTCACTCAACAATTATTAGCCCTTCCCTTACTTTATTCTTGTCATAACACCATCTAATGAAATGCATATTTGATCCATTAATTTCTTCATTGTCTAATCTCCCATCCCAAGAATATAATATATATGAGGCTAGAAAATTTATGATTTTTTTTTCTGTTGTAATTTCTTGGCTTAGGAAAGTGCCTGGAACAAAGAGGGATTCAAAAATGTTTCTTGACTGAAACTATCAGATATGGTCAAACTGTTTTCTAAAACAGTTGCTCAATATGCAAACTCCCTCTTTATCAAACTGTGTGTTTTTACATTAAATTCACCTGTTTTGTATTATGGAACTACTTGCTTTTTTGGAAATTGGCAAGTAGAAACACTTATTCCATTATTACTTTAAATTATACTTCATTAAAGTATGAGGTATGTTGCACATATTTCCATGTTGTCTCTTTTTTGCTGTTAACTATCTGTTTATTTCTTTTGTCCACTTTATACCAACCTTTATTCCTTTCCTTATTGATTTTTAAAAATTCTAAATATATTTAAGAAATGGTATTTTGTGTGTGGGTTGTGTTGCCATATTCTTCCATTTTTATTTATTTATTTTTCTTTGTGTACTATTTTTTTATTATTATGCTGTCAATTGTATGTATTTTAATTTATTATTTTCCTTGTATATAATCATCTGAGTTGTGTGACAGGCTCAAAAATGTAAAAAGAATTCCAATAAACCCAAATCTTAAGCAAAAGAGGAAAATTTATTTGAAAATAGATACAAATGGACTATACTGAACAGCATTTGTTTAATTTCACAGTTAAGGTAAGCATAAGAACCAAACACACCTTGTAAAGAAGTGGCAATATTATCTCTTCACTAGAAAATTCAAGAGACCCATACATAAGGAAAATTTCTAGTCTGTTTTTAGATTTTATTTTTTCATATTCCTGAATCCTATTTAGTTTTCTAACAATTTTCTGTATTATTCATACTGATGCACTCATTATATTATTTTTCCTCTGTGATTATGGCTAAAATACAGAAAAAATAATCATTTATGTATGCATCTATTATATTTTAATCTATTATATGTTTTATAGTTATCAATAAATTTAAATCATTTAATATATCATTAAAAATTAAAATATGAACATTTTAGAAAAATACCTACTTGCTTTTGTATTTTGCAAGAATCTGGACTGCTTGCCTACAGGAATGAATGGCATCATCTATTATACTCTGCCTTCTGGCAATGTGAGAAACTCTGGAGACCATCAAGGATATTGAAGGGGGAAAAAAAAATCCTAGGTGGAGCATCACTGTAAATTCATATATTTAATATAAGATACTTGTACAAGAATTTGTGTTTGGTACTATAAGTAAAAGCACTATATCTTATACAGATTAAATAAAAGGCTGTAAGTGATTCACCCATTATGACAATGTTACACAGTTTTTAAGTAGTAAAATAAGACTTGAACTGCTGCCTCATAATTAAAAAAAATTTGTTCCAGTATTCCATATTATTTGGGCTAAAATCCATGAAAATACACTGACCAAATTCTACTATTTGTGAGAGGATGAGAAATTCCTTTATTCTCACCTACATCCAAATAAAATAAACTTGAGACCTATACAATCACACGGAAGCAGCCATGCAAAAACTGAATTTAAGCTTTCCAAACAAAATGGGAAGAAAGAATATTAGATCTGAGAGAGAATGAATTTGACATAATGAAGTGAAAGAGGAAGGCCAGTGAGTCAGGAGAGAAGCAAATGACATGCTGGGAGGAGATGGGGGAGAGTTACTATAAGAGAACAGTGACGTAGACAGAAGGCAAATCTTGTAGTCATTACTTTTTAGCTCATTTGTTTATTTAATTGCTTCACAGCCAAAAACACACCTGATAAGTTTATTTTCTTAGGAGAACAGCAGCAATACAAACCTAATGAACTCACCAAAGGTGGTGGACTAGAGTGAAATAGATAGCCTATTAAAATATCCTTTAGCTCTATTATTTGACTCAGTATAATAATAACAAAGTGAATGCTATATATTTGACAACTATCTTCCCTAAATTCTTCAAAATTACCATTTGGGATATAATAAATGAGTAACTATTTATTGCTAGCACGTTATTAAAGCTGTTTGAGGATTTTAAAAATATATATTCCATACACACATAAGAATGGATAGTAGTATATTAACATAACAAGGAGATTTTATGGATATTAAGCTGATAAATTGTATTGCTTTGCTGTAGTATTCTGAATTATGTAACTTAAAAATACCAGACCTTTATTATGAAAGACAAGTTACTATTATTTAATGACTTTGTATAAGTTCTTAATTTCAGTGTTAATTCAAATGACTCCATTGTCCTACTACACTGGGGAAGGGGACATAAATGAGTCACCTTGTTTCAAAATGTGAGGAAGTGTCGTCTTTGATATTATTAGTCTCTGCATTGTGTGAGGCAAGCTGATTTTATGTGCTGGAGCAAAATCCATGGCTCATAAACTCAACAGAGGTGAGTGAATTATGATAGTCCTGGAAATACGTTAATGAAATTCTGCAAACATCACTATGGTACATTAGTCTTCATCACATTTGGCTTTATTAAACATACAGATAGATGGGAGGCTGTCATGTAGGCCAATTGTTTTGCTTTTTCAAAATGACCTAAGGAAATATAAAAGGTTTTATCTTTTTTTTTCAGCTATTTTAACATCATGTGTAAATGATAAAATTTCATAGTTTTGTGATTTAAAGAATGAAATAGTTTAGGATTTTGTCATCACTGTGATTTAATATTCATCAAAGATCTATAATATGTTGAAACCACAGGAGTAAAAAAAATGGATCCCGCAAAGACACAGTCTCAGCCTTTAATTTATTCATGCTTATTTTCTCTAAAGGCTGCAGAAAATACAATGTTTGCTTGAGAGTAAAGTAGATATTTACAAAGCAAACTAGATATTAATATTAAAGTCATACAAACTAATAAAAATTCAAATGTTGAGCTCATTGAAAAGGAAATTTTGCTCTCACCTTATTATATGACTCCTCAGTTTTTTAATTCAAATTAAAACAAAGTTACAATCAGAATCTATTTTTTTTATTTTATTTTGGGGTAATATATAATAGACCATGTAATCAATTTAGATTTGGAACTGAAAGGTGGCAGTCACTTTGAAAATGTAATGTAATATACCATAAAATATTATATCAAATTCATTCTGTGTGCATACTTCAGCTCTGGGATATCCCTTTAGTATAACCTTTAAATATTTGTCAAAGTATATCAAATGCCCAAATTCATCTTTTTTTTTCAAACACAGTTTCTAGGTTTCTCCAATGTGTATTCTGCTCTGTAGCCACATTTTTTCACAATTCTACAGGACAGAACTTTGGGAGTCAAGTGCATCCAGGAGTGCATGTATTATTCAAATCTCACATTTACTCACCTGGATCATAGTGCCTGTGGAAGACAAGTCTTTGATAAACTAAAGACTACTTTAGATTGCACCAAAAATTTTAATGATAAAATATAGGACTTAGTTTTTAAATTCTTACTCAAGACACAGTCATAAAAAAATGGAGAGTTTTATGATGCTCTGCGCTCTTACTTCCTGCAGCCGGAGTGCTGATAATAATGAAAGTCAAATTCATGGTCTGAATCTGCAAGTTCCTGAATTACAAAATAGGGTGAATCTCTAAGCTTTCCAGATCTCTTTTGTGAAATTTTAGAAATTAATCAAATTAGGATGATTAGAAAATTGGGAAAAACTTTGATAATGCAAACACACAGAAAATTCCTCACCAACAGAAGCACCTTCTGTTCTGGTTACTGAAGCTTAAAGAGCTTATAATTATCTTGCCTGAGAAAGTCACCTAATAATGTTAAAAGTGGTCTCTTCCTAACCACCATTCATTGCAACAAATCCAAAACTATATCATACTCCACAAGACCAATTATAAAATCCAATTTGAGACAAGGAGGCTTACAAGACAGCAGAATTCAAATTTTGCAATTAATACCTATGACAAAAATTTAGGAATCCTTATCAAACTTCATCCCTGTGGTGCTAGACAAGGAAATGAGAAACATAATATTTTGTATGTTGAATTTATAAATATGAGTTACCTTACCAGAGATTTTGACTTTCATGTGCTCCCACAAATGTGGTAGTAACTGATTGCTTAGTAAGGGATGATGATAACCTGACTCAACGGGGTTCCACACTAAATGAAGTTGAGATGTCTGGAATCCTTTGCCAAACTGGATAGGCAAGATTTCAAGTCTACTGAAGATAGAAATGCTGGTATGGATTTATATTTCCTGCTGTGCTCATCTACCATTTAGGTACACTCTTAGATGAGGTAAAAGTTCAATCATTTTAAAAGGCATTGAGAAATTCTTTAGAGAGAGCAGAGCAAGCATCTTGTAAAAATATTCTTTGTCTGTTTTCTTAAGACTGGAGATGTGGTTGTAATTACTGGTGATGAAATGTGCTATTTGGTTTAATGTGGATAAGACATGGGTGGGGTAGAATTCTAGCACCAGTACTGAACCACCAGAGGTAAACTTCACAGTTACTAGACCTTGGTCCGTACTCAGAATAGAATGATCTGCATTCTACTGGTTGGTAGTAACATTAATCATTGGTTACTGGGACAAATATTAACTTGGTACATGTGTACAATTAGGAATGTATAATTAAAAAGAAAACACCCTGTAGGCTAGGTAAACAGTACCTTAATTTGAATAATCACAATATAAAATCTCTACCCTTGATTCAATTTTTAGTCTGAATCAATTGTACCTGGTATGGGTCCATACAATATCCTCAAATAAGAACTACACTATGATACTACAAGTACCTATTATAAGTATCATTCTAACTTTTCCTAAAAGATATGTTCCATTTACTAAGGAAACTCTGTACTTGGTAAATTAAGTTAATGCCTTTTGTTCCCATTAAGTGTATAATTTTCCTATGTTATATTCATTACTACAATGCAGAATGGCCCTTTTGTCGTAGTGGTCGCTTATAACTTTCAGGTTATATATGTATATATGTTTGTTCATTGCCATCTTACTTATCAGTCCCTTATTAGGTAATAGAAGCCTATTTAGTATTACACACTTAATATTCCCTCTGGAGTTCTTATGGGACCCAAGGGCAGATTTCAGCAATGTCAATCATGTGACTATAAGAGGGAAGTATAATTTAAAGTTGCCATTGATGTCCTCTGGTTTAAAATCATATCCCAGGTTGGAAATAATTGCTCTGGGTCTATTACATTCTTTTGGCAAGGTAACTGGTAACCATCAAAAGCATCAATCTCATTTCACAATAACTATGTTTCTGTTGTCCCATACTGATTACACATTACCTTAATTCCCCAATGTTTTCCCCACTTCCTATGTTTCATTTCAAATACTAATATGTATAATCTTCAGTAATTGTGATGTGACAATTTCCAGAAGCTACTGTCATCTAAAACACCATCATCAGAGGGTTCATTATTGTCTTAAGTCAGGTGTGAATTCAATTCTGAAATTCTATCCTGAGGGCTTGCTTTCTAAAACAGCTCCTAGTAGCAATTTTCTGAGCCCAGATTCATAAATAAACAAACCTCACACATGGTCTAAATGCCAAGATTCATAAATAAACAAACCTCACACATGGTCTAATGCAACTTTATTTGAAAGTTGCAATTTTACCGAAGTAAAAATAATACTATAGGGATATGAGAGACAGGAAAAGATAGGAAGAAATGTGCAATGAAGCATTATTTTCCAGGCTATTGCTTCATGTCAAGCCCTAAAGAAACAGCTGTTTGTATAGCAGATACTTCTATATGGTCATATGGAATAGCTCCATGGAAAAACTGCCTGCCTGGAGTAGTTTATTGAAAAGAGAAGAGAAAGAATTCATCTGTCTATTACCCTCTATTTCCTGCTTGATTTGATTCACACCAGAATAGTTTCATTGCCTGAGGCTAATCAGGCCCATAGGTAGTGGCTCTGTGTTAAGCAAGCATTTTTTGCAAGGACATGGCCTGTCATACAGTGACAGGAATTTGATTTCTAGTGTAGCTGTATAAAAGATCAGCTCATAGGTGTGTAGGTGAAGGTAACTTCCTGATTGAAGTTAGTGTAAGAATGTTAAAAAAAAATAGCACTGCTAAAATTGTTCACGTGATCACAAATAATATTTTATCTCATCACACACCATACACAAAATCATTTCTAGATAAAGTCCAAATGTGCAAGACATAAAATAAAAAATAGTGAAGAAAATTCAGAATATCAACATGCCCCTGGTAGAGGTGGTTACTACTTTAACAAAACATATAAAGTTGAAGTGATCTTAAAGATTGAAAATAAAATTTTAACTCTATCAAATTTAAGAACATATGTTGCTCAAAAGATGCCATAAAATGTGTGTAAAGAAAGCCACAGATTGATAGACAATATGAGGAATAATGTAGGTCACAAAATAACAGCAATAAAGTATATGTGAAGAATAAAGGGAAAAAAAGAAAAACAAATATAAGGCAAATAAACAAAAGTTTAGAACATTATTTGAAGGAATATTAATCATGTTGTCATATTAGTAACCAGTAACAATAAGTGCAAGCATTAGTAATTAAATCACAATAATAGCCTTGACACCTTGAATTGGCAAAAAACACAAGTGTAAAATTACAAAACATTATAGAGGATGTGAAACAAAAATCCCTTAGTGGACTAAAGATTGAAGAAATCATTTGTAACATGAAAAAATTTTAACAGCACAGCTACATCAAACATTTTAAGTGACAGAGACATGATACCTTTATTCTCTAAAATGGAAATAAGACAGTGACGCCTATCATCTTTCATTCTTCACATGGCACTATGTATTCTAAACAGAACTATAAAACAACAGAAAAGGAAAGATGTTATCATAGAAATGAAGGCAACATGATTATCGTTATGTACAGAAAATATAATAAAATATTTCATTCAATTTTAACCTAAAAAGCTTAGAAATAATAATATGAACAACTTTCTGAATGTGAAAATTGACTCACAGAAATAAATTGGATTTGTTCTCAAGAGAAATTGTTAATCAAAAAAGTCAGGAAAATGTAAGAAAGTTTAAGATGTCAACAAAAACTATAAATTACACCGTAATATATTTAATGCACATTAGCATGAAGTTAGTGTTAAATCTTTTCTAAACGTCATAAATGAAGGTCAGAATAAATGGGGATATAAAGCACATTGTTCAATGGTTAAAACGATATTATGAGGATATTAATTAATTTCAAAATGACCCACAAAAATTTTAATATATATACCCATGTGTATCTACATCATTAGAGCAAAGGGGAAAATTTAAAAGAAATTCAGATATATTAAGACATTTTTTAAAAGGGCAAATCTACCAATGGGAATGAAGAGAAAGTTAAGATATCTGTATCTCTATTATCTATCCATCTTATATTTATCTATCTATCTATATTTATTCTAGGGTAAATATGGGGAAAAATCAAGAAGCAAGTGACAAACTATATCAACAAGCTGAGTCATTCAATAGAAAAATAAGATGAGATCTCTACAGCATATAAAAAATTGGACTTCAGATTCACATGGCTTAAATGTGAGAAAATAAATTCTGAAATAAAAATAGGAAAATATAAATAAAGCATGTTGGATTTAGGAGAGGACTTTTTAAATAGTGTATCTAAAGCATAAAAAAGGGACAAAAAACCTGATGCGTTTAATTATATGCATACCATATACAAAACTTAGGAAAAGTTGTATTCAAATTGAAAAACCTATACAACACTAAAATCTAAAATAAAGAACTTCTGTAAGTCACTAACAGATAAAGCAGGAAACACAATAGAAAAATGGAGAACATATAGAAGCAAACAACTCACAGAGGATAAAACTCAACTCTATATAAGATAAACAAAACAATAACTAATTAGTAAATCAATATGAAAATGTACCACTTTATGTCCACAACATTTTCAAAGATAAAATATTGGACAATACTTTTGGTGGAAATGAAGAGAGTACTGCACTGCTTGTAGAAATTTGGTTGGTATACTACTTATAGTAGGTGTCTTGTATACACAGTCAAAATTTATCTTACAATTTAGCAATCATTTGCCAGCATATATAGCCCAGAGAAAGTCTTACATATTTCTGTAAGATAAAATGTGCCAAAATATCATTTCAGCATTCTTGTGGTAATGGTATTTGGAAATCGTTGAAATTTTTATTTCTAAGGAAAGAGATAAATAGTGGATACACCCTATAGAATAAAATGCAGCAGTCAGAAGCAATAAACTGGTGCATACACACCATTTAAATTTTAATGTAAATGATACAAAGAAACAGATTTTATACTGCTACTTCATTTATGCATTTTGAAATTGCATCCCCCCAAAATAAAAGATACTGAAAATTCAAGGATAGATATTAAACATAGTGGATTGTCTGTGTGGTGATGGGAATGAGAAAAGAAAAAAAATGGAATGTATGAATGCAATAATAACTAAATAAACAAAGAAGACAAGACACAATGGATAAAAGTATGTATCATAACTGAGTGTGTATCATAATTGTTTAACCTAATCTCTATACAAGTTAAAGAAAGAAAAAAAATAAGTGTAGTAAAATAGGTCAGGAAAGCTAGCATAACCAGGTGACAGATGATTAAGGAAGCTTTATAACTCTAGCATACAGTTGTTAATGGCATGTACATTTCTTATTTAGTTTGGAGTACAGAGACAGCTGCACATATCACAGTTGCAAAATGATAGTATCACTGGATTCAGCATTATTTCCTACTTCTAGTCCGACCTTTACAAAATTCTGTAATTTGATGTTAAGTTCAGAGATTCAGCTTTAAAATAGCTTATCCAATACTTGCAATAAACAAAAAATTAAGAAAGAAATGCAAACAGTAAACCCTCTCTGATGTGATTTACTTAAAATATTTAAATTGTTAAGTGAAAAGGGTACTTGTTACTAACTCAGTTTTGGAAAGACTACTCAAATAGTTTAACAATATTTGTAAAATAATTGAATTTACTGAACAATTTTGTTTCAGAAATAACACCTAAATAACACCTAAATGTTTTAGTAGTCCTTAAATAGAATCAATGTGTACAACATAATCATACTTTTATCCTCAAATTTCTCAGAGGAAGACTTATGGTACCCATATCTCTATTCTAAGACAAGAGCAAAAGACTTTAACATTTATGAAAATCAGTTTCTTCAATTACAGAACTATTCAAATTAGCCAACCCACAGGGAGCCCAATGAAACCTAGCTAATCTCACCTGCTTGTCATTCATAAACTGCATGTACAGCTCCAGCTTACTGGTACCCTGTCTCTGTCTGAGAGTGTAAACGCCTCTGCAGCCCTGGGTGACAGCCTTGTGTCCTTTAGAGCAACACAAAGGTAGCAAAGAGTTTGCCTTTCATCTATTCCAATGTCATCAGTGTCATTGCACTGTGTCTTGTCGTGAAAATCTTTAAATCATAAAACAAATATCTCTTAAAAACTTTTGTATGGGGTAAAGAATTGGGGTAATAGGAAGACTTGAGGGCAAGGGAAGATGTTCTGTCTTTACCAAACTTGGCAGAGACTATACCATATTTAGATGTTGATGAGAATAATTGCTGATAGAGAGAAAAGTTGAAACCATTGCAGGACCAGTGTTTTTGAACAAGCCATCCACATTGGTTGATAGATGATAGGGGACATTTACAACAAAATTGTTAATTCTAGAGTAGAAAAACAGTGGATACTTCGTGACAGTGATATTAAGGCCAAGCCATAATATCAATGTATACTGGCTCCCAAGATGATGCATTTCAGCAAAACATAGTTAAAACTTCAAAACACTAATGTATTGTGCTACGGATCAAGGAATTTTCTCTAGAGTGTAAAACTTGGCTTCTTTTCATTACATTAAAGAAAAAAAAGTCATGCTGCAAGAACTGCTGAGCTCCACATTTTTCCATGAAAATTAACCAATTTAAATAAACAAAAAGCAATGAAATGTGATTCACTCACAGTTAAGACTAGCTCTGTATATTCTGCATCAACACACAATTTTTCTTTGGACCACCACTGTCCCCAGAGTATTCAGTAGCACTATAAAGACATAGGTCATTAAATTATTAAATATCCTGCTGGGAACCTGCTGCCTAACCTTATCTTTTCTGAGTAAGTAGCATTGCAGCAATGAGAAATGTGTGGGTGTTTAATTTTATGCATATTTTGCAGCTTATCCTATATTAAAGAACTTTGGCCAATAAAGTGCATTTGATATTTATTCAGAGAAAATTTTTCTTTAGTTCAATGAAGTACATTTAGATCGCCAACCTCAGATTTTGATTTTGCATACTTTCACAACTTTAAATATTTTCTTTTTGTATAAAGCTGATGATTATGCTTCTGATTTCTTTCTAACTAAAAACATTCTATTTTCTTGTAATTATTGTTAAAATAAAAATAGCTCTAATAAGAATTCTGCCTGATAAATGGAGATTTATGACAGAGTTCTAACATAAAACATGTTATCATTTTGTTTTACATTATTTAACATATTTTTGAATGATACAAATATTTCCCATTTAAAGCAAATATAAAATATTTCATGAATTTTTAAATATTTTGGTATTCCAATCAGTTAACTTTAGTATTTATACTTTTTAATGTCATTTAATTGTTAATAAGCAATCATTATTCCATCTTTCCAATGGTGTACCATAGCAACATCAGAAATATCAGAATTCCTGAAAAAATAGATTTTGTTTGGTTGAGAATTATTTGTTGATACAAATATATTTAATATATAGTGGAAATTATGTTAATTATATATGTAAAATCACATGTTCTTTTTATAATTGATTATAATGAAAATAAGAAAAAATTTTTCCAAATTTAGGAAAAATTTGTTTGTTATACCTGGTTCCATTTTAAATATTACTGAAGTGATGATTTTCACTTTAAGTCTATTATATTCTTCTGGGAAGATGGCGGCGTGAGCAGGGCAGCAGAAATCTCCTCCCCAAACCAAATATATTTATGAAAATACAGCAAATACAACTATTCCTAAAAGAGAGACCAGAAGATACAGGATGACACCAGCCTGCAGCTACACCTGAGAGGACTCGGCACCCGGCGAGGTGGGTAAGATACGGAGCTGTGTCCAGGCGGGACCTGAGCACTCCCCCACCCCAGTGCACCGGCAGGAGGAGAGGATTCAGAGCCAGGAGGGAGTGGAAGTACAGGCCCGTGAAATGACCAGCCCTGGTGAACTGCGCCAGGAGCGCTGACACACATCGTGCGGTGTAGCAGAGACTGGAGAGACAGTGGGTGCAGGAACTGAGCCGGAACACACCCAGGTCCTCGCAGCCGGTTCCCCGGGATAAAAGAAAAGCACGTGCTATTTTTTTTACTGGTCTTAAAGAGACAGGAGCCCAACAGAGGAGTAGGATCATCCCAGCACTCTCAGCCCAGCAGGCTGGGAGTCCTGGGGAATTTCAACCCCTTGGCTGGCAATGGGGAAAAAGGAGCCACACTGAGACTTACACAGAGACAAACAGCCTCCCATTCATTCCCGCCCCAGTCAGAGCAACAAAGGGCCCTGCAGAGCAGCGCAGCATGGTTGCAGCAGTGGAATAGTGGAGCAACAGCATCACCTAAAGCATCCTCACAGAATCTACTCCTGGCGGGTGTTTTTTCTTTTTTTTTTTTTTCTTTCTTTTTTCTTCTCTTTCTCTTCCTTCCTATTTTTTTTCTTTTTAAAAGTCTTAAAGAGCCCAGCTGACATACATAGGACCTACCAGTGACCATGTCTATCGCCACGAAAGACACGAATATGGTCCAGACTAAGATAAACCAGACAAACCCAGAGAGGGAGCCTGAAGGATGGAAATGCACAATCTTCCTCAAAAAGAATTCAGAATAAAACTCATAACCATACTGACAGATCTACAGAGAAATGTGCAAGACCTGAGGGAGGAAGTGAGGGAAGTGAGGAAAGACAAGGCAGAAATCAGACAAGAGATCGACGGGCTTAACAGCAGACTGGACAAGATGCAAGAGACTGTTAATGGAATAGAAATCAGAGAACAGGAAAGCAGAGAAGCTGAGGCAGAGAGAGATGAAAAAATCTCTGGGAATGAAAGACTATTAAGAGAACTGGGTGACCAATCCAAATTGAACAATATTCGCATTATAGGAGTACCAGAGGAAGAAGAGAGAGAAAAAGGGGTAGAAAGTGTCTTTGAAGAAATAATTGCTGAAAACTTTCCCATGCTGGGGAAAGAAATAGTCTCACAATCCACGGAAGCCCACAGATCTCCCAACACAAGGGACCCAAGGAAGACAACAACAAGACACATAATAATTAAAATAGCAAAGATCAAAGATAAATACAGAGTATTAAAGGCAGCTAGAGAGAGGAAAAAGATCACCTACAAAGGAAAACCCATCAAACTATCATCAGACTTCCCAACAGAAACCTTACAGGCCAGAAGAGAATGGCATGATATATTGAACATACTGAAACACAAGGGCCTTGAACCAAGAATATGGTATCCAGCATGATTATCATTTAAATATGACAGAGGGATGAAACAATTTCCAGACAAGTGAAAGCTGAGAGAGTTTGCCTCTGATAAACCACCTCTAAAGGATATCTTAAGGGAACTGCTCTAGAGGAAAGCATTCCTAAGGTTAAAAAAATGTCACCAGAGAAAATAAAATCATAGTAAAGAAAGTAGACCATCCAAATACTAACTAAAGGCAAAGAATAAAACACCTAGTATATAAAGAATGGAGGAGGAAGAATAAGAAGGGAGAGAAATAGAGAACCATCAGACTGTGTTTACAATAACTTAACAAGAAAGTTAAGTTGGTTGTTACATAGTAAAGAAGCAACCCTTGAACCTTTGGTAATCACAAATCTAAAGCTAGAAATGGCAATAAGTGCATATCTATTAATAATCACCCTAAATGTAAATGGACTGAAGGTACCAATCAAGTATGCTTCAGTCCATTTACATTTAGGGTGATTATTGATAGATATGTACTTATTGCCATTTGTATGCTGCTTACAAGAGACTCACCTCAAACCCAAAGATAAACACAGACTAAAAGTGAAGGGATGGAAAAAGATATTTCATGCAAACAACAAGGAGAAAAAAGCAGGTGTTGCAGTACTTGTATCAGATAAAATAGACTTCAAAACAAAGAAAGTAGCAAGAGATAAAGAAGGACATTATATAATGATAAAGGGGTCAGTCCAACAAGAAGATATAACCATTATAAATATACATGCACCCAACAGAGGAGCGCCAGCATATGTGAAACAAATACTACCAGAATTGAAGGAGGATATAGACAGCAATGCATTCATTTAGGAGACTTCAACACACCACTCACTCCAAAGGACAGATCAACCAGATAGAAAATAAGTAAAGACACAGAGACACTGAACAACACACTAGAACAGATGGACCTAACAGACATCTACAGAACTCTACACCCAAAAGCAACAGGATAAACGTTTTTATCAAGTGCACATGGAACATTTTCCAGAATAGACGACAGACTAGGCCACAAAAAGAACTCAGTAAATTCAAAACTATTGAAATTCTACCACCAACTTCTCAGATCACAAAGGTATAAAACTAGAGATAAATTTTAGAAAGAAATCAAAAAGGCTCACAAATACATGGAGACTTAACAATATTCTCCTAATTAATCAATGGGTTAAAGACCAAATCAAAACAGAAATCAAAGACTATGTGGAGACAAATGACAACAACAGCAAAAAGCCACAACTTCTGTGGGATGCAGCAAAGGTAGTTCTAAGAGGAAAATATACTGCAATCCAGGCCTATTTAAAGAAGGAGGAACATTCCCAAATGAATAGTCCAAAGACACAATTACTGAAATCAGAAAAAGAAGAACAAATGAGGCCCAAAGTCACCAGAAGGAGGAATATAATGAAGATCAGAGAAGAAATAAATAAAATTGAGAAGAATAAACAATAGAAAAAATCAATGAAACCAAGAGCTGGTACTTTGAAAAAATAAAAAAAAATAGATAAACCCCTAGACAGACTTATTAAGAGAAAAAGAGAATCTACACACATAAACAGATTCAGAAATGAGAAAGGAAAAATCACGGACCCCACAGAAATACAAAGAATTATAAGAGAATATTATGCGAATCTATATTCTAACAAGCTGGAAAACCTAGAAGAAATGGACAACTTATTAGAAAAATACAACCTTCCAAGACTGACCAAGCAAGAAACAGAAAAACTAAAAAGACCAATCACCAGCAACAAAATTGAATCGGTAATCAAAAAACTACCCAAGAACAACCCCTGGACCAGATTGATTCACCTCTGAATTCTACCAGACATATAGAGAAGAAATAACACCCATTCTCCTTAAAGTTTTCCAAAAAATAGTAGAGGAGGGAATACTTCCAAACTGTTTCTATGAAGCCAGCATCACTCTAATACCAAAACCAGGCAAAGACCTCACTAAAAAAGAAAATTACAGACCAATACCCCTGATGAACGTAGATGCAAAAATACTCAACAAAATATTAGCAAACCAAATTCAAAAATACATCAAGAGGATCATACACCATGATCAAGTGGGATTCATCTCAGGGATGCAAGAACGGTACAACATTCGAAAATCCATCAACATCATCCACCACATCAACAAAAAGAACAAAAACCACATGATCATCTCCATAGATGCTGAAAAAGCATTTGACAAAATTCAGCATCCATTCATGATTAAAACTCTCAACAAAATGGGTATAGAGGGCAAGTACCTCAACATCATAAAGGCCATATATGACAAACCCACAGCTCACATCATACTTAACAGTGAGAAGCTGAAAGCTTTTCATCGAAGATCAGGAACAAGACAGGGATGCCTACTCTCTCCACTGTTATTCAACATTGTACTGGAGGTCCTAGCCACGGTAATCAGACAAAACAAAGAAACACAAGTCATCCAGATTGGTAAAGAAGAAGTCAAATTGTCACTATTTGCAGATGACATGATATTGTACATAAAACACCCTAAAGGCTCCACTCCAAAACTACTAGAACTATTATCTGAATTCATCAAAGTTGCAGGATAAAAATTAGCACACAGAAATCAGTTGCTTTCCTATACACTAATGATGAACTAATAGAAAGAAAAATCAGAAAAACAATTCCATTCACAATTGCATCTAAAAGAATAAAATACCTAGGAATAAACCTAACAAAGGAAGTGAAAGACATATACTCTGAAAACTACAAGACACGCATAACAGAAATTAAAGAGGACACTAACAAATGGAAATTCATCCCATGCTCTTGACTAGGTAGAATAAATATTGTCAAAATGGTTTTACTACCTAAAGTAATCTACAGATTCAATGCAATCCCTATCAAACTACCAACAGCTTTCTTCAATGAACTGGAACAAATGATTTTAAAATTCTTATGGAATGACAAAAGACCCTAAAAAGCCAAAGCAATCCTGAGAAGGAGGAATAAAACAGGGGGAATTATGCTCCCTGACTTCAAGCTCTACTACAAAGCCACAGCAATCAAGACAATTTGGTATTGGCACAAAAATAGACCCACAGACCAGTGAAATAGAATAGAAAATCCAAACATTAACCCAAACATATACAGTCAATTAATATTTGATAAAGGAGCCTTGGATATACAATGGGGAGATGAGAGCCTCTTCAGCAGCTGGTGTTGGAAAAACTGGACAGCTACATGTAAGAGAATGAAACTGGACTACTGTCTAACCCCATAAACAAAAGTAAACTCAAAATGGATCAAAGATGTGAATGTAAGTCATGAAACCATAAATCTCTTAGAAAAAAACATAGGCAAAAATCTCTTGGACATAAACATGAGCGACTTCTTTATGAACATATCTCCCCGGGCAAAGGAAACAATAGCAAAAATGAACAAGTTGGACTACATCAAGCTGAAAAGCTTCTGTACAGCAAAGGGCACCATCAGTAGAACAAAAAGACATCCTATAGTATGGGAGAATATATTCATAAATGACCTATCCGATAAGGGGTTGACATCCAAAATATATAAAGAACTCACGCACCTCAACAAACAAAAAGCAAATAATCCAGTTAAGAAATGGGCAAAGGACATGAATAGACACTTCTCCAAGGAAGAAATTCAGATGGCCAACAGGCACATGAAAAGATGCTCCACATTGCTAATCATCAGAGAAATTCAAATTAAAACCACAATGAGACATCACTTCACACCAGTGAGGATGGACGACATCCAAAACACAAACAACAACGAATGTTGGCAAGGATGTGGAGAAAAGGGAACCCTCCTACACTGCTGCTGGGAATGCAAATTAGTTCAACCATTGTGGAAAGCAGTATGGAGGTTCCTCAAAAAACTCAAAATAGAAATACCATTTGACCCAGGAATCCCACTCCTAGGAATTTACCCTAAGAATGCAGCAGCCCAGTTTGAAAAAGACATATGCACCCCTATGTTTATTGCAGCACTATTTACAATAGCCAAGAAATGGAAGCAACCTAAGTGTCCATCAGTGGATGGATGGATAAAGAAGAGGTGGTACATATACACAATGGAATATTATTCAGCCATAAGAAGAAAACAAATCCTACCATTTGCAACAACATGGATGGAGCTTGAGGGTATTATGCTCAGTGAAATAAGCCAAGCCGAAAAAGACAAGTATCAAATGATTTAATTCATGTGTAGAGCATAAAAACAAAGAAAAAAAAAACTGAAGGAACAAAACAACAGCAGAGTCACAGAACCCAAGAATGGACTAATAGTTACCAAAGGAAAAAGGACTGGGGAGAATGGGTGGGAACGGAGGGACAAGGGGTAAAAAGTGGCATTATGATTAGCAGATGTAATGTTGTGGGGGTGCGGGGAGGGCTGTACAACTCATAGAAGACAAGTAGTGATTCTATAGCATCTCATTACACTGATGGACAGTGACTGTAATGGTGTTGGTGGGAGGGCCTGATGAAGGGTATAGTTTAATAACCATAATATTGCACATGTAACTGTAGATTAATGATACCAAAATAAATTATTAAAAATAAATAAATAAATAAATAAAAGCAGAAAAAAAAGAATCTGTGAGTTATTCTGAACTCCATTTCTAATACTAATATCAATTCTGACTCTTTTAGATTAAAAAAACTGTTTTTAAGACCTATCTTTTAAATTAAAAGTTACTAAAGGAATACTTGCTCATTGTAAAAATTCAAATAGTACTGAATAGAGAAGGAGAATTTCTTCATCTTCCTGAAACCTCAGCCTTTGCTCTTAAGTTTTTTGCCTGATTGGATGAGATCAACCCACATTAAGGAAGTTTATCTGCTTTATTCAAAGTCAACTGATGAAAATGTTAATTACATCTACAGAATATCTTCACAGCAACATCTAGGCTGGTGTTTGGTCAAACAATTGGATGCAATGACTTCATGTAGCTGGCACATAAAATTAACCCTCACACCAGAGATACAAATATCCAAAAGAAATCATTTGGCAATGGAAGCTAATGGTTTATCAACCAGAAAAAACATATAATGATTAAGTTGGGTTTATGACAGAAAATGCCAGAATGGCCCCATTCTCAGAAAATCTCTCAACATAATTCCCCACATTAGTGGAATCAAAGAGAAAAATCACTTTATTTCAACTGATGCAGAAGAAAACACACTCAGAGACAGATCCATGTGTATGTGGTGATACTGGCCTCTATTCAGGGATGAAAGAGAGGGGTCCCTCCTTGACACCATCAGAGGTGACTCCTAATGGATTTAAGGCCCGAATTTGGGAGACAAAACAATGAACGGAATAGAAGGAAAAATTTGAGATATCTTTTTGCCTTTGATATGAGAAGGACTTTTTAATCCACATCTCCAGAACATAATCCACTGAGGCAAAATATTGATGAATTTTAGTCTGAGTTTGAGATTTCTGTCTAATGAAGAACCCCATAGAGAAGCCAACAGACATGACTGAATACAAGAAGTCACAGCTCTCCAAGGATTGCTGGGGAGAACTGTGGTTCTCAAAGTGTGCTCTAAGGAACCCTGTGGAGTCTTCAAGACTCTTTCTGGGGGTCTGCAACTTCAAAGCTAAAAATAATCATAATTTCTAATAATACTAAGATGTCATTAGTTATTATTTTCCCCTTTCTCATTCTACATAACAGACAAGGTAGAAGCAGGTATGAGAATCCAGCCATCTTCTATTAAGCCAGACATTTTGCAAAAATGTAAAACAATGCTATTCCTCTCACAGTATTTTTTTCCAGAAGATATACTTATGTTGTCCTAAAAGTATACAATTTATGTTAATATGTAATGGATTTATCATAGTTGTAGTTAGGAGAACTAATAAACATATTTTTTCAAAAAAAAAGTCTACTGCATTAACTAAATAATATATGTCAACATAGGTTTTTAAATGATAGTTGAAGTCATATAAATAGAATGTTATATAAATATTTTAGAATATAAAATTTCACAGACTTAATATTTACTTAGAATTTGGAGCTCTTCTATTTATTTTTCAGTTTTATTTGAAGACAAATTATTAATTTAATGTGTACTTCCCAAAGTATTTAATCTCTAGAATAAACTGTTTCTCTCCAATATATATTGGAATGATTCTGAAGTAAAGATCTTTAGTTAAAATAATAATAGTGTGTTGAATTGCAAAAGATTTTTTTTAACTGACTCTCTTAGAATTTAAATTAAATACCCATTATGTTGAAAAGGGGCTGTTGATTCATTTATATACTGTATCTGTATACATAAAAGTTGTTATAAAATTCTAATTATTTTCTTTAAAATAATTCAATTTGATTCCATTGATAGAACATTGAGGATACCACTATATTCTGCATTTGAATTGAGTGATAGATTAGCATAATCTTGATGAAAAAAGATGAATATGCAAGGCAGTTTAAATAAAAGACTCATCCTGATTGTTGGCAATGAGACCTCAGTATTTTGGCTGCTAGACTAGAGTTACAAATTCTGATTCCTTGGCATAAAATCATTTAGAATAAGTGAGCATTTGCTTTCTTAAATAACCTTTCTTTGACAAAGTATATTGGTACTAGAAATCCAAGTGTAGTCAATAATGAAATTGACTGGTAAGAATTCAGAATAATATTTCACAGGATTATGGTTTCCTTTATTTTTTTAGGTGAGAATGAGAGACACTGCATTTATATCTTTTATAGAAGATTTATGTATATTATCCAAGCTGGTTCTTATAATAATTGTTATCCTCTTTAATGACATTAAGGTTTGAACCTACTAACTAATAACAAAGCTATTCTTCCTAACAGTCTGCTGTTCAGTATATTTCTTATATGTAATATTATTTGATATACCTTCAACCTGAGTCCTCAGAACTCAAAAAGTCTTATTTAGAAATTAGGAATAAGCATGTGTGATTCTTCTCCACAACTCTGGGAAAAACCCTTACTAATGTAAAATTATAAATAATTTGATAGAATTCATTGTTTGGAATAGTCAAACAAATGAATTGAGAAATTTTCTCTCATTATTTCCTGTTTATTGGTGTTCAAAATATATTTTACTATCACTGATATTTCCTAAGCTTGTTTCATTTCTCCTTTTTTGTTATATTATTGATTTGCTCATATATTATTAGTAATACTTCTTTATTATTTTTATGTTTTGTTGATAGAAGATATAAAAGACATCAGAAAACAAAATTGTAAACTACACAAAGAAGGGCTTTCAAATTTATTTGAAAATGAAGGAATTTGAATTCCTGTAGATGAGTACATAAGCAACCTCTAAGACTGATTTTAGATGATAGATGTATAGTCAAGTTATAACAAACCTATTGTTTTATGCATGAATGGGAACAGGTGGTTGAAAATTATCTTTGAGTCAGATAGGAAATCTTAGCATTGAAATATACATCTATTAGTGGAATATCATCTGAAATTTGGCTATGAGCAACAAGATTTCTAAAACACCAAAAAGTTACAAACATAACTGATAAATGCTTATGCAGATAGTTTAGGAGTTTTTTTGCCTAAGTGCAGAAAGAGAGGACTAGAAAAAGTTCCAGGGGTCCAGCTCCATTGTTGTATTATTCTGATTTATATTTCTCTGACATATTTATTATTATTAATTTAGAGGTTTCTACTATTCTTTAAATAGCTTAAAATGCATTCTGCTTTACAATCTAATTAATAAACACAGCAAGGTCTAGAGATAGAAAGAGATCAGATTTTAAATTTTTTCTGGGTACCTGCTGAAAACTGTTCCTCCTAAAAATGCTTTTGAAATCCTAATTCCTGATTTATGATTTTGATTTATTATGTGAGTATAACACCAATTTTTTCTCCAAATGTTTCTATGCAAATATGGTTGTACACAATGCAGTAATAATTCACACAGTTTTAAATAAAAGAGTTATCATGCCAAGGAATAAATGGGAATAAGAGGAAGCTGGCCAAGCAGTTGACATAGATTGAGGGGAAGGTTTGCTTCCAGGAAGAAATGACAAGTCTACTCAACTGTAAGCTTGGGTCAAGGTCTATAGTGATTTAGTTCTAGAGCAGTGAGCTAAAGCAGAAAAGGCGAAGCACATCCCATAAATCTTGAAATGCAGAATGACAAATGCTACAGCACTTAGGTAATGCATGTTTCAGGACATGTAAAATAAGTCGGAAATAGTAGTACTCCTAAAAAGAAACTGTGGGTAAAATTGCAGTATTTCCAGAATCTCTCACCTGGCCTTAGTGCATCTCCATTTCAGTAGTTGTTTCCAAGGGGTGGAGAGAAGTACTCCATCTCTGTATTAATAGATGATTATTACAGGGTGGGGAGAGTGAGGGTATATTTGGACCGGAGAGGTTTGGTGGGGTCCCTTTTTGCAGAGGGGTCGCAAGAGACATGAGTGAGCACAAGTGGACAACTGCTTGTAAGCAATAAACGAGATTCTCCCGCTTTATTTCTCCCTTTGACTGATTTCATTTTCAAGGGTAATTTGCCCTGGGCTGGGACCTTATTTTACTCCCAGAGTTACAGAAACCCTCATTCTGAACTGTGGTCATAGCGGGAAATATTTTATTTGTTTTATATTGCTTACTGAGAGTGGGGAGTTGAGATAGGCCAGATCACAAAAAGAAGTGTAGAATACAAATTTGATGAGATTGTTGTCTTAGTTCAAGGTTTTGCAAACAAGCAGTCAATGAAGATGTATGAGAATTTACACAAAATCAGGAGCACAAAAGGATAGAAGCAGATCTGAATTATTTGTATTGTTCCACACAGAGGTGTACCAGAAATTTAATGTTTCAATGCAACTAATGTAGGATGAGAAATTATTCAGATCATTAGCTCAAGGATAAGCTTAAACCATTAGTTTTGTTATGGGGTGCCTCAGCATCAAAAGTCTAATGATTCCAATTAAAGATTCTTGCTTTGCCATACTTATATAAAATATCATATATCATATTGTACATATATACATATTAATATAGTTATGATACAGATTTCATATGCATATATTTCTATATACATACATATCTATCATAGGTATATCTACATATCTTTTATACCTATTCTCTATATATACATATAGAATATATAAATAGATACATAAAATAGATATGTATCTGTTTGGGCTTATAGCACACATGATTTGTTTGCTTTGTGGCTTTGATTCCAACCATATATTTGAGAGGAACTTATTCAGAAATGTGTTACCACCAAGAAGTTCTGAAAAAATAAGAATTAACACTTTATTGACATAAAGCTGAAAAATTTCAAAGTTATCCAGGTTTATATAAATATGTACATAGGTATTGACTTATATAATCCAGGGAAAACATTTTTTTTATTTATTACTTTATTCACTAAACTTATGGCAAATCTTTTAAAAAACATTGACTTTGGATTTAGATTAGCTATGTGTCCTCCCAGTTCCACTATTTATTACCTTTATGAGTATGTACAAGTTTCTGAAACTTTGTGCTTGTTTCCCTATATATGAACTAGGAATGAAAATTGTTATTTCACTGGATTGCAATGAAGTTTAAATAAATAAATGCAAAACTTAATATATGATTATATGATATGTATCTCTGTATATACATACAAATATATGTGTATATATGTATATTTTCATTAATATGTTTTACCTATGTATGATATAATTTAAGTATAAAAAGCACAACTAATAACAGTATGCATAGTATTCTGACTATTGTGTTAGAAATGTGGAGAGTATGAATTAATGCTTTTGTTTTCAAAAACTAACAAAATGTGTGCCTGTAACTGGAGGAAGTGAGCATTGAAGAGGGCCAGGGATGGAATTTAAACTTCTTTAATAAATATTATTTTATGATTTTAATTTTGTGATATATAAATATTTTATATAGCTTCAAAAAAATCCAGTTAAAACATTTTACAAATCTACTGGCACATATTAAATGTTCAAAATGTGGCCACTAATGACTATGGTAACAAAAATGGTTGTGTATGCTCAATATGTTTATAAGTATGGAATTATCATAAAGAAAAAAACAAATATTTTCTCCCTCATGAAGTGCAAGGTGCTGAAAACACAGTAAAGATGATACAAGCATCAAAAATAAGGGATTGGGGTAGTCTTACTTTAATTGTGATGATATTTCGTATGACTCCTGGTCAAAGTTAGCATTTTAAACATAAGCATTTAGTACATTTCCTCCTTAGGAAAATAGACAAAATTGTATATAACTATTAGTATAAATGGAAAAGGATGGGAGACAACAGCATTGGAGTTTTTAATAAATTTAGAAAAGACAAATATTTATGGAAGTTTTTAACTCATATAACCGACTAATAAACTGAGACCTAAGTGCTTACAGTAAGACGTGCTTACTTTCTGTCATAACATCACCATAAAGAATAAGACATTTTAGACAGCAGATATAATAAAAGGAGGAATTGTAATGAACCATACTGTAAACAGGGTGATTTGATTACAACTCATTTAAGGAGAACTTACATGTTAACACAGAAATAAAGAGGAAGAATTAATAGATCATATATAAAAGTGGTATTGTAATTTTTTTGAGAGAAAATAGAACATTGCAAAGCAATTCTTATTCTTACACAAAATGTTTCTCAATCTGGTGTTTAAATCTGAAGAAACTTATTCAAGTGTTGAGAATATGTTTTCTGATATGTAAGATCTCCAAAATGTGTCTGTTGTTCTTTTACAGAAATTATTAGAACATGTGTTCTAATAACTTACAACAAAATGTGAGAGCAAGGCAAAAATATTGAGGTTATGAGATCCAGGAAACATGAGCTACAACACTTACAAAGTTGAATGGCACTTCTAGGATAATGGTGAAGGGCCACTGAAGGTCAATGATGTACCTAGAAAGAATAAAGTGACCTGGGATGTACCCAATCCACATAACAACAAAATGGAGAACATTTTGGAGACTATAAAACTGTTCTGGAAAAAAAGTTTGGCATACGTGAAACATAAAAATAAGTCAACTATTAATTGTTTTTTTAAAAAACAAAAGGATGAACAAGAAAAAATATAATTTTAGTCTATAAGTTCATTAATGATGAGTATTTACATAATTACATGAAGCTAGATTCTGAATAATGATATAACATACAAAGTTTTTTATTTGGAGAACAAAATGCTAAAGAGTTAAGGGAATATTCTGCAAAGTAAAGAATATTAATCCATTTATTAGAAAATCATTGTTACATCTGGAATTGTGAATTAAAAGAGAAATATAAACGTAGCATTTGTAAAATATAATGGTAAATGCAAGAAAAAACTGAAAATAGTTGATTCTAGGGAATGAGGTTAGAATTAAGCAGTACAGAGGACTGAAATTTTCAGTTAATTTTACTTAGTTTTTTAGTTGAGTTTTTTCAACCTTTCTTTTTCAAATATATAGTTATATTATTTTGGTGAAAATATACATTTATAAAAAACTAATGATTGAAGATAAGTGCATGTTGGACAAGTAAAAACTTGTCAACACTTTCTAAATTTTTCTAAAATATAATTGTAAAACAAATTAAATTGTAAAGTACTGTATATATATAGTAACAAAAAATAATATACAAATGTAAAAAAAAAAAATCAGCATGAAGCAGTTAGGCAGTGGATTTCATCCCAGAGAGGCATTTTTAAGATTTTGGCATGTATGTTATTCCGGTTGCAGAAAATTGCAGAAAAAAACCCCCTCATCATAACTAGTTAAAACAAACACAGATTTTTTAAAGGGCTTAATCAAATAACTTAAAACTAAGCTTATAGAAGCAAGTAACTTCTAAAACCACACCAGCACTCATGATTATTATTAATTTTGTCTCTGTGAGTAGAGGGATCTGGAAACTGCAATCTCAGGAAGCTGCTCTCACGGCTACTGATTCTAGAACCTAACAGCATATGCCCTGATCAGGAAAAGAAGCCTAATCCTCACACCACAGCCTGAGTGGGACTGCAGAATCTCTTCCACAATGAGTGCTAGCAAAACAGTTACCTTGGACTGTGTCATTTCCTGACCTCACCACAATTTAGACCTGAATCAAGTTCACACCAGTGTGACTCATTGAAAGAATCTCAGTTACCCCCAGAAGCCTAACTGCAAGGGAGTCAGAGAAAACAGTTTTTGCTCTCTAGCCAGTACAATAAACAACATGAGAAAGTTGAAATAGGTGTTGAGCAAGTCATTGTCACATGGCCAAATCCTGCATGGTGAGAATGCAGGTGTTTAACCTGGTTTTTTCACTTCAAATAAAAAATCTTACCTTCCCAGTTCACCACATATATCATATGTAAATCTAAAACAATTATGTAATGATTGTCCTATATAGACACTAAAATTTCTAGGTTTCTTTTGTTGTTATTTCAGAAGATACTGCAGTCCATACCCTTGTCATATGCAAACACACTCTTATTTTTCTAGGATACTTCCTCAGAACAGGATTGCTGTTTGGAAATTCCCATCTTTAACTCAAATCAATATAGCCAACTTGACTTTCAAAAGAGTTGTCCAAAATACATTTTTTGCTTAGTAAAGAAAGCACTGTATATGTTGAAATCATCAAAAAGCAAACTATCAATCTTACATGTATAATGTTAATTGCCTTGTTATGATTACATGTATCAAACATCTTTTGATAAAGTTTGTTGATAAAGTGACCAATATTTTGAGTATTCCCAGGACATACTGAACCCATTGTGCTAGCCTCATTATTAATAAAACTCCTTTTAACAAATTTATACTTGCTGTATTTTTCCAGTGAATGATGATCCTAATTCTTATTTTTAGGTGCACTTTTATTTGGGGTATTTACAGCTAGTATGTTATATAATCATCTGAAAGTACAACTGTTGGCTGAAGAGTGTGTTCTTGGATTAAGAAGAGATAATGGAGGAATGAGAGGGAGAGTGAAAGGGAGAGAGGAAGGAAGAAGGAAAAGGAGGAGAAAAGCACAACTTGAGACAGAGCTTGGTTTTCTGGCATATTATAAATTGTCTGCTGTGTGATCAAAGGTCTTGCCAGGCATAGAAGCTTGCCAATTACCCAGTTTTTTTGGAGCGTCCTGGGTGCTACTGATATTAAAATTCAGATATTTTGAAGTACAGAGAATCTCTTTTGGACTGGTGATGATTGGATATATTCCCTCTAAACTTTAGCATCTGGAAGGGAAGAGGAGCAGCCATGGGCTTTCTAAATTTCTGTTTTCCAACCATATATATTCCTTCTTTCCAGCACATGGAATCTTATCCAGCACATGCCTCTCATCAAGATATTATCTCCCTACTTTTGATCAGCATCAAGAATGGGGAGTGTTCTGCATAAAGAGAAGGGAAAGATAAGTATGGTGACATATAAAAAATTAATACTTCAAAGAGAAGTTCACTATTTCAAATTCAAATGGAACAATCTGAGACTGTGTGCCAAAGCAGCAATTTTGGGTCTCAATAAATGTGATCTTCTGGAAATTCTGGAATGAAAAAGTTCCCAGAATGTATACCTAGTCAGATGTCTATAATCTGCTCCATTTGGAAGATTATCCTGAAAAGTTTCAGAAGCAAGAACTGAACTTTAGCCTTTCCCAACCACTTCCAGTCCACATTTTCAAATATACTAGATTTGAAAATTTTCCAAAAGAGTGACAATTGGTTGCTATGCACTCAAATAAACTTGGTTCCTATATTCTCAAGGCATGATTTTTCAAATATTTCTCCAATTATGTGATGCAGTAACCTCCATTAATGTCTACTTTACTTACATCATTCATGATCATTTAGGTTGTTTACAACCAATACACTATGGTTAAAACACTAATGTTTATAGTTATTTGTCTCTGGAAATGGGGCATTACATGATAACTACTGATAATTAAATAGATGAAGGGAAGATAGTAAGTACACTGAAGTTCATTCATTTATGGGCAATCATTGTTAGTTGATAACAAAGAAACTGGTAGTTTCCTGCTGAATCCTGTCCCATTCTTTATAGTTTTGAAAAAGTTTGCTGTATTTCTTGAACATGGTTTTCTTGAGTTACCCATGTAAGCCCCGACATATTGTTTAAATAACTGATTCTGATACTGGAGTGAGGATCTGGAATTCTTTGATATTATGAGTGGTGTAGGCTATCTTGTGAAGCTCTCACAGTATGTATTTCCTACCTATAGGGAGAGATTGATGGAGACAAAAGAAGATCCAAGTGATAGAAATAATTATAGATACAATCAGAATATGAGGTGAATATCTGGATCATCCTAGGTCTAAGGCCAGAATATTGTATTCCTTTCATTAACAGTTTTCTTCCTTTTCCTTCACTCTCTTATCCTGCCTTCATTCCCTACCACCACCATTTTTTTGCCTTGAAGTACTTTAAAGTGTGTTTGGTCACTTGCAATCAAAAGAAAACTCTAAGAGAATAGTCAGATTCAAGATGGTGGCGTGAGAGGTAAGACAGAGAACTCCTCCGAAAACCACAGATAGTGTGAAAATACAGTAAATACACCTAACCCTAAAACAGGAACAAGAAAAAATGGTGCACCATACTGCATACAGACCTCGTGAACAGAGCAGACCTCACAAAACAGGGTAATGTAGGAAAGCCTTGATCCGGCAGGACCCAAGCTCTATCCCAACCCCAGCTCACTGGCAAGAGGAAGAGAAATGGAGCGGGGGAGGGGGTGGAAGCCTTGGACTGCTGAACACCTAGCACTGGAGATCTGCTTTGTGAGCAGAAATCTACATTGTGTGGTGCTCTGGAGGATGGGGAGCTGGAACAGGCAGAGTGCTTGAGACACAGATTCTGGCCATTTGTGGAGGAGGGGATCCACACCTGGCCACTATGAGACAAGGAAAAGGGAGGCAGTCTGAGAGGCTTCCCAGAAGCAAGAGGGCTGCTGAAGGCATGGGGCTTGTATGGAGCTTGGTGTGCGGGAACGGGATAGGGAAACAAGGTTGTCTGCGCTCGCACTGACCAGCAGATTGGAAACTTTGAGGTGATTCAGGTGCTCCATCCCCATGACTGGCAACTCAGCTCCTAGGCCCCACAATTTGATACACACCCTGCTGAGCCTTCCTCCTGGTGTGACAGCACCAGCTCGCAAACCGGCAGTCACTTCTCTGGCATCAGATGAGCCAGAGAGAGGCCTCACCTACAAGTAGAGATGCCAAACACAGAGGATTACACCGGTGTGCTTGGTGCACAGTCTGTGATACTGGAGACAGGCAGGGCAGACAGGAGACAGGAAACAGATCTTTCCTCCCGCCAGGCACCAGCTCCACTACCCTATGACTCCCAACCACCTCTAGGGGCTGAGCAGCTCCAGAGACTGGAGCTGCTGGGCAATAGAGGACACCACACAGAAATATGAAATGTCAAAAGAACATGGTACAGACCAAAATCTCAAAAACCCAAGAAAAAGGGCCAAAAGAAACTGAATGCACCAATCTTCCTGAAAGAGAGTTCAAAATAAAAATAAACATGCTTATGGAGGTACAGAAAAATATTCAAGAACTCAGGAATGAATTTAAGACAGAAATTCTATCGTTGAGAAACACCATATCGAAAATGAAACAAAGAATGGAGGGATTTAAAAGCAGATTAGATATAATAGAAGAGACAGTAAATGGAATACAAATTAGAGAAGAGGAATACAAGGAAGCAGAGGCAGAGAGAGAAAAAAGAATCTCTAAGAATGAAAGAATATTAAGAGAACTGTGTGACCAGTCCAAACGGAACAATATTTGCAAAATAGGGCTACCAGAAGAAGAAGAAGAGAGAAAAAGGGGTAGAAAGTGTCCTAGAGGAGGTAATCACTGAAAACTTCCCCAATCAGAGAAAGGAGACAGTCTCTCAAGCCATGGAGGTGCACAGAGCTCACAACATGAGGGACCCAAGGAAGACAACATCAAGACATATAATAATTAAAATGGCAAAGATCAAGGATAAAGGAAGACTTTTAAAAGCAGATAGAGACAGAAAAATTATCACATATAAAGGAAAACCCATCAGGCTATCACCAGATTTCTCAACAGAAATCTTACATGCTAAAAGGTAGAGGCATGATCTATTTAATGCAATGAAGGAGAAGGGTCTCGAACCAAGAATACTCTACCTGGCAAGGTTATCATTTAAATTTGAAGGAGGGATTAAACAATTTTCAGATAAGCAAGAGTTGAGAGAATTTACCTCCCACAAACCACCTCTACAGTGAATTATGGAGGGACACCTACAGATGGAAGTATTCCTAAGACTAAATAGATCTCACCCAAGGGATAAACAAAGAGTACAGAATATGATTCACAACATACAAAAAATGGAGGAGGAAGAAAAAGGAGGAAAGAAAAAAGAATCTTTAGGTTGTGACTCTAATAGCAAATAAAGTGAGTTAAATTAGACTGTTAAATAGTAATGGAATTACCCTTGAACCTTTGGTAACCACCAATCAAAGGCTGCAATGGCAATAAATACATACCTATTGATAATCACCTAAATGTAAGTGAACTGAATACACCAATCAAAAGACGTAGAGTCACTGAATGGATAAAAAAAAACAAGACCCATCTACATGCTGCCTACAAGATACTCACTTTAAACCCAAAGACATACACAGACTGAAAGTAAAGGAATGGAAAAAGATATTTCATGCGGCTAATAGAAAAAAGCACGAGTTACAGTACTTATATCAGACAAAATGGACTTCAAAACAAAAAAAGTAACAAGGGACAGAAGGACATTACATAATGATAATGGGGTCACTCCAAAAAGAGGATATAACTATTATAAATATCTATGCACCAACATATGTGAAACAAATACTAAGAGAATTAAAGGGGGAAACAGATTACAATGCATTCATTTTGGGAGACTTCAAAACACCACTCACTCCAAAGGAAAGATCAACCAGACAGAAAATAAATAAAGAGACAGAAGCACTGAACAACATATTAGAACTGAAGGATGTAACGGACATCTACAGAACACTCCATCCAAAAGCAACAGGATGCACATTCTTCTCAAGTGCACATGGAACGTTTTCAAGAATAGTTCATATACTAGGCCACAAAAAGAGCCTCTGTAAATTCAAAAAGATTGAAATTGTACCAACCAGCTTCTCAGATCACAAAGGTATGAAACTAGAAATAAATTACTCAAAGAAAATGAAAAAGCTCACAAAAATATGGAGACTTAATAACATGCTCCTGAATAATCAATGGATAAATGACCAAATAAAAACAGGTCAAGCAATATATGGACACAAATGACAACAATAATTCTACACCACAAAATCTGTGGGATGGAGCAAAGGCCGTGCTAAGAGGGAAATATATGGCAATACAGGCCTACCTCAGGAAAGAAGAACAATCCCAAATGAACAGTCTTAACTCACAATTAATGAAACAAGAAAAGGAAGAACAAATGAGGCCCAATGTCAGTAGAAGGAGGGACATAATAAAGATTAAAGTAGAAATAAATAAAATTGAGGAGAATAAAACAATAGCAAGAATCAATGAAAGCAGAAGCTGGTTCTTTGAAAAAATAAACAAAATAGATAAAACCCTAGCCAGACTTATCAAAAAAAAAGAGAGTCTACACACATAAACAGAATCAGAAAGGAGAAAGGAAAAATCACTATGAACACCACAGAAATACAAAGAATTATGTGAGAATACTATTAAAAATTATATGCTAAAAAACTGGATAACCTAGAAGAAGTGGAAAACTTTCTAGAAAAATACAACCTTCCAAGGCTGACCCAGGACAAAACAGAGAATCTGAATAGACCAATAACCAGCAAAAAATTGAATTGGTAATCAAAAAACTACCTAAGAAAAAAATTCTTGGACAAGATGGTTTCACTGCTGAATTCTGTCAAACATTTAATGAAGACATAATACCCATCCTTCTTAAAGTTCTCCAAAAAGTAGAAGAGGAGGGAATACTCCTAAACTCATTCTACAAGGCCAACATCACTCTAATACCAAAACCAGGCAAAGACACCAGAAAAAAAGAAAATTACACACCAATATCCCTGATGAACATAGATGCAAAAATACTCAACAAAATATTAGCAAACCAAATTCAAAAATACATCAAAAATATCATCCATCATGATCAAGTGGGATTCATCCCAGTGATGCAAGGATGGTACAACATTTGAAAATCCACTACATCAACAAAAATAAGGACAAAAACCACATGATTATCTCCAGTGATGTGGAAAAAGCATTCAACAATATTCAACATCCATTCATGATAAAAACTCTCAACCAAATTGGTATAGGGGGCAAGTACTTCCACATAATAAAGGCCATATATGACAAACCCACAGCCAACATTATACTTAACACCGAGAAGCTGAAAGCTTTTCCTTTAAGCAGGAACAAGACAAGGATGCTCACTCTCCCCACTTTTATTCAACATAGTTCTAGAGGTCCTAGCCACGGCAATCAGACAACACAAAGAAATAAAATGCATCCAGACTGGCAAGGAAGAGGTCAAACTGTTCCTGCTTGCAGATGACATGATATTGTACATAAAAATCCCCAAAGAATCCATTCCAAAACTACTAGATCTAATATCTGAATTCAGTAAAGTTGCAGGACACAAAATTAATACACAGAAAACTGTTGCATTTCTATACACTAACGGTGAACTAGCAGAAATAGATATCAGGAAAACAATTCCATTCCCAATTGCATCCAAAAGAATAAAATACCTAGGAATAAACCTAACCAAGGACATGAAAGACTTATACTATGAAAACTACAAGACACTCTTGAGAGAAATTAAAGAAGATCCAATAAATGGAAACACATCCTGTGCTCACGGATAGGAAGAATTAATATTGTCAAAATAGCCATCCTGCCTAAAGCAATCTACAGATTCAATGCAATCCTTACCAAAATACAAACATCATTTTTCAACGAACTAGAGAATATGATTCTAAAATTCAAATGGAACCACAAAAGACCCCAAATAGCCAAAGCAATCCTGAGAAGGATGAATAAAGTGGGGGGAATTATACTCCCTGACTTCAAGCTCTACTACAAAGCCACAGTAATGATGATAATTTGGTACTGGCACAAGAACAGACCCATAGACCAATGGAAGAGAATAGAGAGTCCAGATATAAACCCAAGCATATATTCTCAACTAAGATACGATAAAGGAGCCATGGATATACAATGGGTAAATGACAGCCTCTTCAACAGCTGTTGTTGGCAAAACTGGACAGCTACATGTAAGAGAATGAAACTGGATTATTGTTTAACCCCATACACAAAAGTAACCTCAAAATGGATCAAAAACCTGAATGTAAGTCTTGAAACCATAAAACTCTTAGAAAAAAACATAGCAAAAATCTCTTGGACATAAATATGAGCAACTTCTTCATGAACATATCACAAAAGCAAACACAAACAAGTGGGACTATATCAAACTAAAAAGCTTCTGTTCAGCAAAGGACACCATCAATAGAACAAAAAGATCCTACAGTATGGGAGAATATATTCATAAATGACATATCCGATAAGGGTAGACATTCAAATTATATAAAGAGCTCACACACCTCAACAAACAAAAAGCAAATAAGCAAATTAAAAAATGGCAGAGGAGCTGAACAGAAACTTCTCCAAAGAAGAAATTCAGATGGCCAACAGGCACATGAAAAGATGCTCCACATTGCTAATCATCAGAGAAATGTAAATTAAAACCATAATGAGATATCACCTCACACCAGTTAGGATGGCTACCATCCAAAAGACAAACAACAACAAATGTTGGTGAGGATGTGGGAAAGGGGTACCCTCCTACATTGCTGGTGGGAATGTAAATTAGTTCAACCATTGTGGAAAGCAGTATGGAGGTTCCTCAAAAAACTCAAAATAGAAATACCATTTGACCCAGGATTTCCACTCCTAGGAATTTACCCTAAGAATGCATCAGCCCAGTTTGAAAAAGACATATGCACCCCTATGTTTATCGCAGCACTATTTACAATAGCCAAGAAATGGAAGCAACCTAGGTGTCCATCAGTAGATGAACGGATAAAGAAGAGGTGGTATATATACACAATGGAATATTATTCAGCCATAAGAAGAAAACAAATCCTACCATTTGCAACAACATGGATAGAGCTGGAGGGTATTATGCTCAGTTAAATAAGCCAGGCAGAGAAAGACAAGTATCAAATTATTTCACTCATCTGTGGAGTATTATAACAAAGAAAAAACTGAAGGAACAAAAGAGCAGCAGAGTCACAGAACCCAAGAATGGACTAACAGATACCAAAGGAAAGGAACTGGGGAAGATGGGTGGGAAAAAGGGGTATTACAATTAGCACACATATTGTAGCGGGTAGGGAGCATACGGGGAAGGCAGTATATCACAGAGAAGACAAGTAGGGATTCTATAGCATCTTAGTACACTGATGGACAGTGACTGTAATGGGGCATGTGGTGGGTACTTGATAATAGGGGGATTCTAGTAACCATAATATTCCTCATGTAATTGTATATTAATAATAGCAAAATAAAAAATAAAAAAAGATATATAAAAAAAACCAAAACTCCTAGAGAGTCCTAATCAACATATTTACATAAAGACAGTACAGCTGGGAAACAAAATTCAGTCACTAAATCTAGAATCTTACTATAATAGTCCTGTCAGACACTCAGACATGTATCTCCTGTAAGTGGGAGAAATAAATTCTCTTCATTGAATATGTTACTATGGCACACAAATTCAGTTTTGTTAGGCACAATGCAAAGGAAAACGTTATTTAGGACTTCAACCAAAGATCTGAGATTGGTATTATACTAACCTCTCCTGTCTTTTACGAAGAGATATTCACAAATAACATTTGTGAATTATTAATCAAGAATGATAAGGCCTAACTGTTCCTTTCCAAAGACATTCTTCCACTTTTACTCCAATCATACTTGTCAAAATGCTTCATCATTTATACCTGATTTCAAGCATTTTCAATCACTCTCTCTTCACAGGTGTTCCCTCTTAAACATAATCATGCTCAGGTTTTTGCATCTTAAATTATACAGCTATTATTCAGACTTTCATTTCTGTCAGACTGCTCTCTATACATTTGAGCTAAATATGAGTTAAATTCAGATAACTATGCTATAAATATACATGTAAGTAAACACTCTTCAAAGTATTAAAGATCTGACAAGACAGAATGGACACTATAGGCCAAAAGATGTGTGAAAATGTAAGGCAAGAAAGTTAAACATCACTTTTTACCTCAACAGCATTGGCAGTCAGGCAAACTTTAGTTGTGTGTTTCTTATGGAATATAGGGGACAGAAAACAAAGTTCAGAGTCCAAACAAGATTATGACCCATTAAGGTCAGAAAAATGAGAGAGTATCTTTGAAATTTTTCTCCTCCATAAAAATTACAAGAAAAATGACAAAAACGGTCAGAATTAACTTCTTCAGAACTCTGGAAAGTAACTAAAGGTTTTCAGCAATCCAGAATTTTTGTTTTCAAGAAAAAAAAATGACTGAATTTCTGTAAGAACAAATAGCTCTATGATGTTTTACCCTAGTTTCATCCACCTTTCTTTGTATCTGTGGTGGCCTTAAATCCAACAGCTACAGCTACAGTCACCTTGGCAACCGCTGGAGATGGGAAAACTAGGTTGGGCCTCTGTTTATGCATTTCCAGAGATATGTCATCATCTGACCAGTCTGGTGGTTCCCTGAAAGATCCAACTAACACTATACCCAACTATCACTAGGAAGACTGCCTTTATTTGATCTGATTCAAAGCTCACTCGGTATGAAGAGTCTTTTTCCCTGGGAATGTTGATCAAAATTAGTTAAAGATAGCTTTTTTAATATTGTAGCTGTTTGAAGTAGTGGATAACAGCTGGGGCTATAAACAAAAATACAGAAAATAACAAACTCTGGCAAGAATGTGGAAAAATTGGAACCCTAATCCACTGCTGGTAGGATTTTAAAATGCAGCCACTGTGGAAACCAGTTTGTCAGTTCCTCAAAAAGTAAAACATACCAAACTTAAAGGAGTATAAATCAATACAATGGCTCAAAAATATATTTTTATTATCTAATAATATGGAAGATGTTTATATCTAAATCTGTAAAACATAATAGTGATCTACAATATTTGTTCTCATATCTACTATAAGTTTTGCAATTTTCAAATTGTGTATATCTGTACTACTATTTTTTACACTAATATTTTTACTGTAAGTATACCTTGTTTTAGAAGATAAAATTCTTATTATTGACTCATATTGAAATTTTAAAATAAAACATTGAGTCTTCTAAGAGGTGATATTTTTATGTTGGTTTGGCTTTGAGTTATGCCTTTATTAAATCACTCTGACTACTGCATGGAGAAATTGAACCACATGGAGCAGTGTGAAGAAGCTTCCATTAAATGTCACCATTGTTTAACATTAGGGATGTCCTTAATACAAATAATTTTAATAAGTTATTTCTTATGTATTATAACTATAGATACTGCATTCTTAAAAAGTAGGTGATGGAATGGTTTTGAAAATAGTAGCAATGTACACTGAAGAGGAAATATCAAAGCAAATCAAAGGAAGACATTTGTGGGTAACAATATTTTGAAACTTCTGTAAGTGTGTAATTCCTTGCAAAATTCACTAAAGAATTTAGGTTTCTGATGTTACTTCTACACCTGTTGTGGTGTTCATGTTCTACAAATTATGGTTCTGAAGAGGTCTGTTTATCACATCTTTTTTTCTAGAGAAATCGTACATTCCACAAGACTGAAACATTTAATTTGTATTAAGATTATAGCATTGAGGTAAAGGAGTCTGTAGAGTAGTTCAGAGCAATTTACTTTCCATTGGATAAAAAAGATGGTTATAGCAAGGCAGGGATTAAATCCTCTGAAGTCCAGTATTTCTTCATCAAAGGCAGAGGGACAGCAAGTTCCTACAAAAATTGGGAACAAATAAGCAGGAAAAATCATAGACTAATGTATAAATCCATATCATATATTTTCCCTTCTCATCAAATGTTGTGCTAAAATATTTACATCTGAAAGTGTTCCAATTAGTTTTAGAAGCACAATGCTCATATAATCTTCAGTAAATACTTTTGTTTGTAATTTAACTAAAAGTTAGTGAAAAAAGCTCATAAATAAGACTACAACATCCAGCACTGTAATATGTATCACAAAATTTGCACAACCATTTACTCCTTAAATTTTATAACATTATTCCAACTTTTCTTTCTACTCACCTTTAACTAACTTAACAATAATACATCTCTATTTCATTTGAAACCACATTTGTCATCTAGAAGCCCACATTAAAAAGACTAATAATATGCTAGAAAAAATTTCAACACTTATGAAAACTGTTGAAAATGATGCATGTGTTTGTTTATGTACAGTATTATAGACAAAATTTAGCACTCCTGAAATTTACAGATTTGTTTCTGTGAGTGGCAGCATTGTAAAATGGTCTTGCTTCAATGACATTAAAGTTGCTTTCTACCTTACTCAGGGATAGTTTTCTCATTTTGAAAACACTATATTTCTTTTAACTACCATGGAATATACTTTTGTATCCACAAGTTTCACATTATATATTTCTGAATAAAATACAAAACCTAAAATGCATGGATTTACTTGTTCCATGCTCAGAGATATGTTCCTAAATAGTAATAATAATAAAATTAAAAATAAAAACTAAATAAATGTTTCAAGATCATGCTTTCAAGATCATTTGCTCAATTAAAGTTTAAATTAAATTTAAACAAAATAAATAATCCCTAGCACAACAGTGATTATTTTGGTTTGTTTTAGATATACCAGAGTATTTTATACCATATTGAGGTATAGTGTACATACCATATCATTAAATAATTTAAAGGGTATAATGCAATGATTTTAAGTGAATTTACTGTTCTGCTTTCCATATCACATTTTCATCACCTCACTAAAGTACTTCATGGTGATTTACTAATATTCCCAATTCTCACAACTGCCCCAAGCAACCATTAATTTACTGTCTCCGTAAATGTGCTTTTTCCAGAACATTGTATATAAATAAAATTACACATTGTGTTGTCTCTGGGATCTGGTTTCTTTGAATTTAGCCAATGATTATTTAAATTTTAAAAATTATTTGTCAAAGTTATTTTGTTCTCTTTCCAACTTAATCACAAATATGATTGACAGTGCTTGCGCAACATCTTCAGAATTCAGACTTCTTTTAATGAGTATGTCATTGTGATTATGCAAAATCAATCTGAGTAAAATATTGTGAAATTATTCTTTTTCTTTTTCCAATATCCCTGCTATTTTCTTTCCATACTTGTAGGTTTTCTTGCAAGGCGTGTTTATATGTCAGGCTTTATAATTAAAATTAATGATGACGAATGATAACCATTTTACATAAAAGCTTATCAGTACTCTTAATCATTGAGATCTTATAAAATATACTGCTTTTTTAATTTGACCATCTTGTGGTAAAACACATGCAAAAACTGTGTACAGATAAATCAAAAGTATAAAAACAAAAATTAAAATGTTTAATTGACTTTAATTGGTCACTTTAATGGATTGATTTTTATCTGAATAGTTCACTTTATTATATTTACTATTTTGGGCTATAATTAAATCATTTGTGAAGAACTGGAGTTTTGTTTCATGGTTTCCAATCTGTATACTTTGTATTCACTTTTAATTGGCTTAGTCTCCTGGCTATGACCTGCAGTAAAATATTGAATATTAAAGTAATAAGAAATTTTGTGCTTCACTGGATTGTAAAAGAAAAGCTTTAAATATTTCATCAATAAATATTTATTTTACTGAAATATTTGAGATATACATGATCACATTAAGGAACATTCTAATTACTTAAATCAAGAATGAATCTTATAATAAATTTTGTTTATATGGAATTATTTAAACAAGAATATGATTTTTTTCCTTTATTTGGTTAATTTGATGAATTTCATTGGTTAGTTTTCTCATAATAAATACACCTTTCCTAGTAAGCATAATGTATGATGTAATTTATCTTTTTAATATTAAGTTGGATATAGTTTGTAAGTATTCTCTTTATAGATTTTACATCTATGATTATAACATGGGACTGACAATTGTATTTTTTCTTTGTAAAATAGGGTACATATCCATTATGTTGGCATGTATAATAGAAATTAGTAGTGGGGAAAATTTTTAAAAACTTATATATGTTCATTTGTTTCTCCATAACAAGGAAGACTAACTCAGTGTATAATGAAATTAGCCATTTAACTATTCTCACTTCCCTGGATGCATCTGCAATTTATAATTTTGCATTGTCTCAATGCTCTAAAAATATACAGCTAGCCCAGAATAAATCAAAGCATATATGCTCAATTAATATACGATAAAGGAGCCATGGACATACAATGGGGAAATGACAGCTTCTTCAACAACTGGTGCTGTCAAAACTGGACAGCTACATGCAAGGGAATGAAACTGGATTATTGTCTATCCCCATGCACAAAAGTAAACTCGAAATGGATCAAATACCTGAATATAAGTCATGAAACCATAAACTTCTTAGAAGAAAACATAGGCAAAACTCTCTTGAATATAAACATGAGCAATATTTTCCTGAACACATCTCCTCAGGCAAGGGAAACAAAAGCAAAAACAAACAAATGGGACTACATCAAGCTAAAAAGCTTCTGGAAGGCAAAGGACACCATCAGCAGAACGAAAAGGCATCCTACAGTATAGGAATATATACATGTAAACAACATATTCGACAAGGGATTAACATCCAAAATATATAAAGAACTCACACTCCTCAACACCCAAAAAGCAAATAACCCTATTAAAAAATGGGTGGAGGATATGAACAGACAATTCTCCAAAGAAGAAATTCACATGGCAAACAGGCACATGAAAAGATGCTCCACATCGCTAATCATCCAAGAAATGAAATTAAAACCACAGTGAGATATCACTTCACACCAGTTAGGATGGCAAGATAAGGAATAACAAATGCTGGTGAGGATGTGGAGAAAGGGGCACTCTCCTAACCTGCTGGGTGAATGCAAATTCAACCATTGTGGAAAGCAATATGGAGGTTCCTCAAAAAACTAAAAATAGAAATATCATTTGGCCCAGGAATTTCACTCCTAGGAATTTACCCAAAGGAAGCAAGATCTCAGATTCAAAAAGACATATGCACCCCTATGTTTATCACAGCACTGTTGACAACAGTCAAGACATGGAAGCAACCTAGGTGTCCATCAGTAGATGAATGGATAAATATGATGTGGTATATATATGCAATGGAATACTATTCAGCCATAAGAGAGAAACAAATCCTACCATTTGCAACAATATGGATGGAGCCAGAGGGTATTATGCTCAGTGAAATAAGCCAGGCAGAGAAAGACAAATACCAAATGATTTCCCTCATATGTGGAGTATAACAATGAAGCAAAACTGAAAGAACAAAACAGCAACAGACTCACAGACTCCAAGAAGGGACTAGCATTTACCAAAGGGGAGCGATGGGGGAAGGTGTGCATATCAACATTATCCATCATAGCCAGAACATAGAAATAACCCAAATATTCATCAGTGGGGAAACAGACACATAAAAATGGTATATCTGCACAATGGAATATTATTTAGCCATAAAAAAGGAATGCATTACTAGTATATACAACAATTTGGGTAAAACTTGAAAACTTATGGTAATTGAGAGAAGACAGATACAAAAAGTAACATATTATATAATTCTGCTTTTATGAAATGTGTAGAAGAGACAAAGCCATGAAAACAGAGTAGAATAACGTTTGTGAGGGATCTGTGTGTCTTGGTGAGGGGAGAATGGAGAGTGACTGCTACCAACTATGGGGTACCTTTTGGGAATAAGAAAAGTCTTCTAAAATAAAATAGTGATGATGATTGTACAACTCTGAGCTTACTAAAAACCAGAGTGGATTGTACACTTTAAAAGGATGTACATTATAATATGTGAATTCTGTCTCAAAATATTGATACAATAAAGAAAGCACAATTTCTCAAAAATGAGAGAGGAACAAGATGCAAATTATTCTCTGTGAAATTAGTATTTATCTGTGGTTTGATTTGATTTCCTTTGAAGAGAAGAAAATAAGAGTAATGAATATGTGTAGCAATGTTTGTATTAACTGTGGATAATCTGTAAAATATGAAATAAAAACATTCGTTATAAATATATATATATTCTGGTATACGTGTGCCATAGAGCTAAGGTCTAACTTCATGGTAACCTGAAGTGACCACTAATGAAGAATACACGGAAATGGCCTCAGGAAAACTAAACTACATCATGTGTTACTTCCTATTATTGGATCAGTGTGAATAAATTATTTTAGAAGCCAAGGAAACTAAAAATATCCAAACCTCTGGTGATTTCTCTTCTTATATAATAGTATAAAACCTTCTTTAATCTCGTATGTGAAATAATTTAGACACAACAATGTGCACTGAGAAAAATTTGGCAGCAAGAGTATATGATTGTATGCTCCCAGATACCAAAATGGCAAGAACACAGACAAGGGAGAGAGTTATTAATTATATTTGAGAAATGGTGGTAGTAACATATTACTATTTGGTACAGTGAGACAAATATATAAGTCAGTTATGTATTGTAATAAAAAACATTCACCTCCTGCTATTGCAGTTAGATACCTTTAATGATATGTCATTTTACAAAAAATAAGGGATCAGTACAATGTTATTTTAATTTATTTGCAATTTTACTTTTAGTTATAAGAGTTACTGTTCTTTTCTTGATATTATATTCTGGTAGGAAACTAATAAAATGGAATAAGAAATAGAAACTATTTTTAGTAGACTACATTTATATGAAACCTATAATGCTAGGAAAAGACATGAAAAACATTGGGGGATACCAAGAAAAAATTATTGATAATAGGGAAATCTTTCACAGGAGAAAGGTAAAGAAATTAACTTAAGTCATAGAAAATTGATGCAGTTGACTTAAATTCAAAAGTTTCATTTCAATGTTTCTTTTGAAGAAAGATGAGAAACCAAAAGACAGGATACAAGCAGGTTTGAGAATGTTTTGTATTTCAAACAATAGTTGCTGAGAGCAAAAATTTAAATGTCTTGGTTACAGTTGTTCTTCATACACTCTACTACATCCAAATATCCTGATAAGAAGACTCTCACTTTAGGGTAATGAAACTCTAATGAGAAAAACATATGCAAATGTGGTAAACTGTAATTAGGAATTAATATCCAGCCTGCATCCATTCCCACAGGATAGTTCTGTGCTGAACTCTTTTTATACAATTTAAATTACGCTCCTGAACAGGTTGGCGTATAGTATAGGGAGAAGATTGGGGACAGGTATGTTTCACTACAGTGATGTTGTAAAGGGTAAATCTATCACATGCATTAAAGGGTTAAGGAGCTGTTCTGCTGAGAAAGTAGCTCCCAGGTACAAGCCCTTGCCTCTTCTTTCAGCTTTAGTAGTAGTTAATAAACCCATTAGTTATCGATCAGTGCTGTTTTTGACTCTTCTACTCCAGCAAAACCACATGGAATGAGAGGGAAAAAAAAAATCCACTATTCTTAAATGCTCGTTCTCCTTATGCTCTATACTGGAGTTCAGAGCTATCTGGCAGCCCCTTGTTTGGGTAGTGTTGCCCAAAAATCCATTATCTGCATGCATGCAGGAATAGGAATGGTATCAACATTTTAATTGATATAAATAAGGTAAAGAATTATAGGTAAATTACCCTATAGATAAAATGCATATTATTTGTAGAAATAAGATATTATACATAAGAAATCTGAATTATTAGCAAGGTTGAATATAACATTGAAGAGAGCATTCTTATTTTTATTTGTATGCCTTATTTATATTCTAAAATTAAGCATATGTGTTTATTTAATCTACTAACTTGTGGTAAGTAAACTAGTAATAGAGATAACTTTTCCTTTCTATCCTTTCCAATTGCTGTGTTGTGTGACACTGAAAGAAGAATAATTTATGGAAAAATTAAGGGTTGGAAAAGTTTGATGAAGTAGTTTTACTTGATGAAAATTAGCAGAAATATCAGATGAGCAACATAGTGATGAATAACTAACTTCTATGTTAAAAAGGTATTTCCTTGGAAGCAGTTTTTGGTGTCTGAACTTTCTCAACTTTTGAAAAATACAAATAATTTGACAAGCTTTGCATTTTCCAAAGGAGTGATATAATTAAATACAATGTATTCATTTATTGAAATTCATATGATGTAAAACAATTTACCTATAGTTCACACAGCTTATGCTTATATATATGGTAGAGGCTTCATATAGTATAGAAATGAAATTTTTCTGGAACTCCAAATTGGAGTTATTTTAAATACCTGCAAAAAAAAATTAAACTTTAAACTATACTTGTCATTACTTTTCTTTCCTTACTGCTCTAAGAAGGAGTGATGGGCAAAAGCAGAAGAGTGACCATTTAAATTGGTAGTATTTCCTAAATCTTCTGCTTTTCTTTTTTCTTCTACTCTTTTCCTGAATTAAAATTGTGGCATGAATTTGCTAGAAATATGTCCCTTAGAAGGTTAAAGCTTGGCTTAAGAATGTCTAGCTCTTTATTTCTACTGGTAACTATTAAAATGTTCTAGTTATAGTATTATACAAAATACTTTTTGGTTTTGGGTTTTACTGTTCCACAAAAAAAAAGCAAACAAATGAAGAAAGTTAAACTGGCCATACTTCAAAACGTCATTATATAATTTTTGTCCACTCAACTCATTCAGAATTAGAATGTTTGTGTGTGTTTGATACAGAGCAGATATTCAATAATTGGTGTTTATTTTACTAATATTGTTTTCAAACTGGTTGTGTCACTCCTCCAATCAAAGCACTATAAACATCTATATATTTTCAACACCAAGTTTCAAAATGTTTAATTAATGTATTCCTACACAACTATATATTTATTGAGAGTTTATCATGAGTCAATCCTGTGGTGGCTGGTAAATCTTCTGCAAACTTCAGCTAACCACACTTAATGTCTAATACCCTCTTTTTTTTTTTAAATTTCAGTCATGTACAGTATACCAGGATTTCCTTGTGTTGTATTAAGCTTGTCTGAAAGCCACTCACAATGCCTTTGCAAAAGATGTCTTTCTTCATAGGGCATAATGCCTTGTTGTCTTAAAAGTTCTTGAGTTCACAGTAAACAAACAAAGAATAAATAGTGCAGCTTCAGTGACTGCAACATTTTACAACCTTTTATTTATGATTGATCACCTGCTCAACATATATTTACTACCTACTGACTTAATAATTACATATTTCCACTAATAAAAAATAAATAAATAAAACAATGTGAAGCTTTGGTCATTTGGGGATGCTTTAAAAAATATTTTGTACCCATTCTGTTTTTCCTATAGCTATCAGACAAACGATTGCAATGAATAATTTGGATGCTTTTGAATGAGTATTATTTAGCCTTTAGGGTATTGTTCAGGTTTTAGAACAGAAAACTACTAAGTTTTTCATAAATCAAAACTTGATAAGAAAGCAATGGCCCTGTAATACATACTGACCTACAATGCTTACATATATTAAATAATTTCCTGATACCTTATTTTAAATTGCTGGTCAAATGAGATTAAAGTTCTGGACTGATTCCAAAATGCAAAATCAGTGCACTACTTGAATATCTTCTTGCTGGGCACAAGAAACTATTTCTTTGATTGACCCATTCTTTCTAGGCCTATTTCTACATAACTCAGGATATTTTAAAATTCACTCTCCACTAATCTTTTAGCATGACTTTCATGGAATGTAAATTCATAGACCTGAAATATTCATTGATAATAATGTCAGTATGGATTTCAGTAGTAATAGTTTGGTCAGTTAATTATCTACAAAGCATAACCTAGATAGGGATTTGTGCTAAAAGGTGTTCAGGATAAAACACATCTTAACACTTACAACTACTACAGTGATTCAGTCACACAGCCCTATATTTACTGAGAGGCTACTATGAGTCAGGCCTGTATTAGCTGGTAATTATTCTCTAAACTAAGATTCACTTAATGTCTGCTGCTCTTTTTATTTTAGTAATGTCTCCTCAGCTTTGATATTTAAATGATTACAGTGTTAAAAGTTCCATGTGACTTTTGTCCAGGTTGTTTGCAAGCTACTCATAATTATTTCACATGTAAAAAGCATTCCACAGTCTTAACAAAGTACAGGAATAGCATATATTTTAATGAAAAATTAAACTATTGAGCAAGAATTTACAATTTCATCAAAACTGTAGAAAAATTTAAGATTATAATAAAATAATTCTGCATTTCTGAGCCTAATTTCTTTTACTTTCATATGTTGTATATAAATGTTAGACATTTTGAAAAGTAAATGTAAAATATGGATTATATTACAAGGTGCTACTGGTTCTCTTGTTAGACCCTATGTCCCATACAGACTGTAGAATGTGATTCCTTGGAGAAGACTTGAAAATTTTCTGTCTTTTTTTAATTTTTCCATTTAATCAGATTGAAATGCTCTCTTGGACTGAAATACCCCAGCCATGTAAAATAAACTCACATTCCACTGCTTTCATGAAAATTTACTGAATCATGAGGTGATATCCTCACCTGAACTGATATTTTGCTTACACGAATTGTATTCCCCACTAAAATTTCAGTATACTAAGAGCAACACTGTGTTTTACATGTTCTCATAATTTAAAAGTATATATATTAATTTGACAAAGTAATTAAACTTTATTCATAATTGTTTGGAAATAAATTATTTCAAACTTAAGTGGCCTGTCGAGGTTGAGGAACTGGTGCACAAGGACTTAGGTGTAAATTTGTTTACATTCATCAATACCAAACATTTAATTTTATTTCCTTTGATATTCTACTAAAATTCTTTTGGCAGTGCTATTAAAGAGAGAAAAATTATACTTTCTATGAATATTAAAATTACTTATAGATGATTGTCTCAATATATTTTTATTGGAAGATATCTGTTTATGTTTAATTGTTGGGATATATTAATATTAAGTTCTTAGTGTGTCTCAACCAAATAGCCACATAGGGGAGCTCTAACCCAGCAAAAGAATAAATCACCTGCTAACGAGGAAACCAAAACAGTATTTTTTTTACTCTTTCACAATAGAATCCAAGGAGCATTTTAGCTATTTGTACATTATTCCAATTACATCCTTTTTGCCTCTCATAAATACGTTTGTCTGAGGTTATATAACTCACATTCAAAATAAATTACAGAAAAAGGCAGGGTTTTTCTCCCCCAACTAACCAGGGTCATATTTTGCATTTGTATGGAATTACATTGCAATGCCTAGAGATTTTACTTCAAAACAATTGTATTTAATGAAAATGACTGTGAATTCAAGCAGCTGCATTGAGAGGGTGCAGTAACTGATGAAAGAAAATGCCTATAAATTGTGTAAAGATGAAAGTGACAGCATATCTTTAATAACGCATATTTAATTGCCTTAGTAAGAATGATTTTCTTTTTTTCTCTTTTATTCTCTGTCCTATATGGAGTGTATATTTTAATGTTTCCTGCCAGTGTGGTTATCTTAAGTGAACTAGAACATTTGTTTGGTTTAAGATTAAATATAAAGTGAAAGACAACATCATTAAAGACATTTATTTTAAATGATCAAAAATCATCTTTTAATAGCACTGAACTTTTAACAATGTAACATTTGTTAGTTTTAACTAACATCATTTCATAAGCATTTCTAAATATTTTCATCAAAAAGCAATACAGATATGCTATTGAGGATTACTTTCTGAATGGCAGCATGAGGCACTCCACAGAACCTCTCTCAAGGAAATCAACCATAACTGGTGGAAATTACTCAAAAAAAAGTATCTTTTAAAGGCTTTTGCAATTTTCCTAAGTGTATGTAGCAAATATAGAAACACTTATTCAAAACAAATATGATAAATCTTGATAGGAACAGTGAGAGTCAGTAGCACTTAGGTTGTGTCCCACCCCTCAGTCCCAGATCAACATGACTAAACCTCTTTCCGGGCTGCATATGGTTAAGAAAATGTGGCTGCTTCTCTCTGTCTTAGCTCCTTATACAGGGTTACAGGAGGTTCAATGCAAAAAGAGACAACCCAAGAAGACTAGAGGCTACAAATAAATAAGCAAACAATAATAAACCCCAGAGAGAGGAGAAATCAGTATCCAGATCAAATATATTATCTAACTTAAATCCAGTTTTTAACATCAACAAAAGGTTTGGGACTTGCAAAGTAAAAGAAAAATGACCATGCACAGGAAAAAGCAGACCAAAGAAACTACCTGTGAGAGGGTTGGTATGTAGGACTCAGAAGACAATGACTTGAAGGCAACTATTATAAATATATTCAAAGAACTAAAGGAAATCATGCATAAAGAAGTAAAGTATGGTGTCTGTATCACCAAATAATGAGTATCAACAAAGAGCAGGTATTAAAAAAAATTAAAGTTGTGGAGTTTAATAGTACAATAAAAAATGAAAAATACAGTACTGGAAAGGTGTCAAAAGTAGATTTGAAGAGTCCATGAACTAAATGATAGGTAGTAATTATGCAATCTAAATAACAAATAGATAAAAGAATGATAAAAAAAGAACAGATGCTCATAAAATTGAAGGACATTGTTCATCACACCAACATATGAATAAAGTGAGCACCAGAAGGAGAAAAGAGAGAAAGGAGCAATTAAAAAACTTGAAGAACTGCTGAGTTTCCCAAATTGGATAAATACCATTAATCTAATCTCCAAGAAGTTCAGAGTTGTAAAAATCAGATCAATGAAAAGAAATCCACACCCAGACACATCACATTAAATTATAAAGGGTAGAGCAAATCCTTAAGCAGCATGAGAAAAGAAACTTATCACATGCAATAGAACCCTACAAAGGTTAAAAAGCAGATTTCTCATCAGAAATAATTGAGGCCGGAAGTCAGTGGGATGATATATTCAAAATGTCAAAATGGGGAAAACAAAGACGCATACACACAGAGTAAACCAAGAATCTTACATCCAGCAAAATATCTTGCACAAAAGAAGGTAAGATAAAACAGTCACAGATAAATAAAAACAAAGATTATTTGTTGCTAGCAGACCCACCTGATAAGAAATATGAAATTAAGTTCTTCCAATTGAAAGTAAGTGATTCCAGAGAGTAATATGAACACACAAACAGAGCAATGGTAAAGAAAAACCCATAATTGCAAGAACAATACACACTCATATTTTTACTTTGTTCTTTTGTTAACTGAGTTAAAAAGCAATTTTATAAACAATATTAATATTACTAGATTTTTTGGTCCTATAACATAGAAATGTAACATCTTTGATAACAGAGGAGGCACAAAGCAGGCAGGTGGGAGCAAAACTGATGTGGAGTAAGAAAATGATATCAGATAATAATTCATATCATCGGAACAAATATGGAAAAATAGAAATGGTAAATAAGAAGTTAGTAACAAATTCTGTAACATATACATTCTTTTTTTTCTTTCTTTTTATTTAAACACTGAAATTGTATAAAATAATTATAGCAATGCATTGGTAGATTTGTAATATATTTAGTTATAATATTATTTTTTAAATGCTCAAGAAAAAAGAATAAGAGAATGGAGCAATATGTAATATTTATCTTTCTACTGGAATAAAGTCAGTATACCTCTAGAATATATTATGGTGAAGTTAAGAGGTATATGGCAAGACCAAAAACAACCATTTAGTAGAACAACTCAGTAATATAGGGAAAATCCTTACGAGAATTAAAATGTGGAACTAGAAAATACTCATTTAATGTGAAAGAAAGGAACAGAAATGGATAGAGGATCAAAATGCATGAAGCATACAGAATAAAAAAGTAAATTGACAGATATAAATTCAACTATATCAATGTTAACATTCAATGTGAATTTATTAAAAAATTTGAATGAATGAATGGAAGAGATTATTCGAATTTTTTTTAAAGTAGCAATATATGCTCTCTTACTGGAGACACATTTTATATTCAAAGGAACAATATTTTGAAAGTAAAATGATGTAAAATATATACAATACAAACAGCAACCATAATAAAGCTGATTAGAATAGCTACATTAATATTAGGCAAAACGTTTTAAAATAAAAAAATTACTGAAGATATAACATGTGTATATACATATACATATTCTATACTGGAGATATAATGAAAAAAGGGTACATTCACAAAAAACATATACAATTGTGTTTATATATTCACTTTAGAAGAAAGATAACAAATATAGGGAACAAAAAGGGAAAGAACTGAAAAGGAAAATTGACAATCCAAGAGTAATAATTGAGACCTCAATATCTCACATTAAGTGCATAAGTAGAACAAGTTGGCAACAGACTATCAAGGCAATGGAAGATCAGGACAATACTAAAAACCAATGAGACCTTACAGACATCTCCAGGATATTCCATCCAACAATAGTATAGAATGTCAGTTCTCCAGCATACATTTAACATTATCCAGAATAGACTATATGCTAGACCATAAAATAAGCCTCAGTATATTTAAAAGGATTGAAATCCTTCAAGAATTTTCTCTAATAATAAGGGAGTGAAACTAGAATTCAGTAACAGAAGGAAATTTGAGAAATTCATAAATAAGTAGAAATTAACACAAAGTAGTAAACAACCAATGATCAAAGAAGAAAACACAAGGAATCTAGAATACTTGGAGATGAATGAAAAATAAAAAGACAGCATACCAAAACTTAAAGGATAGAGCTAAATCAATGTCCACTGAAAAATTTATAGTTTGAAATGCCCATATTAAAAAAATATGGTGACTGTAGTTAATAATACTGTATTGTGCACTTAAAATTATCTCAAGCATTCTCACAAACATACACACAAAAAGACAAATATGTGAGATCAGGGATGTGTTAAGAAACCTGCTTATGGAAATCATTTCACAATGTATAGGTTCATTGTATCATCACATTGTACACGTTAAGTATATGCAATATTATTTGTGAATTCCATTCAATAAAGCTGGCGGGGGCAGATTTCAAATCAATAACCAGCATTACACTATAAGAAACCAGAAATAGAACAAAATAAACCTAAGGCAAGCAGAGGAACAAAATAATAAAGAATAAAGCATACATGAAGAAATAGAAAATTAAGTCAAAAACACCAAAAGTTGGTTCTATGGATAAAAAAATGAGAAAAAAAAAGATAGACATTTAGCTGGCCAGACCAAGAAAGAAAAAAAGTAAGAAGATTCATATTACTGCAATCATATGATTCCATTTATATTAAATGTCCAAAATAGACAAATTGGAGGCAAAAATGCAAAAAGTTGATTACTTTGCCCAAAACCAGGTGGTGGGAGGGTCATCAGGAAATGAGAAGTGACTGTTATTGTGGGTATGTGTTTTTTGGGGGGAGGGTGATGATAATGTTCTAAAATTCATTGTGGCAATTAATAGTTGTGCAACTTTGTGACTCACTGAAATTGTGCACTTTAATAGGTGAGTTATATATCAGAGCTACTATAAATATAAAAATATCAACATGTAACTATCCATCAGAGAGAAGAGATCACAGGCATAATTATTGAATGTCATATTACTTCAGACAAGATAACGCTATAATTTACTTGAAATAGACTCAATGAATTCTATTCCAACAAGGTGAAAAAGTAATATATGTTATCAAAAGTAGTCAACAGCAAGTTTAAACCCTGGTATCTTAAAAAATTATTATATTAAGAGTAGTGAACACAAATTGAGTTCATAGAAGTAGAACTTAGAAATACATATTATGAATACCTCAAATATTAGTAATAATATCAACTAATTGCTTGATGATCACAATACTCTCAATAAATTGGATCAACAGTCACGGTCACAGATCCTTCTGAGAGGCCACAATGAAAATGATGTGTTCTATATTCAATACATATGATAGCTCTTTCTACTCCATGCAATAAGTATAATTAAATAAATTTTCTATAAATAATTATGCAATAAATATTTCAAAGTATTTGTAATTCAGACTAAACTACTATCAATATAACTGAAAGACTTGAGTACTAATGTGTTAAATCAGTAAATAAAAAGCCCTAATACTGTTCAATTTCAAGATGAAAACATTTTAATTTCTAACATACTGTATAATCTGTGCATATTATATAATATATAATAAGTGGTAGATATCATGGGTGAATTAAAACTTTAACAACTGCAATGATTAATGAATAAAGTGAATGTCTTTTAAATGGTATCTGGAAATGGCCAAAGAAATTAAATTACAAGTATTCAATTATGCTTGCAATAATATAATCAGTCATATGAAAAGTAGCATTCACTTATTGAAAAGAAACATAATTACATTACACTAATATTTTCAAACTATCACTAAGAGTTGTTTGTTTCATTTTAATATTAAAATTTACTTTGTTTAGAAATGAAACAATTTTCTGAGGTATACAATATCATTATATGAAAAGGAGTTCTCATATGAATTGGTTGCCTAAAGATTTCTATATACTGGGCATCAGTAGCTTATAAGTATGGACCTGGTTTGAATATCTAGATGAAATATGATTCAAGGGAATTGCTACCTCTGGAGTTCTATTTCTAAGTTCTATTTCTAAGTTCCCCCATGGCTTGCTTCCAGCTCTGAGAAGCAGATCAAAGCAAAACATTTTATTTTTAATGAATTACTCTCTTAGCTGATTCTAGGCATGAGAGAAAGGAGCCCAGAGAGGAAGTTCATCAACATACAGATGAGAGAAACAAAGACATAAAAACCTGGTTAAGGCCTACCTAGGTGTTCCATCTTAGATAACAAGTATAGAGTGTAGTGAGATATGCTGGTATTATTCCTTAGCATGCCTATCTCTTAATAACTATACTAATCTGAAATGATAAATCTCTACGTCCTATATATAGCTATTATTCTGGGTTCCTTTGTGAAGCTGAGGGGTCCCTTTGTTCACCTCCCCAATTTTTGGTGTGTGGGTGTGTGTATTTGCCATTTTGTTGTAGCATTATCTCTTGTAAGTTGTTCCTTAATAACTGCCTTATTGTCCCTTCATAATTGTCTTCATAACATATTGTCTTACCGTTTCTGATGTTTAACACTATTTTGTTTCTGTTCTCATCTATGAATTCTGTCATCCTAAATCCCTACCACTTCCCAAGTTCCAAGGACATTGTTAAAATCCTTCCCTGTTCTCAGTGTTCTAAAATTTAGCAGTGATGTGCCTTGTATGGATGTATTTTCATCCACTCTTCTGGGCAATCATTGGGTATGTTAAATTAAAAAATTCATATAATTCATATACTTGAGTGATGAGAAAATTTCTTCCGTTATTTATTTTCTCATTTTTGTTTATTCTGTTCTTTCTCTGGAACTCCTGTTTTTAATACAGGTCTAGAAAATTTTGGACTTGATACCTAATGTACATTGGTTATACTTAAAAAGAATTCAGTTCCATGTATGAGGCTATTATGCTTTACTTTCTGGAATAATTAAGTATTTTTCCAATTTTCTATTGAGTTTTTCATTTCTACTAACATGTTTTTATTTAAACATTAAAAAATAATATTTTTCTATGTACTTTTTCTAACATCCTATTCATGGATATAAATTCTCTTATCTCTCTGATGACATTAATGATAGATTTTTTTTTGTAAAGTTTTTTTCCTGAACAATTCTTCTTTTTCCCTAACTTAATTTTCCCCTATTGTTTATTTTTTAATGTTCATATTATAGGCTTTTCTCACAGAGCTGAGATTCTTTACTAAAAGTAGGTTAAAAGCATGAATTTACTGAATTTTAACTTCACTCTAGGATAAAATGGGTGAGGCATTTAGGGGGCAAACTCTGATAGCAATATTTTAAGTCTTTCTTCTTGAAATTGGCAGATTCAGCAGAGAAGCTATCCTATTCTCATGCCTGGCAGATAAAGTTATATATATGGTTATAACTGTTGGTATTTGGGGAGCCAAAGAGGGGAAGAAGTCTGGAAGTCTCTCTGAATTCATTGACTAGTATGGTTATAATAAGTGAATCTCCCTGTTCTTGTTACAATACCTAAAGCCTCAAGTCTAACGGGTGCCCTCATAGAAGACTTGGGTTTTTCTCTCCAGACAGTAATATCTAGATGCCTGCAAAGAGAAGGCAGCAGCAGTTGTTCAGTATTGTGGAACAGAATGGGATCTTCTAAGTTTTCCAAATCCTTTTAAATTTCTCTTCACCTCTAACTCCAGAAGTATAAATATTTCCAGTTGTATGCATTTTGAGAAATTTTTTTACTGAAAATGCTCATCATTCCCCACTCATAGCTCAGAAGTTGAAACTTTTTTTTGCTAAGTGATTGAATGCTTATTTATTTACTTTGCAGATTCTAAACTTTGTGGCTGTTTTCTCCCCTGATTTTGCAATCTTTGAGGTTTTGGTCTTTTAAAAAAAATTTTGCTTTATTTAGTTTTGTGGATTTTTGAGAAGCAGCCCAAACAGATGCATATTTTTAGTCTGCTGTCAACAAAGAAATTACAAAATTTTACTTCTCTTCCCTCTAGTTTATGTTCAATTCTAGTCCCACCATAAATATCCCATTAACTATGATTTGTCTTTTACTTAGTGTATCCCTTGTTTATATGCAGATATATTTTAGTAATTCTTATTTATTTTTCTTCAGGTCTTTCTAGTGGTTGTTCTTGTTTATTTTATCACCTCTAGCTGCTGGAAGTTTCATGAATGTGGGGTATATGAACTTTATTTTTAAACCCAAGCACACATCACAGCATTGTCATAAATAGTAAATTAAACCAGGGGATCTTTTTTTTAAAATAAAATTTGTGAATAACAATAAGGAAAAGTTAAGTTTTGTACTGTCAGGTTATAAATATTAGCTCAAACCTATTTAGGCTAATTTATTCAGTAAGTATATTAAATTAGATTATTCACCATAATGTCATTTAGAGCAAGTTATGAGGTTACCTGATCTTTTGCAAAGATAACCTTTTCCTATGATATTACCAAGCAAAAATGCTATTTCTAATTTCTAAAAGTTTCCTTTAACAAGTTGGCTAACTGGTTTAGTTTTGCTATTACTCATCATAATCCTTAATAACCTGTGATAACTTCAAAATGGAGTAAAGGAATTATAGATCATGAACACATTTGTTCAACAATAGTTAAAACTGCTTTGGCGAGTTCTAATAATCTATACATAGAGTCAGCTTTAGAATAACACTATATATTTTATAAGTATATATATATATATATAAAATTGTTGTGATAGCCCCACTTTTCAATTTCCTAAGTGGGATAAGGCTATTGATAGTTTTATCTATTTAGAGTGTTCACATTAGCTTTGTGACTTAAATTACTTCTCATTAAAAAAAAATTTCAAAATATCATAATGCGTATTTTCCCTTGTTTTTTCTATAGGAATTTTATCCTTCTCTACATTTTTTTTTGCACCCGAAGCTTCCCCCAACTTAACAATATTATCAAAACCCTATGGATCCAAGCTTTTATTAAAATGTGAGGTCATTCACTTTTTTCATCTGTCCCACACCTACCATTGCATGCTCTGTGTATTGAGGAGGGCTGGTACCCTGAAAATAATATCCAGATTTTATTGCAAACTGGACTCTTATAAAGTCGTATTGATGGAAAAACATAGAAGAAAATTAGACAGCAGAGGAGGAGAGGTCAGGCAATTCCCATTTCTGTCTTCATGGAAATTATCCACCCAACAGCAGTGGACCGATACAGGCCATAGCCTCATGAACAGCTCTAGAGCCTACACTGAGCAGCCCTTTTTACCTGGTCTCAGTGCAAGAAAACCATGTCTCAGTTCCACTGTGCAGCCTTCAAATGGTGTTCCAGCACCAGCACCAAAGCCTTCTCTGTTTTCAGCAGTGACTTTCATGATGATTCTAATAAAACTCCCTGTCTAAGATTCCAGCCAAGCCTAAGCCACCTCTTCTTGGTAGTAATACAACCCATGTGGTATTCACAGGAATTCCTGAACTCTTTTAATACAAACTTTGCTCTCGCCCCCAACCTATCCCGCTCAGAACCAGAGCTACTAGCTGATTTTTGTGGTCACAGGTCTCAAAGTTACTGTAGCTTTCCTTCTTTGCTTTTACTCCTGACTTGGCATGTTTTACCAACAGAAGATTTTCAGTTTTGAATTGCTTCTGTTTGACATACCTAGACTGCACTTTGATTTTTCCGAGCTTGATTCAAGACTGAAATCCAACAGGACATTTTAAAGGCAACAATGATTTGAAAAACATAAATTATTTATTTGGTAATACATAATTTTCTTAAAATTGGGTAAATTTATAAAAAATATGTGGTACATATACATATAACTGACTATTACTCAGCCATAAAAAGAATGAATTCTTGCCATTTGCAACAACATGGATTAGAGGGTATTATCTAAGTGAAATAAGTCAGACAGAAAAACACAAATAGCATATAATTCCATGTATATGCAGAATCCAAAACAAAACAAAACAAATGAGCATACAAAATGCAGAAACTCATAGATTTAGAGAAGACACTGGTATTTGCCATAGGGAAGGGAGGAAAAGTGGATGTGTGAAATAGGTGAAGGTGAAAATAATTGGTAAAATGTTTGACATCTTGATACAAGTGATGGATACATGAGTGTATACATATGTCAGAATTCATCAAGCTGTCCTAAGATTTGTGAATTTTATTGCATGTGCCTCAATATTAAAAGAATAATTAAAAATTGGGAAAAAAAAGAAAAATGAGGACTTAATGATTTTAAATGTTCAAAATAGTTCAAGGTGATATTTACTTGGTACACACTGGACAAGTAGTAGTATCTCATGATATACACTAAATATAGGCCATGATCATAAATAAAACCAATGTCACAGTTGAAATGTCATTTCTAATATCTCTTGTTAATGAGTATCAGGCTAATAACCTTATCACTGGAAACCTCTGCCTTACATGTTCACTAACTATAAAAGTCTCAAGTGTTCAGCAATGTTTAAGATTACTGAAATACATTTAGAAAATACCTCTGAAATGTGGGATTTCTAATCAGAATGCTAGCTAATAAGCTCAAAAGTGTGGGTTTCTGGTTAGCATAAGGGTCATTAAAGCATAAAAAATGTGATACTGTATATTATTAAATATATTAAAAGAGATTTCATATTTAATAATACAGATATTATAATTTAATGTTTCTGAAGTAGCTGATATCTTGACTTTTAACAGAAATCATAAGATAATGGGGAATTCAGTTATACCAAGTCAAATTCTTGTGTTGTGCTTGATTTGGCAGTTTTTAAATACTGATTATAAATCTAATATATTTTTAAACAAAATTATAATAGATTTGATATTCAGATAACTAATTACATTTTTGATATTTGATGCTGGTGCAGATATGGATAATAAGCACATATTAACATATTTTTATTAGCATGAGAATTATTTTACTTTTTAAAGAAATGAAAATTAATATATTAAGATCTTAATATGTACAAAGCTTATACCCATATTGCTTTTAGAGTTAAAAGCACCTGTATGTTAAGATATATGCTCTGGCTTATGCATATTTATTGCAATATATTTTGAACTGACTTAGAGAGAGACATAATGTGTATTAACAATAATGTCCATCAATGTGAGATGACTAAAAATGTATATATATGACATGTATACTAAATGTATAGTGACACTAGCATCTCTAATAATATATAACTGTTTTAATAGTTTGCTCTATTAATCTCTCTATCATCTATCTATAATTCTAGAATTAGGATTTAAAACAGGAAGTGATATCTTTTACTTTCATATTTTTATCATTCAGTAGTATTGTTTAAACAAAATTTATTCGAGATACCACGGAAATTTGGAAAACAAAGCTAAACATTTTATTTTCTTTAAAAAAGAAACAAGCGATGAAGGATCTTATAAGTAGCTTATTAAATTTCTTTTGTAGGAAACTGTTACTCATGTTGTAGAAATACATATAAAATAGATTAAATAAATAGGATCTTATTATCTAGAATATTTTTATTCTGTATTCATTAAAAATAAACCACTGTTTAGTCCCTTTCATCGATGTAAATATTTTTTTCTGAGAACTAAAACAAACCTGTCTAGTCAGGACAACAATACTTCTGCTACTCTTCTGTATGGAAACAAATCACATTTGATGAAGATCAATGTTTTACAGGTACCACTAAACCCTGTTCTTCTCATGTGAAAAAATTGAACATTGGGTTTGCTAAGGTACTTAATGTATCAAGAAAACCTTTTATCTACCCTATTTTATGAGTCATGGACTCCATCACTCTAACATAATGTCAGAAAATCATTGAAACAAAAATGCTTACTATCCTGCAATAGCAATAAAAAGCACATTTACCCTGAACCAATACATCCATTATCTTGTAACCTTAGGAATGTAAAGGAGAGATAAATTGGAACTGCAGGACTCCTTAGCCTAAGTTATTGCTTCAGTATTTTCCATTGGTGTAATTTCAAATCAGCAAGAAGACAAAAATGGGATTATAACTGTTATAAATCATTCCAGTATTGTGTTTCAAATTTCCTTTGTAAAATGAAACCAAAAGATAAGTGGTATTCCATATGCCACATTGCTTGGTTTATACTATAATCTAAACATAAAAATTTAACACATTTTTTCTTCAGTCTTAACTGGCTAATATAAATGTTTATTCAAAAACAACTAACATATTGTTGTTATAAAAGATGAAGATAACATTTGCATAAAATGAATGTAATCTTTACACTAAGTTTAAGTTAACACTTTCTGACCGCATTGCTAAATTATAAGTCAGAACATCACCATAGTGTTTCTATAAACCAAGAATAGATAGAAGTTGACTTAGGTCACAGTGGTCAAATTCTACTTTAGATTCAGCACTAAGTTCAATCTGAGAACAAAACTCCTCTATATTTAATGTTTTGAAATGTTACCAGTTAACTGACACATAAGTATATATTTACTATTGTAAGAAAAAATTTGTAATAATTACCAAGAAAACTTTTAGTTTTATGATTATAATATTAAGAACCTTCAAATAGCTAAATAAATAAGAAGATATAACTAGTAATAGTAGAGTTAGCTAAATACTTGTAAGAAGAGGTAACCATTTATAGTTTGTGTTTCTCTTGAAAGAAGAGAAACAGTTCAGGTGTGCTGGTGTATGGAATATGATCCTAGGAAACCAACTAAGGATGATGTGAGAAGGAGGCAGGTGATGAAAAATCCAATTCAAGCACTGTTATTGAAGTTGCTTCTATTTTAATTGCAGCTTACATGTGCCAGGAGTTCTGCAACTCTAAATTGTGTAAACTGGGGATGATAGTGGAAGCAATAATCCATACCTCATTTGTTGGACATTTCCTCCCATCCATTGATGTTAACTGGCTTTTATTTCTGATAAGCTTTCCTGCTGAGCATATTGCTGTAGCTTCAATGCAGGCCCTAAGATAGAAATTAGAATTACATTATTTTGAGCTTACAGATATGTATAACACATAATACTGATTTTATTTTACTTCTTTCTTTTTTTACTTTGCTATAATTAATGTACAATTACATGAACAACATTATGGTTACAAGACTCCCCCCAATATCAAGTCCCCACCACATACCCCATTACTGTCCATCAGCATAGTAAGATGCTATAGAATCACTACTTGCCTTCTCTGTGTTATACTGCCTTCCCCATATGCCCCCTACATTATACGTGCTAATCGTAATGACCCTTTTTCCCCCTTATCCCTCCCTTCCCACCCATCCTCCCCAATCCCTTTCCCTTTGGTAACTGTTAGTCCATTCGTGGGTTCTGTGGGTCTGCTGCTGTTTTGTTCCTTCAGTTTTTCTTTACTCTTATACTCCACAGATGAGTGAAATCATTTGAAGCTTGTCTTTCTCTGCCTAGCTTATTTAACTGAGCATAATACCCTCTAGCTCCATCCATGTTGTTGCAAATGGTAGGATTTGTTTTCTTCTTATGACTGAATAATATTCCATTGTGTATATGTATCACATCTTCTTTATCCATTCATCTACTGATGGACACTTAGGTTGCTTCCATTTCTTGGCTATTGTAAATAGTGCTGTGATAAACATAGGGGTGCATATGTCTTTTTCAAACTGGGCTGCTGCATTCTTAGGGCAAATTCCTAGGAGTGGGATTCCTGGGTCAAATGGTATTTCTATTTTGAGTTTTTTGAGAAATCTCCGTACTGCTTTCCACAATGGTTGAACTAATTTGCATTCCCACCAGCAGTTGCATTCCCACCAACATTTGTTGTTGTTTGTGTTTTGGATATTGGCCATCCTCAGTGGTGTGAGGTGATATCTCATTGTAGTTTTAATCTGCATTTCTCTGATGATTAGCGATGTGGAGCATCTTCTCATGTGCCTGCTGGCCATCTGAATTTCTCCTTTGGAGAAGTGTCTATTCATGTCCTCTGCCCATTTCTTAATTGGATTATTTGCTTTTTGTTTGTTGATGTGCGTGAGCTCTTTATATATGTTGGATGTCAACTCCTTATCAGATATGTCATTTACGAATATATTCTCCCATATTATAGGATGTCTTCTTGTTCTACTGATGGTGTCCTTTGCTGTACAGAAGCTTTTTAGTTTGATATAGTAACACTTGTTCATTTTTGCTTTTGTTTCCCTTGCCTGGGGAGATAGGTTCATGAAGAAATTGCTCATGTTTATGTCCAAGAGATTTTTGCCTATCATTTTTTCTAAGAGTTTTATGGTTTCATGACTTACATTCAGGTCTTTGATCCATTTTGAGTTTACTTTTGTGTATGGGTTAGACAGTAGTCCAGTTTCATTCTCTGACATGTAGCTGTCCAGTTTTGTCAACACCAGCTGTTGAAGAGGCTGTCATTTCTCCATTGTATATCCATGGCTCCTTTATCATATATTAATTGACAATATATGCTTGGGTTTATATCTGGGCTCTCCAGTCTTTTCCACATAATACTTATTTTTTATTGTTTGCATGATATATATCTTTTTTCATCCTTTTACCTGCAACCTACCTATTATTATATTCAAAGTGAATATCTTAAAGATAGCATAATTTAGATCACGTTTTTAAATCTACCAATTTCTGTTTTTTCAATTGTGTGTTTAAACCATATATTAATATAATAATAATTATTTGTGAAAATTATATTATTATAATTAATATATAATTATCGATAGGCTATGGCTAAATTTGTCATTTTATTTTGTATTGTGTTTTTACCCTATTATTTATTTATTTATTCAACATTAATGTGGGTTAACTGAACATTTTTTAAAATTCCATTTAATATACTTGTAGGGATTTTGCATGTATCACTTTATACCTTTCCATGGTTGTTCCAGGTATTACATTGTACATATATGACTTAATACAGTCTACTGATATACACTCACATTTGATCAGTTTGAGAGAAGTGTAGAAACTATATCTCACTTTATGTTATAATTTCAATCATCAAACATAACAGAAAACTCAACAGGAAAAAGAAATGGCTTGTACTTCATTACATTTTCACTCTTTACATTGGTCTTTCTTCTTTCCTGTTGCTCTAAACTCTCTTCTTTTATCATTTCCTTAGATTCATAGAACATTTTTTGGTCATTATTTCTGAGGTAGATCCATTGTTCACAAATTATCTTAGTTTCCCTTCCGTTGTAAATGAATGGCGTTTCCCTTTATTCGTGAAGGTATTTTCACTGGGTGTAAAATTATTTGTTGAGCGTCCTTTATTTTCCAGCAGTGAAAAAACATTGTGGCACTGCCTTTTGGCCTCCATAATATATATGAGAAATCCATTGTCCAAATTGATTTCCCCCATAGCTAAAGTTCCATTCTTCTTTATGCTTTTAAGAATTTTTTGATCAGTTTTAGTTTTCAGAGGTTTGATTATGATGTGTATGTGTGTGGATTTCCATATAAGAGTTTGTTCAGCTATTTGTATCTATAGATTTATGACTTTTGCCAAAGTTAGAGGGTGAATTCAACCACTATTTCTTCCAATACTTTTCATGCACTACCCTCTTCCTCCTCTTTCTTCAAGATTCCAGTAGCACTGATATTAGATCTTTTGTTATGGTTCAACAGGTGCCAGGGCTCTGCTCATTTTTTTTTCAGTTTATTTTCTCTATGCTGGTCAGATTTTATTTCCATTGTTCTATCTTCAAGTACACTGCTTCTTTCCTCTGTCCCCATCATTCTGTTGTTGAGCCCATTTACTGAGATTTTAATTTTAGTTATTAATTTTTTAACTCTAAAATTCCTGCTTAGTTTTTTAAATGAGTTTATTCTAGCTTAACACAAGGATCCTTGTGGTGTTTTAAATGTTCTTTGCTTTAACTGTATCAATATCCATATTCTGGTTGTAATATTCTTTTATAGATTTTTAAGGTGTAACCACTGGATGAAACTGGGCAGTGTTCATGGAATCTCTATATCATTTCTTGCAACTGCATGTGCATTTACAATGATCTCAAAAATAAAAAAAGTTTAATAAGAAAATGATATAAAAAATAAATACCTGCCCTGACTACTCTAACATTTCTTTATAATCATAATATTCAAATCAGATTTTATATTTTCAAGAAGTTGACTACTACTTATTATAAATAATATGACTGCATTACAAATCACACCAAATTTAATTACTTATACAAAGTATCAATTTGTTACATATCAAAGTTTTGGGGGTCAGTAGCTTGGAAAGGGCTCAGATGTGCAGTTTTTCCTTGGAATGTCTCATGGATTTGCTATTAGATGATATCTGGGACTAGTCATTTGAACCCTTGAATGGAGACTGGTGGATTTATTCACATAGCTGGCGAACTGGTGTTGATTGTTGGTTAGTGGTCAGTTACTCTCTATTTATACCTGCCCTTTCAGATATATACTTTTTTTTTGTTAGTTTTAATTGTATGGTGGCTGACTTTCTCCAGAACAAATGATCCAAGAGACCAAGTTGGAAATGATAATACCTTTTATGATGTAGTCTTAAGAAGTAACACATTATCATTTCCTTAGCATTTTATTCATTATATGAGGACAACGCTATATTGTGTGGGGGATGACTATATCAGTGCATGAGTTTCAGGAGCCCATAACTATTAGGGCCATTCTGGAATCTGGCTAAATGAAACATGATAATTTCATTAAAAATACTAAATACTTCTATATTTATACTAATACACATTTTAAAGTTTAAGTACCATAATAAGTCTTTCTTTTTAAAATTTAGATTTTAAAAATAACCAGCATCTCAAAAAGATGCGGTCTGTAAAATCATATTTCAGATGCCAAAAATTAACTTAACTTGGATATATATATATATATACACAAACACTGGGCTTATTTCACACAGAGAGTCCTCCAGATTTCTTAACCTACATTTGTGAAATTCACTAACAATATTAAATATGCATAAATTCCAAATCTCAGAACATAGCACTGATTGCCTAAAATGTTCTACACTCTGTACATTCGGGTATTTTTGTTGTTTAAAATATTAATTATGAACAAGTATACCAAACTGTTAGGTGTAAAATAGAATCACAACTCATACCACTGTTAATCCAGTCTAGGCTTTATGTTGCTGATTAGAGAATAAAAGGATACAATTCCCCTGAAATTTCATATATTCAAACTCACACAAATAAAAAATACTATATAAGATGTGCAATACTAAGTTCCTAAGAAAACTGATTAAGTAAGATTTAGATTGTTTGCACTATTATTCCATACCTAATTACATGGAAATGTATATTCAGAATTACAGATGCACATATCATCTTTAAACAGTAATGACTGTGGCAAAGGATCATAATTACATAACTGGCATATAAAGAAAACTTCATTAAGTTCTTCAGCAATAATCTATGCAGAGAGTCTTCTCTAGGTAAGACAAGCTTCTATTATGAAAGTTAAGTTTAATTGTTAATCATCATATACAATGTAATAATGCTAATTAGCTTCTTAGTGGCTGTACAACTATCCTCAGAGCTGTCATTTGCCTGTCGACAAGAAATATTGTGATATTTTAATGTTCTATGAATGCAACACAGCAGAAGACATAGTGAAGAGAAAGACTGTTGAATGGCAGTTGGCAATTCTGAACCAGACATTCTTTTCCCTTCTGTTCCATTAAAACCCTCAATGCTGTTTAATGAAGACTATAATAAAAACTGGAAATTCATCTATAGTAAAACATTTTAGTACTTATGATAATTTGGCATTATATTATGCTTGATTTTTTAAACTGCTTACTTTTCACATTTTTAAAATAGCTTTTATTTTTTTCACTTATTTTTCAAGAAATTTACCTGAGGATAAAAACCTAAGCCTATTTTCATATTCTAAATAAGTCTAAAGCAAATATAAAATATGCTTACCTACCTGTCTATTAATGAATGACAAAATATTTTGTAATTATAGATTAGTTTACAGGCATAGGCATTTAAGAGCAGGTTATACAGTCATCAAAAATGATACAATTTTAAGAATTTTACATATTAATTTTTTACTGAAGTATAGTTGATATACAGCATTATATTGGTTTCAGGTATACAACATAATGATTTGACATTTATATATATTATGAAATGCTCACCATGGTAATTGTAGTTACCAACTGTCACCATTCAAAGATATTACAATACTATTGACTATATTCCCTATGGTCTACTTTTCAACCTCATGATTTATTCTTTTATAATTGGAAGTTTGTACCTCTTAATCCCTATTACCTGTTTCACCCCTCCCTCCACCTTCCTCCATATGGAACAACCAGTTTGTTCTCTGTGATTATGAGTCTATTTCTGTTTTATTTTGTTGTTTGTTCATTTGTTTAATTTTTTATATCCAATTTGTAGGTGAAATCTTATGGTATTGTCTTTCTCTGACTGTCTTAACTCACTTAGCATAATACTGTCTAAGTCTGTTGTCACAAATGGCAAGAGTTCATTATTTTATGGTTGCATAATACTCCATTGTGTATATCTATCTATCTATCTATCTATCTATCTATCTATCTATCTATCTATCTACCTATCTACAGCAGATCTTCTTTATCCATTCACCTGTTGGCAGACATTTAGATTTCTTCTATTTTTGGCTACTGGAAATAATGCTGCAATAAAAATAGGGGTGCACATATCTTTTCATTAGCGATTTTTTTTCCCTTTGGTTAAATTACCAGAAGTAGAATAACTGATGTATGGTACTTCTTTTTTTAATTTTTTGAGGAACTTCCATACAGTTTTTCATAGCAGCTACACCAATTTACATTCACACCAAGAGTGCATAAGGTTCCCTTCCTCCACATCCTTGTCAACACTAGTTATTTCTTGTCTTTTTTATACTAGTCATTGTTAGCAATCTTATGCACAGCTAATAACGATTCATAAAAAAACATGATGATAATTGTGATGGTGATGAAGAATTGAATTGAATAATGATGAAGAATTGAATTAATGTCTACATGCAAGACTCTAACTAAGCTGATTGACTTGGTTTCTCTTGGGGCCCATGTAATTAGCTAGATACATGATAACCCCTTTCATCTCTACCTTTAAATTTTTTCATATGTTTTTATTTACTAATGTTATTTTAATTATTGATATATGGATATGTATATTCATATCATCCTGATTATTAAGCCTTAAAAATTATAATATTCACTTTATATATTTATACATTCATCCATACATACATAATACTCAATCTTAGTTTTAATGGTCTATATTATTTTGAGACAGAGAGAAAAGATGAAAGGCTTAATTAGTGAATAATATTTATCAAGATGTGACCAAATTGCTAAATGAACTGGGAGTTTGTAAAATTTAGGACTGTTCATTAACTGCTGAAATAAATATAATTTATGTATTTCCAAATAAATCACTTTTACATTTGCCAAATAAATATATATTGAATTATTTTTAACAATAACCAAATAACACTGATTTTATGTATACCCTCTCCAATCTTCTGTTTTACATTCCTTTTATGAAATATGCATCTATTCTTCATTTGATAAACCAATATTTGCTTATAAAATGTCTATAAATTAATAACATTCATTATTTTATTACTGGCATACATCAAAATTCCAAGGAATCTATTACCAAACATGATATTCTTGGCATACAGTTGAATATAGTTGTGTGCCTATAACTACATATATTAATAAATGAATTACATATAACCATATTGTATGCAATTTAGGAAACTGTTTAATCAGTCTTTTCTCTGATGTTATTGCTTCTGTTATCTGATATTAGAGCCTGAAGTCCATAAGCTAGTAAGGAAAGAAAGAAAAATGGATGTATGCTGAAGAAAACAAGAAGAAGCTGAAACCACTAGCAGAAGTTGGAACTTATGAGGATGGATGAAAACCCAGATCAAATCTTATATTCCTGATCTCTGTAAATGTGGGTATCCTGCAGAACCCAGGACTGTGTCATGGAGCAAAACAAATCCCAGAATTAAAGGTCAAGAATGATCTAGGAGAAAGTAGAGAAGTTACAGACCTAGCCTAGTCTAAAGAGGTGGCCCTGAAGCTAAATGACAATATGTTTGAATTATAAGATGGCCCCTCTTTCAATTCCACTGCCCATATTTCTGTGAATCAGTCAGGAATGGAGGTACTCTAGCTATGATAATTTAATTTACAGTCCATTTGGGACTGAACACCTAATTTTTGTGAAGCTTGGTCACTATCTCTTTTCATACCGGCATATAAACTTACATGAGAAACATCTATTTAAATGGTGAATTGAGAACAGTCCAGAAAATCCAGAAATGTTAAATTTATATGGGAAGAAATATAACCAGATTGTTTAAACTTTAAACTAGAGAAAATTAGGAACGCTCTGTGCCAAAATTGCAGGAGAGAACATCCAGTGTAGATAGAATACACATCTTGATTATCTCCTAAATTATGTTTCTCTATATTTCACAAATCCAAAACATTTATTTAAAATTATTTTTAATTTCCAGGTTTTTATTCAACAGTTGGAACTATTACCCAGCTTCTACTTACTATTTCTCTTATTCCACTACACTACACTTATCCCACTAAGTCAACCAAGAAATCACTCAGAACTTTTGCTTTTATCACCTGATGCTAAGAAATAAATCGCACTTTAAAAACCTATATCAATTTTGACTGACATACTACTACATTTCTCATAAATTTCATTTTCTTCCACTAAACTCAGGAACTGGTGGCCCTTGAAGCTGTTATGTATTGTCAAGTCATGCTTAAATTTTCTCAGAGACAAAATTCTCAGTGTTTCTTCTCTCTTGATTAATTATGTAGGAATGAATTTTTATCCTTATTCTTAAATTCTCTTTTGTTACCATCTCTGGAAAAATGTGTTTCACTCAGCACGATATTTTTACCTAAAGTCAACTAGACTGATTCTTATGGAATATGTTTACATTCTCAATTTTATGGACATTTGAAAAGAATGCCCCATACCTGCCCTATAAGCTTACTTGGTTTAATTAATTTTTTTTATTTTCCTAAACATCTTTGCCTTATTTTTAGTATACATTTGAATTCCATCTGGTTTCTGTGATTGTTTATTCATTAAAATAAATTTATGTTTCATTCAGTATTTTTATGGTTTGTTAGATTGAAGTTATACAAGACGACCTGACATGCTTCATGGATTTTATGGTGCAAGGACAATGGAGAGTAAGTTACACATTTGAGGCATGTCCTAAAGAAACATGAGCATCTAGAATAATAGGCTGAATGTAAGTTTCATGGAAACTTGATGTGTGGAAAAATGAAGTTTATATTCCAGTAAGTAGAACAAGTAAAATTTATAATAGTATTACAAGGTTTAACATTAACATGTGAAAAATAGGCCTTTTAGCTGACAGAAAGTCCATCATTGTGTTGCAACTCTCAAAAATTTAGGCAATCTTCACTTTTCACTCATTTGAATAACGAAGGGGATCATGGTTCAGCTTTAGTTTAGTTCAGCTTTAGTTTATGTGCACAGAGTTGTCTATCAATAGTAAAGTATGAAGGTAGTGAAGACCAAAATCTCAGCCCAAAAGCAGAAAATTTGAAGAAATTAGATTTAGCACAGAAAAGGAAAAAGTCATGTAAACATAATGCTTGTTTTAAAATATAATGAAACATTATTTAGTAACAAAAACTTCTGCTTCCTCAGAGAAATTATTTACTCTAAAGTGCGTAAGAATGAATACAGAAATTAGATAAGATCCTGGAAAAGGGGTAACCAAATCAGGATTTCAATCCTATAAAATGAGATAGTAAGAGATTACATGTTTAGAAATAAACCACAGAAACAACAATTATGGAATGGTTCTGTTGCCCAAATGATACCTCTGATAAGTGGAAAAATAAATACAAACTTATTGGTCAGTCATGGGGCATTGTTTTCAGCAAATCAAAATTTGAAAGGTTTAGACTGGATCTGTGTCATTACAAAGGAAAAATAATCTATGACATGTGGATCATGATTATACGAAGACAAACCTAAGTTCACTGGAAATGTGTTTTTTTTCTCCCTTAGAGGAATCAGAAACTACATGGATTTTGCCTTCAAAGCTGTGAGTTCTTTAGGCTTGGATGGTGGAGGAGAAAAGGAAAACAGTTTCAGTACTACTTTGATTCATGTCTACACTGTTTTAGGAACCAAGATGGACAGATCCTGCAGTAGGAGCTTCTGTGGATACACTTCTTTAAAAAATAGAGGTATGAGAAATGACACAAAGCTGAAAAACTGTTGATTTCAAGGCTATTATTAAGATGCATTGCAGAATTTCAACATCTTTGTAGTGACAATGATCTGATGCCTCTACCACACTCATGGTTACTTCTCCAAATTTGTTTGGGCTTCTGAATGACACTGCTCTTCCAACTGACTAACCTATTGTCATCCTTCATGTCAAGAACTGTGTCGCCTATTAAACCTGGTCTCAAAAATCGTTAAACTAATGCACTGCAGTAATTTTCATGCCATTCCATTTTAACTTCATATCCCACTGCCATACTAATATGTTGTCATAGTCAGAAATACACAGCCTCTGAAATGTTAATCTTATTCTACTTAAATTAATATTAATCCTTTCTCATCCAAATTTCTTAAATCCTTTTCCTCAATATACTTACTCCTTTAATGCTTTTAGTGGCCTACTACACCATATACACACATATGTATACTATAAATAAAGAGAAACTCAACCATATAAGAACTAGTGTGTGTGTGCTTGTGTATATATATATCTAGTATTTTATACATACACATGTATGTATCTTTCATTTAAATATTTTTTAATTTAATGTTTACTATGTAGTAATATATACATATGTAATACATTTAATATGCATTAATAGGTAATGTATAAATAATATATACAATGTGTGTATATCTATTCATATATTATGTGTTTATATATGTATATGCATATGTATATACATACATATGTCCAGTATTTTGAAAAAAGTCATATACTCCTGCTTAATCACATACTCTCTCAGTGATAAATTTACACAGTACATTCAATGTTCCAAGCACTATTGTAGGCCCAAAAGAAAAAATATCAGTAGAAAAATTAATGAAATACTTTGCTTTTGTTGATCCTACATTAAGTGTGTACCTTTGAAAGGATGAGAAAACACACAATAATTACATATATTATACATTGTTTACTAAATGGTAATAAATACTACACAGAAAAAAAAAAAGTATCAAAAGGATTGTTGACTAGGAGAGACTTGCAACCTTAAATGTGAGAGACTTCACTTAGAAGGTAAAATGTGACTTTATCCCATATTCCATTAGTGAAAGAAAAAACTTTACTATCCCTACCTTCACAGTGAAGTTATGCACACAATTAGAAGAGAACCAGACATTGGTGAATAATGATATTCCCACATCAAGCTATTACTGCCATAAAACAAAACACCACACCTAGCATTGCAGGGTAATTACAGATATACAGAGAAAATAAAAACAGTATTAGTACCATAAACTATAGTATATATAATATAAATTATCAATTAACAAGAAGACTAGGAAGAAAATTATTTGCAATATAAAATGTTAGGCACTGGCTGAATTAAAAGTTGAACAGATATCTTCTTCATAGGACATAAGAATTGAGACTGAGAGACAACACAATATCATTTACTGTAAATTGATTTTTTTTGACCCAGTCAAACTTCCCTGTGTGCTCTGTTTATACTTGTCAAATTTCATTATCTGTTTACTAGTTTCTCTTATTTAGGAGGTTATGAACTATTTTTAGGCATAGGATCTAGCATCACTCCTGAAAGATAGCAAATAATAAATAGCAATTATTAAATTGATAGATAAATAAATAGATGAACAAATTTACATTAGTGATGCCCATGAAACCACGCTTGTAGAGAATTATCTTACGTTTCATTTTGAAATCATGAAACAATGGAAAGCTGTTCATTTTCTGTTGTGTGTGTATATGAGAGAAAGAGAGAAATCATCAAAAGTATTTTTGTTTTGTTTTGTTTTCCCTAGATTTCAATTCTAGAGAAAAAACAATTATATATGTTATGTAAATTCTTAAGTAGATTAAGTAGTAGGGTAATAATTTTTGTTTAGAATTCATACTTTCATTTTACTATACTCAAACATCTTAGCATCTTCAGGAGCTTTGAGACGAAGATATATGCCAATTCACTACAAAAAAAAAAAAGGTAAAGGAAAAGAGGATAACTGCCTAGCTTTGACTTGTGAGCAGAAATTGCTCTGACCACTCAGTGACACAGAATGCAATTGATGAAACATTAACAAGAAGAAAGGTAGCTGAGAAAATTACTAGAGTGAACAGTCACAAAATGCTTTTCCAGTCCATTAGCCCACATCACATTCAGCTAGATTTTAACAGATGTTCTGTGATTCCTGTAAAATATTAAAACGCTCTTTAATTCAATCATAGCATTTCAACTGAGGAAATGGCCGGATTTATTGCACCTTTTTCAACTAATACCAAAGGTCCATTGAAGGAGTAGTGAAAGCACAAGAAAGCCCAGGGCAGCTTAGCCTCACTGGCTCCAGGCCAGGGCCCTCTAGCTTGCCACTCAGTGTAATTGCAATGCAAATGTCTGGAAGCCAGGCACTCACTACCTTTGAAGTAATAGAGAAGGAAGGGAAAAAACACAACAAAAAATACAAGCAGAATCACTGTCTAGGAAATAAATCTTGGCATGTCCAACAGCATTTTGAGCCTTTAAATAAGAATTTTAAATTGATTTATTCAGCAGTGCCAGAAAAAAACAGAGGATATAAAATCTACCTGGAGGGATTTGTGAGGTAATGCTGACTTGAAAAAACTTAAAGAATAAAAATAATATTTATTTATCCCTCATTCAAATAGCTTACCTTACAGAATTTTTTAAAACTTGAGTTTAAAAGTATATTAGGGAGGTGTATTTCAAAGTAAAAATTATGCACATGAAAATGGGAATATATTGACCATTCTAAAAGAGAGGCTTGATAATGTTATTATAGATAAATCATATAGTATTAACATAAAAAATACAATTAACCAAGATAAACTTTACATTCTCTCTCTCTCTCTTTCTCTCCCTCTCTCTATATATGATTACATATTATTTAAAAAAAATTAAGGACGTGTTGATCTTTATGGTCTGTGAACAAAAATGAAACCCCTGTAAATTTATAACTCTTGTATCTTCAACTTTTGACTAAATATGCAAACAAAAACAAAATTACTTTTAAAATACTCTATAAAACAATTTGCAATGAAAAAAATATGTATAATAAAAAATGAGGCTGAATAAGTTTTAGACTTTCCTTTATTCTTTATAGATCTTCATACTTGGTGTTATTTATACACAATGTGGTAGACATTAGTGCTGCTCAACAAAAATTTTGGGGTAATCTCTTCATCAAAGCATATGATAAGATTGTGTTTTTCTAGATCCTTGAATTTAGGAATGAACCTGTGATGTGTTTTGGCCAGTAGTGAGGTAGTTTAAGTAATAGGAGACACTACTGGACAGAAGCATCAAAAAATCAAACACTACTTATTGTGTTCTTTTCTCCTGCTGTAGTGATCTTGGAAACATAGTCAAGATGAAATGGGAATGGGTCTGTGTCCTCCAATAAGGGTAACATTGAGTGACAAACTCATTTGGAAAAGTGGTGTCAACACATAAAAAACTGATTTTACTAAACCACTGGAATTTGGAAGCAGTTTGCTACCTCAGCAGAAGTGACTCAATCCTGATATAAACAGAAATAGTAACAGAAGGAGATGCTGCTCTTACAAATAACTACAATGTAGAACATATTTTTAAAGTCCTGCAGTGAGCAGAAAATGGGAGAAACTGCTATTACAGCGTGGAAAAATAATGATTCAGGCAATAGACTGACCGATAAAACTGTTACTTCTGATAATGGACAATACCGATCATGGGGATAATGACTTTTTATCACCTGAATAAGAAGTTGGAAAACAAAATATTAGTAGTGTTTGTGATCTGCTGTTGACTACAGAAAAGAAGTCAGATATTAATTTTCAGATTTGCTAAAAAGGAAGAAAAGGGAAAGAGCACAAAAACCTGGCTACTTGAAGAAGCAAAGGCTTCTCAAACTCAGTTTCTACAAAACAAAATGAAGAAAGCCTTGGGCCACAATTACACTTAATACTCATAATTACCCTAATCATGAAATCAATTACATGCATATAACATTATTATTCAAACCTCTATGAGGATTAAGAGGAATCAGATTAAAGGACTAGTAGTATGGTCTACAGTAAATTCTTTCTTTCAATTGTACAAAATATGTCAGGGTAAAGAGGCCAAAAATTTGTCCCATTCTAGCACTGTGGGCTCAAGGGACCTGAGATTAAACCTTAAAGGGAGGTATAGGGAAGGGGAAGCAAAAGTGAATGCAAGTATAAGTATATTGTGTAATCACAAAATCATTGCCTCAGAGTGCTATCTGTAATCAAATAAACATAAAAGCCAACTAAGTTTTAAGGATAGTTAAAGTGGTAAGTACATATTAATCAAGAAACTAAGACATTTGAGATTTAAAACTACCTGAGTGCACCCACTGGGAGGAAATAGGATGAACATGTTGTTCCCAATCAAACTGCTAAGACCAAAAAAAAAAAATGTAAATGAAGATTCTTCCAAAAAAAAGACATGTAAGCTTCTTCCACATAGCAGATCTAAGGTCCCATCAAATGCCCGCCTTCCCTCATGAAGACACAAAGCATCAACCAGAGTTTCTGGACTCTGAGTCAATCTCATAACTGAATAGAGATAGGGATTATGTCTCACATAGGAACATATGTAGTTTATAGATATGTAGTTTATATAGAAAGCAGATTAAACAAAATAGTTACTGTCCAGAAAGGAAGACTGTGATAGTCATTTAAGCTACGTTTGTTTGGAGACATGACAGTAATGTATTTTTCCCTGTCTTTAAGAAAGGCTTGCACATGGAATTTTTTTTTTCAGTCAAAAAATGTGAGAAGATGTGATATATGTCATGTCTGGACAGAAGCTAGAAAGGAGCTCTGAGCTCCCTTCCCCTAGCTGTGGTGTAATTGGAAGCACATATTGAAAGGGAAAAGTCATCACCCTAGATCTTGGATTGACTAGCATTGTCCTTGACAACAGTAGTATGAAAATTATGCCCTTAGTTATGTTACATTACTATGATTTTGGAGTTGTTTTATTTTGTCCTAGCAAACCTACAAATTTGGCCCAGAACAGTTGATATAGAACAAACATTCTTTAGCTTTTATTTAAGAAAAATAATTGTGATAAAGGTAAAGAATCATGTTCTATATAAACTGTTAAGGTATAAATAGTCTGGTGATTAAAGCAAAAGCATAAAATATATTATTGGACATTAAGTTGACCTTTTAGTTCAACTCATTAATTTATGTAATAAAATTGCATTATTCAGCCTTTCTCTGACTTTGACTATGTATCAGGACAATATAAGTATATAATATAGCTAACAAATAATAGAAATATATAATGATAAAGGTATGCAAAGTGCTATTATGAAAAGGAGGGACTTCTACTTCTGTTTCTAACAACATAATGAAGCAGTTAATCTGCAATTCCTCTTGCTAGAAAACACCTAAAATCTGGGGAGGAAATAACCAAGTATAGGCTTATGTATATAATTTAGTGTATAAAAATATGAAAGGAATTCTCAAAATGAAGCAAAAGGCAATTTTCAAATGCATGATTTCATGATGTGTCACCTAGGGGAGCTTGCCCCTCTTAATAACAAAGAAGCCTGAGGAATTGGTCTAGAGTAAAGCACCTCCTAGAGAGGTGGGGCCTTTCCCAAAATTGGGGAAGGGTGGAGACACAGGAAGCTGTGGAATTAGCCCTCCGTGAGATAGACGACTGCTTAGAGGGCCTGAGTGGCCATGTACCAGCTGGGATTGTGGGATGTCTTTTCTTAAGATAGTGGAAAGTGTTATTGCGGAGAGAAAGAGAGGGTTGTCAAGGAGAGAGAGAGAGACAGGGTTACTGAGGAGAGAGAGAGGCTTCGGCAGAAGAAACACTTCAGCATCCCTTGGAGGAGTTGGTCAATGACCTATGGGATGCCTTTAAGAAAGAGAGGCAGTTATTGAGAAGACAGGCTGTGCTCCCGAAAGATATGTTAGCAGCAGTGGAGTAGGCCACAGAAGAATCCATGCTGCAGGAGGCTGTGGGAAAGGGGGAGGAAAGAGCAGAACCTTCATGGTACCATGCCTCTACCCAAGATAGCAGAGGACATGTTGGGAGAGGATGATGAAGTGGGGCTGAGGGCTGATCTGTTGCCAAGGCCACTGTCCGAGGCACCAGCCTCTTGTGTATTAAAGGTCTGCCCAGTAGTAATTAAGAAAATAAAAACGCAGTAACTGCTGGCTCCTGAGGGGGAGGGGATCCCCCCCTCCAGGTTGTGGAGCACTCCATGCTCTATCACTATACACAGGATGAGCTTGATGGACATGAACATATACTATCAGCAGAAGCCATCAGAACCTCTGTCTACATGGCTTTTACATCTCTGGGATATGGGGGTGGAAAACATTGTTATGTCGGGTTCTGAAATGGGTAGACTGGCTTCCCTGACAACTCACCCTTCCCTCTGGCAGCAGTTGCAAAGTGCCCATCACGCCTCAAGGAATCAGGCACTTCTGGATTGGCTGACACCAGCCATCAGGGCAGTTTGGTCTAATCAGAGTGATTTACCATACTTCCCCACTAGCTGGAAAACAGATGCAGAGCTCTAGCAGGTGTTACAGGAGCTGGGCATGAAAAATATCATCTATAATATGGACCCTCAGGGCCCATATTTGGAAGAGGCAGCTGCAAGAGCAGAGAAGGAGGTATGGGCTATAACTAAAAGGAGAGGTGCAAAGGGCTCTGTGAAGGTCTTGCAGACCCAGATGAGGGTTGATTTGATAAAGGCAGAGGTAGTGAAAGAAAAACTTGATGGGCAACTCAATAGGATCTTGTTAGAACTGTGGCATCACTTAAAGCCAGAGCAGCAGTTCCAGCTGCTGAGGTCCAGGACATGGAAGACAAAGGCAAAGCCCCATGTCCAGCCTGTGTCCCTGCAAGATTTCCTGGGGGATGGTACTCAGGTTCTGCCCGGGCCCTCGCCTTTATAGGAAGATGACTGGGCATTGCTGTTTGACTGAGAGTGGGTTCAAGGCCCCCAACTTGGAGGACATGGGAGGGACTGGAGGCCACATGTAGACTTAGCAATTCATTGGTCCCCCGTTGACTGTACAGCATGTCCTGCTGCTGGTGGACACAGGTGCTGAGTGTTTTCTGATTTATGGCAACTTTGAGCATTTTCCTGGGACCTCTGCTGTGACAGATGGCTATTGGGGTAAGACAGAGTGAAGGAAGCCCAAATGTCATTGGGGATAGGGAGTTTATCCCCAGAGGAGTATACTGTGTACATTTCCATCATCCCTGAATATATTTTGGGGGTAGATATCCTGCAGGGCCCCTGGCTACTGGTCACTGCAAGTGAGTTCAGACTGAGGGTACATGTAGTAAAGGCAGTACTGAGGGGACATACTAAGCACCCACCTGTACCTCTGCCTGTACCTCAGTGAGTGACAAATACTAAGCAGTATAAATTGCCTGAGGGCACAAGGAAATTGGGGAAATTCTACAGGAGTTGGAGAATAGTCCTTTTAATTCCCCAGTGTGGCCAGTGATAAAGCCAGATGGCTCCTGGTGTTTGACTGTGGACTACAGGGAATTGAATAAAGTCACACCCCCTTTGCATGCTGCTGTCCCCTCTATAGCATCCCTTATGGACACAGTCATGAACTAGGGACATACATTGTGTTGTGGACCTTGCTAATGCTTTCTTCTCTATTGTCATAGAACAGGAAGTCAGGAACAGTTTGCCTTCATGTGGGAAGGCTGGCAGTGGACAGTCACTGTCCTTCCACAGGAATACCTCCACAGTTCCACCATTTGTCATGGACTTGTAGCCCAGGACTGGGCCACTTGGAAGAAACCGCAAATGGTGCAGTTGTATCACTACATTGATGATATGCTCACATCTGATTCTATTGCAGATTTAGAAGGGGCAGTTCCAGTTCTACAGAAGAATGGATGAGTTGTGAACAGCACCAAGGTTCAGGGACTTAGTTTGTCTGTAAAATTCTTGGGGATTGTCTGGTTGGGTAAAACTAAAGTTATTCCAGAAGCAGTCATAGACAAGGTCCAGGTTTTCCCTACCCCTACCACTGTGACAGTCTTACAAGAGTTTTTGGGTCCTTTGGGCTACTGGAGAGTGTTTATCCTGCACTTGGCACAAATTCTAAAGCCCTTATACTGGTTGGTATGAAAGGGTGTCAGGTGGGACTGGGATGAAACATGTGTAGCTGCTGTACTGCTGCTAAGTGAGTAGTCAAGGTCATACAGGCCTTGAGTATAATGGACTCATCAAGGCTCTGTGAGCTAGATGTTCATGTAACCAAAGATGGTTATGGATGGGGTCTTTGGCAGCAGCTTGAACGGACACTCAGCCAATTGAATTCTGGTCACAACTATGGAAAAGAGCAGAGGTGCAGTACACCTTGACAGAGAAGCAAGTGGCTGTGTTCAACGCCTTGCTGGCTACAGAGCCCATCACCCGAACAGCTCCTACCAAGGTAATAAGCACCTATCTCATTGCTGGGTGGGTGTGAGACTGAACCCAAAGGCCAAGGAGTTCTGTGGCAAAGACACCTACACTGGCCAAATGGGGTGCACATTTACAGCAGTGTAGCACCCTCTCTACTAGCCCCTTAAGTGGAGAACACCAATGTCTATTAGGGTCAGTGACATACACCAGTGGAAAGCAGGAAGAACTTGCTTTTGAGCCATTGGTAGCCAAGAGTCCTTATCAAGAGGCAAAATCCCCTAAACCTGAAGATGCTTGGTATACAGCTGGCTCCAGTCATGGAAAATTCCTGAAGTGGAGGGCTGTGGCTTTCCATCCTAAGACTGAGTCAATATGGATGTAGGATGGAGAGGGTAAGAGCAGCCAATAGGCTGAGTTGTGGGCAGTATGACTCGTGATCACCCAGGAGCACTCCCTTGTATCTGTCTGCACTGACAGCTGGGCCATCTATCAGGGCTTGACCCTGTGGCTACTGACATGGTACCATGCCAGCTGGATAGTTGATCACTGGCCCCTTTGAGGGCAAGAGCTGTGGCAAGACCTATGGGCCTCTGGTCAGACTAAGACTGTTACCATATATCATGTGACTGGCCATTTGCCTTTGGCATCCCCAGGGAATGATGAAGCCAACACATTGGTCCAGGTGCATTGGCTAGAAGGAAAGCCAATGGTTACATCAGTGTTTGTTGCATGCAGGGCAAAAGACAATGTGGGCTGTAGCCCATTGGTGGGGCTTGCCGTTGAAAAAGCAAGGCAAGGAAGGAGTGCCTTGTTTGCTCTAAGAGGGACTTACACTGAGTCCCACAGCAACATGACACAATAGTAAGGGGGCTGATATACCTTGTCATGTGGAAGGTAGACTATATCAGCCCTCTGCCCTTATCAGAAGGATATCTGTATGCCATGACTTGTTCGGACACAGCTACTGGACTGTTGATTGTTTTTTCTGCACATCATGCAGATCAGTAAACCACCAAAAGGGGCCTAGAGTGTCTCTTTGCAGCCTATGGCTGGCTACTGGTGATTGAGAGCAATCGAAACACCCACTTTACTGGACATGCATTACAAGAATGGGTGCAGCAATTAAGAATAAAGTGAAAGTTTCATGTACCATATAACCTTACTGGGGCAGGCATGATAGAGAGGTACAACAGTTTGTTGAAATCTGGCCTGAAGTTGGATACAAGTAGTCCATGGGGCTTGTCAGTTTGCTTACGGACAGTGCCATGCTGTTTGAATGAAAAGCCCCAGAAAGGAGCCTTGTGGCCTGTAGATAGGATAACACATATTGCTGCCTCTCCTATACAACTGTATGTGCAAACTAAAGAGGAGAAATTGAAACCAGGATATGGTCAGCAAAGCAACATCCTGCTGCCAGCCCCAAATGCATTAAACCCTGGAGACACTATTGAATAGATGTGTCCCTGGACATTTTGACACATGGACCAGCAATGGCTGGCCCTTCTGGCACCTTGAGGAAAAGGCCTGGAAGCTGGCCTCATGTGTATTCTTGGAGTAACAGCAGTGTGCCCCCGAAGATCATGGTTATGTATCCAAAACGTCTAGGAGGTAAGAGCATCTTATGCGAAGTTTTGTTTTATCTTTATGGCCAGTGCATGTACCTCCCATGCCCTATATATTGACCCATCTGTAACTCCCACAGGGATGGGGGTGAAAGACTGGTATACTAGACTAGGATGAGATCCCATTCCTGCCACCCTCCTATCACAGAACCACTCTCTTGCATGAATCCTACCTGATGGACAAGATTCGCCTATGCTGGTGTCATTAAAACATGTATCTTATTGCCCTTAAGGTTATTCTATAGTCCCTGTGGCCTGGACCCAACCCCTGGCTGCAGCTGTGGTGTGATGATTGCTTTGAACTCTCTACCTACTCAGCTACTGACCACCACTGGAATAGGCTATGGACTTAATCTGCCTAGAACTTTGAATTTAGCTGAATCCTCCAGCTTGAGGATTACCATGATTTTATTGCCGTTGTTACTGTATGTTAATAGTCTGGTTACAATGCTCCAGTTTTCTGGCACAGGGGCCCTTGAGGAAGATGGGGAATGAGTAGATTGTAAGGTGAGATTATTGAAGGGTGGACTGTGGGTAAAATTGCAATATTTCCAGAATCTCTCGCTTGGCCTTAGTGCATCTCCATATCAATAGTTGTTTCCATGAGGTGGAGAGAAGTCATCCATCTCCATATCAATAAGTATCTCCAGGGGGTGGAGAGGGCTTATCTGGACCAGGGAGGTTGCATGGGGCCCCTTTCTTTGGCTTAACGGGAGGCCTCAGGGCCACGGGAGAAGCTGTGTACACTGTCCCCAGCCTATGGCTGCACATCTCTGAGAATGACCAGCAAATCCTGAGCTCTTTGCATCCAGATCAGAAGACACAAGGCCTTGAGCTGCCCCCACCAGACCCAGCTCTACAGGAACTATCACTGACCCTGATCTCTTCTTCTTCACCCAGTTCCTCAGGAACCCCTGCCTTACCCAGCCACACGTCATCAGAGGAAAGCAGTACCAGTGTCAGCCTTCTGCCTGCCCTGTCCTTGGCTGCTGTAGACCCAGGGCAGCAGGGCAGCTCCCAGCCCCTACCAGCTGTCAGCTCAGCCCCTGGTCCCCTGCCTCCCAGTTCTCCACACCCTAGCCGTGCACCCAACTCCCCACTCTTGAGCTGCACCCCAAGTCTCTCACCCCTTGGCCCTGTCCCCAGTCCACACCAGGCCCATGTGACCAGGGCCCAGAAACCTAGTCTTGAGTTCAAGGAGCTAGGGTTGCCCCCCAAGAACTGGCAGAGATCTCGAAGGACAAGAACCATCAAGGGAGCCCTGGAGTCCAGCCCTGTCTGGGACCCTCCAAAGAGGCATCGTGATGGTTCCGCCTTCCAGTATGAGTATGAGCCACCCTGCACCTCCCTTTGTGCCCAGGTCCAAGCTGCCAGGCTCCCTTCTCAACTTGTGGCTTGGGCCTTGTGCTTTCTGATGGAACCACAACCAGAATCTGAGCTAACCCAGGTGTGAGGGGTTATGCAAGCACATGATGGGATGTGTGCACACAAGTCCATACCTGTGGCTGGACAAACAGTGCTCCACACTTTGCTTCGAGTTTTTTAATAAAATAATCTCATGCGGCAGGGAAAAAAAAAAAAAAAAAAAAAAAAAAGGTGGCGAGATACCCAGGAGATCAGAAGTGGATGACTGCTTGAAAGAAATAAATGTTTCTCCCATTTTATTTCTCCCTTTGACTGATTTCAGTTTCAAAGATATTTTTCCCTGAGATTCCCCCCCGAGGGCTACAGTAGTAATTGATGGGTACATGAATAAAAGATCAGGTTAGTCAAGTAGAAAAATTAGGAATAGAGTAGGCATGAAAAGGTATTTAAGATATATGAAAGGCCATCTTGAGGTCTAGAAATGGGATCATAGGATAGACTTAGAGGATATGTGTTGATTCAGTATCAAAAGATACCTAAAATTATTTTACAATATCTTATGTGCTACTACAGGAAGCTATATGCTTATACCAGGCAATGAGTTGATAGGGAAAGATACCAAATAGATTGCTGATATTCAAACTGATTTCATTTAAATGTGAAATCTAGAAGCAAAACAAAACAAAATAAACAAAACAGCAGTAGACTCATAGACAATGAGAAGTGATTGGTGGTTACCATGGCAGAGGAGTTGGGTGTGTGGGAATTAACCTAAGGGGAAAACAAAATGTAGGATGATGAAAAGGGTTGGGGAAAATGCTTTGCTGTTTTAAGGAGTGAGTATATAAAGAGGAATAATATAATCCCTTAGTTTCCAGGAAAAAAAATGATTTGCAAATACAAGTTCTTAAACTTTCTAGGATGAAAGGCTTACTGTTTTATGAAAAAGTACAATGAGAGCAAGGGGAGACAGTGAATCTGAATAATAATGGTTTGAACAAATGATGCATCATTAGATTTGTGTTTCCTTGTTGAAAACATTGAGAGCTCAAAGTTTTCTCTTCTGCCATATATAAATCTTGGCTCTGCCATATATAAATCTTGGTACAAATCTAAACACAGTAATGAAATTTTCTTGTTTTTATTATTGAGATAAATGGTTTAATTATGGCAAGACATTAGGTAGAATAATATTTTATATTGGAAGGAAACAATAAAATAAAAAGATTATTTTCTTCTATATAGTCTACCTATGGGAAAAATAGCTTTTAGGAAAAAATTTTAAATAGGATTATGCAAAGAATTTAAACACATAGAAACGACTAAGAACAACTTAGTGTTTCAATTGCTGTGTTTGCACTATGGTTACCACTTCCTTGCAAAGTGTAGAGGCATTAATTAGAGATACTAATTTCATGTCAAAGGAGTGACAGCAGAAATGAAACTTACTAAATTTATTGTCTTCCTAAGGTGCAACCTCTATTTTATAAGCATTGAGGGATGCTCAAGAATTTACCAATATCTCATAATAGAGGTCTTCAGACCTGTTGGATTTAATTTGGCTGGGCTCACTATTACTGAGGTGTACTGACTGCTAAGCAAAAGATGGTTTTTGTGGCCCTTATCCAGGATGAAAAAGCTGGGTGGCATCTCTTTAGGGAAACTGACAAAATGGGCTGTATGAGTGTCAGCTCTACGAATCAGTTCTTTCCAGTCCACAGCTCCTTCCCTAGTCTGTTTTTCATGCTCCAACTCTGTGAATGTTTTCTGATAGAAACTTAGGTCTCCTCTATTAAGAATTGAGGATGGCTAAATGTGAGTTATTTTATCCAGGCCTCCCCCTAATTCCTGACTAGCATGGGGAAACCAAAAGCAACTTAGGTTTTCTCCTTCTTTTAATAATTGAGAATGGCCAATGTGAGCTACCTTGTCCACACCACCCCTAATGCCTGACTAGCATGAGGACACCAAAGGCCTCTCTCTTGCCTCAAGTTTTGTAAATGTTGCAATGTGTGCTCCAGGTCTTGTCTGTGTTTCTACAGCTGAGAATATATTCTTGCTCAGTTTTCTTCTTCTATCTTTCACTGCTTCCTCAATTTTCCATCTCCTGAAAGCATTCCCAAAATAACACTTGAACAAGAATTCCCACCTCAGGAACTGTTCCTAGAGAATAACTGATCTATCAGCTATCTTTTTTCCAAAATGAGCAGTCCCATTCAACATTATTGCATTTAATTAAAAGGCCTTCCAGCAAAAACGTCCAGAACGTTCTGGGTTAAAACTCTTTGGATTTTCTCCTTATCCTCTTGTATAGGAAGTTAGAAATTTCCAGAATGCTTTAATTTCCTTTAGCTAAGTAAGAGTGGACATTGGTACACAATGGTTCAGAGCTGTGGCAATGGCCGAATCTCTCTGATAAAGCAAATATTTCAGAGAGGGTAACATTGTGCATGTGCTAACTAAACTCACCCCAAATGAGCATGCAATTACTCATCAGAAGCTAAAGAAGTCTTTTGGTACAGCCAGGGCAATGGAAGACTGAATGATGATCATCTCATTTTTTGTTGCTGTTGGAAGGAAATTCTCTTATGTTAATCGAATCCAATATGGATTAGAAGCCTAACTGTCACTCAGTAAAGCAGAAAAAAGCTGGACAAAATCCAATGCCTATTCTGATAAAAATACTCAATAAACTTTTTTCTCAACTAGAAAATATTATCTATAAAAAACCTACAGCTAATATCAAATTTAATGGTGAGAAACTCGAAGCTTTCCCACAAAAATCAGGAACAAAGCAAGGATGTCCCCTCTCACCACTGCTTTTCAACAGTATAATAGAAGTCCTAACTAATGCCGTAAGAAAAGAAGGAAGAATTGGGAAAGAAGAAATAGAGCAGTATTTATTTTCAGATAACATGATACTCTATGTGGCAAATAAAAAAAATCTACAAAAAGTCTCCTGGAACTAACTGATTATAACAAAGTTGCAGGATACAAAGTTAACATAAAAAGTCTATCAGTTTCCTATATACCAACAGTAAACAGGAGGAACTTGAAATTAAAAATGCAGTGTCATTTATGTTAGCACTCCAAAAAATTAAGTTCTCAGGTATAAACCTAAAAACATATGGACACAACTGACAATATATGAGGAAATCTACAAAATGAAAGAAATCAAAGAAGAACAATGTAAATGGAGAGATATTTCATGTTTATGTATAGAAAGACATATTATTGTCAATATCATTTATTCCCAACTTGATCTATAGATTCAATGCAATCCCATTCAAAATCCCAGGTAGTTATTTTGATGATATTGAAAAACTAAAGTTTATATGGAAAGATAAAATACTCAAAGTATCCAACACAATACTCAAAAGCAAAGTTAAGGATTATATTGCATGACTTCAAGATTACTATAAAGTTATGGTAATCAAGACCATGTGATAGTGGTGAGAGAAAAGACAAACAAATCAATAGAACAAGATAAAGAGTCCAGAAATAGACCCACATAAATACAAGTAAGATCTTTGATAAAGGAACAAAGGCAATAGAATGGAATACAGATAGTCATTTCAACAAATGTCACTGGAATGACTGGATATGGATATCTGCACGTGAGAAAAAAAAAACTAGACATAGACTTTACACCCTTCACAAAAATTAACTCCCAATGGATCACAGACCTAAATGAAAAACACAAAACTATAAAACTCCCAGAATATAACATAAGAGAAAATCTAGATGACTGTGGGTATGGTAATGACTTTTTAGATACAATATTAAAGATTTAGATATAATATTAAATGATCCATGAAAGAAAGAATTGATAAGCTAGACTTCATTTAAATTTAAATCTCTGCTCTGCAAAAGACTGTTAAAAGAATGAAAATACAAGGGACAGTCTTGGAGAAAATATTTGCAAGAACCTTATCTGATAAAGGATTATTATTCCAAATAAACAAAAAACTCATAAAACTCAACAAGAAGAAAGTTAACCTGATTAAAAAATGGGCCAAAGAGCTTAAAAGATGCCTCACCAAATGGCAAATAAGTATATGAAAAGCGGTTCCACATTATATGCCCAGAGAAATGCAAATTAAAACTATCATGATACCACTACATTACCTATTAGAGTAGCAAGATTCAGAACATTGACAAACTAAATGCTGACAAGGATGTGAAGCAACAGGAACTCTCATTCATTGCTAGTGGGAATGCAAAATGGTTTGCAGTTTGGTGGTTTCTTAAAAAACCCAATACGCTCTTACCATGGGATTCATCTATTGAACTTCTTCATATTTACCCAAAGGAATTAAAAACGTGTTCACACAAAAGCCTGTACTTGGATATTTATAGCAGCTTTATCCATAATTGCCAAAGTTTGGAAGTAACCAAGATGTCCTTCAGTAGGTGTGTGGATAAATAAATTGTACACATCCAGACATTGAAATATTATTCAGAAGTAAAAACAAATGAGCTACCAAGTCATGAAATGTTATCCAAGAACTTTAAATATGTATTAATAAGTGGGAGAAGCCAATGTGAAAAGGCTACAAAATGTATGATTCCAAATACGTGACATTCTGGAAATGACAAAATTATGGGGACAGTAAAAAAGATCAGTGATTGTCAGGAATTGAATAGAAATAAGCAATAAACAGATGGAGTACAAATTTTTACAGTAATTAAGCACTCTGTTTAATTCTTTAATAATGGATACACATCATTACATATATATATGTCCATACCCTAGAATGTGAAAAACCAAGAATGGACTCTGGGTAATAATAATGTGTCAACATAGGTTCATTGATTGCAATAAGTTTACCTCTCTAGTTGGGGATGCTGATAATGGAGAAAACTGCATGTGTGAGGGCAGTGCATATATGGGAAATATTTATACCTTCCTTTTACTTTTGCTGTGAACCTAAAACTGCTTTAAAAAATAAATTCTATTAAAATGAATAAATTCTATTAAAACAAATAAATAGGGAAGGAATATATACAAAGAAGAGACTCAATATTCTTAGGTCATTGTAGAGTTCAGATTTGGGAGAGACATACAGGGATGAGATATATATATACATATCTGTGTATGTGTGTATGTATATATATGTGTGTGTATGTGTATATATATATATATATATATGTGTGTGTATATATATGTGTGTGTGTGTGTGTGTGTGTGTGTGTGTGTGTGTGATGATATCCAGGAGAAAGTGGTAATCACAGAAAAATAATCTATGTCAAATATGGCTAATGCATTGAATGAATCATAAAGTGAAATCTGTCATTAGATTGGGGAAGTGGAGATCATTGGGTTTCTTTTTACCGTGTGGTGGGGACAAGGGTTTGACTGGTCTGGATTCAAGAGATTTCAACAGAAGAGAAAGGAGGACAATGTGATAAGAGCACTCATTTTATGAACTGTAAAACTGAAGCATGGCAGAGGGTAGAGTGGTAACTGGAGGAAGATGATGGGTTAAGGGTGCTGTTTGTTCATTTGTTTTGAAATAAGTTACAGCGTTTCTAAATGTTGATAGGATTTACTATTCAAGAAAAAAGGGAAACTTACAAATAGGTATTCTTTGTATAGCTGCACCAAGGTGAGTTTAGCCATGTATGTATGAAAGTATTTCTAATGCATCCATTTTAACAGGGAAAAATAAAGAATAAAGACGTTTGATAAATTTGGCACTGGGTAGACATAGGAAATCTCTCTTATGGTCTTAATTCAATCAGTGGTAAAAGAAGCAAAACTGTCAACTGACTGAGGACTGGGAAGAAGTCTTGAGGAATTAGTTGCATAGAAAAGTAGGAAAAATGAATTGATATGAGAAGTATAGGAGTACCTGCTTGAGAGTGATATTGATTAATGAGAGATGAGAATTTGCATGTGTGTATGAGTGAGTGTGTGTGTGTGTGTGTGTGTGTGTGTGTGTGTGTATGCCAAGCTATATTCACATGCTGCAGTGCATGCAGAATTTTTGCTTCAAGTGTAGTTGCAGTCCACACACCCTAAATCTTAGGAGTTCAGTCAAAGGAGGGAGTGAACTTAAGGGCATATGCAAAGGGATAATTATAAATGCAGAGAACTGTTTCTAAGACCTGTATGCAGATAAGTGAGGATATAAAGATTGATGAAAAGTGAAAGGATTGTAGGTCATGGAAAGGTCTATAAAATTTTTGGGATTAAACTATTTGAGTGATTGAACTATAAAGATAGAAGGTGGTAGTTACTCCATTAGCGAGATAATTAAAATTGAGATTCAGGAGGATATTTTTTAATATTTTAGTAACCTTGAATACTTACTGATGCATTATTTCAGGGATATCATGATGTCATAAACATGTCCTCAGGAGAACCAAACAACTGAAAATCCAAAACAAAAAAATTTAAAAATTATTGAACATTCAAAACTGAAGAAGTGAACTTATCAAATATCTTTCATTATCTATAAATTGCCCTTTGCAGTACCTTTTGCTTTGTTACTCTTATCAGTCACCTGGGCAATTTTTAAAGCAGTCACATATTCCTTTTATTTCTTTGTTGAGATCCAAATTTATGATTATTGCTTTACTATAGATAAGTAAAAAGGTATATTGTCAAATAAAATATTCAATTATGTCTTAAAAATGGTTGAAAAGTTTCAATATTTAGTAAAAGAAAGTATGTGAGGAAGGAATGCAAAAGGAAATGCAATGGAAGTTTGACCATCTTCTTGGCTTTCTCTGAAAGTCATTCAGATGCCTTGTTGTAAAAATAATTGTGTTGGAAATAGTACAACCGACTCTTCTTCCAAAAATAAAAACAATTACTACTTTGGCCATGCTTGGAATGTGACACTTTCATTTATTTTCAGATATTATAGCTCCTCCATTTTCATTTTCTTTTGAAAACAAGAGTAAGGATGCATAAAAATTTTAGATTGGAAAATGTCACATCAAATAGAACTTCAAGGATATGTGAGTCAAAATAAAGTTTCAATGTAAGTAAAATATATTAAAATTATTCTTTATTATATTAGCATCACAGTTTTTGCTATTAGATAACAATGCTATATAGAATATGTGTGGAAGGAATGCAAAAGGAAATGCAATGGAAGTTTGACCATTTTCTTGGTCAAATTCACCATAGATAACGTTATATAACAGGAAGATTTCAACATGGCTAGCAAAAGATAGTGTAATAAGGTTAAAGCAAGCATAAGGCAATATTATATTGATAATGAATATGACCATATTTGGGGTACAGGAGCAAAAACATATATTAATTCAATCTGGGGGTTCACTTCATCTATTTTGAGTATATGGAAGTTTACTCAGGAAAAAAGCTGATTTTCAAACAGAGTTATTTTACTTTTTTTCCAATAACATCATAAAAAGATATATAATAATGTTACTATTATTAGAATAAAAAGGTATTTGAAAACATGAAAGATAAAGTCTTTGGATATTGCATAGATTAGTTTTTATAAAATACAGGGCTATTTGTGTTTTTTGAAAATTATTTCAGGGGCTGACTTCATATTTTAAAAATGTGCACATACTGGGAGGTTTAGGGACTCAAGAAATCATAAAAACACACATGCACACATATACACACATAAATGCAGGCTTCTTGGGTAGTTTTTATAGTGTAAACTTTGAATACCTATGCTTTTAAAAAGGTGTCTGTAAGGGTTTCATCAGTACAAAACATATCAAATTGCAACTTGGAGACGGGTCTTGTTTCTTGTTCTGCTAGTTAATCAAATCTATCACCTGGGACAGATCATTAACCTATGAATATCCCTTTCTATAGCAGGGATAATAACTATGCCTACATGACATGCATATTGTGATAATTATAAAGAGCTTGGGAGTACCCTTCAATATAAAAATACGGGAGACTATTTTAATAGTTGTGAAAAGCAGAAGTTCCCCCAATAGACTTTTGCCTTCTCCTGGATTGTATGGATTCCTCTGGAAAGTTTTATTAAGTGCACACAAACTTTGGCATGTAAGTTTTATGTAAGCCTCAGGGTAGCCACAAAGCAGTAACCTATAGATACAGGGTCTAAACGGAGTTGTTCTGGGTTTCTGTCTTAACTTTCAGAGAAACATTCACAATGCGTGGAGCCCGTGACAACCTACAAATGAAGGAAGAGGCTGTCGTCACATTCCTTGCAGCAGGAACCCACTTAAGTGGCACCAACTTTGACTTCAAATGGAACAGTTCGTCTACAAAAAGTGATAGCATCTGTATCATAAATTTGAAAAGAACCTGGGAGATGCTCCTGCTGTTACCTCGTGCCATTGTTGCCCTTGAAAACCCAGCTGATGTCAGCGTGTCCAGGAATCCCCGCCAGTGAGGTGTGCTCATTTGCTGCTGCCACCGGAGCCACTCCTATCGCTGGCCGCTTCGCTCCTAGAACCTTCGTTTGACAAGAGCCAGTCAGCCTTCCACAGCCGTGACTTTTGGTGGTTACTTATTCCAGGGCTGACCACCAGCCTCTCACAGAGGCATCTTATGTAGCCTGCCTCCCATTTCCAGTGTCACACACGCTCTCCTCTGCGCGAGGTGAACATTGTCAAATCAAGTGCCAAGGGAGCTCGCTCAGCGCGCTCCTGCTGTGGAGAAGGCTAGCGCCGGAAGTTCCGCGCATGTGCGGCACTGTCTCCCGTGAGCGCCCGCGCGGGGCAGGTCGCGCGGTCTGTACTTCCAGAGAAATCCTGACAGGACTGAAGAGCGAGAGCCAGCCACGGCCGAAAAGGCAGGGACCAAGGAGCAATCCGGGGTGAGCCGGCCGCCCTGGCTCCCGAGTTTACTGCTTTTCACACCGAGGTCGCAGACAGGTCCGAAGGCAGCAGACGCCCGCACTGCTGTGGCCGCTGATGGTGAGAACAACCTCTGAGGGGTCTTAAGCTGTTTCTCCGCAGGCTTTAAAGAAGAAGTGGAAATAAGGTCTCCAGAAAATACTTTCTAAAAACAAACCAATTTCTCTTCGTTTGCTGTTGCGCTCTGGGACTAGGCATTTCAGGCTCAGTTGGTTTTCATGGCGTGGCGTTTCGGTGGCTCGTTCCTCGAGTGGGAAAACTTCAAAGTTGGGATGCTAGATGGGCGGTCCAAGCCTGTCGCCCCTCCGGGAGAAGCAGGGAACTGGGGCTTCCCTCCCTCTTTTATGGCACTATGCTGGATGCGGGGGTGTTTATGGTAAAGCCTGTCTCAGTCTTTTCTACCTGCTCTCTTGTGGGTATTTTCTCACTGGTCTGATGTGTAGGAGTCACTCACCCCATTTCTGGTTTTATCTCGGGGAACTGCTTCACCAGAAGCTGTACATTCCATCAATTCTTGTAAGGGGGGAAGTTGGAGCTTTCTATGTCACCATCGTTGCCTCTCCCTTTTCTCTTATTTTAAGTAGATAAGTCACCAATCCTGTTTTTTAATCTCCAAAATTTTAGATGTTGGCTTATTTTTTTAAATGTGCTGGCTAATCAGAGACACTGACAAACTGACCTCATCCTTAGATCCACTTAGATCTCCTACAATAAACTGTTTGGAAAAGTAATATTAACTCTGAAGGTCACATGAATAATAAAAATGTTGTTAAGTATGTGGCTTGAACTTTTCCCAGAACTGTAATTACTTTCTGATATTTCTCTCCTCGACAAAGGAGTACCTAAAAGTTCATAACTTATCTGTTTAGCAACATCTTATCTATAAATTGAATTATTTTAGAACATGAGCTTGTACCTAATTTCCAAGGATAAAGTCAAAGCTGAAAACTAAGTAAGCATTTGATACATAAAGATAATTCTTTAGTTATAAAGTAGGAACATATTACATATAAAGTAATTAGTCAAGTAGCAAGTCACCTGCAAAGGAGATGTTGTCTGTCTTCAAATGCCTCACTGACCCCAAGAAGTTTAAAGTTACCCGTTTCATTTCATACTTCTTCAATTAAAAAAATATATATTAATGAGGAAATATATTAGAAATTGCAGTTTGAAGCTTCCACATCAGGACTTGGGAGAAAAGAAGGAAGGTGCTGGTAATTTGAAATTTTCTCAAAATAACCTTAAAAGAAAATCTGAGCAGGCATCAAATTATTTATTCGGAAAAGGGGAATACAGAACTAGAACTCAAACTCCTTGAAAAATTAAGTGGACTTCCAAGACTTGCCAAGAATGCCAAAAAAAAAAAAAAGTGAAGAACTGTGCAGTCTACTGGAAATCAAACCAAACTGTGCACACATGAATTTTAGAGCTAAGAAAACCTGTGTCCAAATATCTACTTTGACATAAAATGGGTGTGTACTGTTTTATTTTTTGAATCTTTGTTTTTCATTAGTGAATTGAGTAGAGTACTGAACAAAATAAGAAATTACTGTTTTACTTTGCATTAAATTTTCTTGTTCTTTTACATTACTGAAGAAGTCTTCCTTTAGAATTGTTATTTGTAAAACTCTTTTGTTGAAGAAATCCTAACTGAGATAAATATGCTACTTGACCTAATCTTATTTATTTGTAGAGCCTCTTGAAGGTAAGCAAATTGTAAGATTTTTCTGTCATAAAGTTGTTTATGAAAGCATTATGAGAGTATTTTATTTAGCTACAAGTTTTGAAACTTAACACTATCCATTTAATATGTAAATAGATTGGATTGTTTCATAGTATATATCATTTATCTTCAAAACAATTACATTGATACGAGGCTAAATATCATCTTCATTTTACAGAGAAGAAAACAATGGCTCTGAGAGTTTAAGCTTATTATTCTGATTTTCATAAAGTTAAAACATCACCATAGAAAAACTTGAAGCTTTGGGCTATACTCCAAAAGAGAGCACACAACTCCTCACCGACCATTACCTATTCACACAGTGGACTTGTTAAGAAAAAGAATGCTGTGCCATCAAATCGCCTTCATTTATGTAAGTATATGATGTTTTCAGATATAAAGAAATTTGAGTTAAAAGTAGTTTTTTTTTCTTATAGAGCATTTCGAAAAAACCTTCATTATTCAGTGCCTTAGTTTAAATTTGCTGTGGACTCCTGCCTTTTGCTAACTGAAACATGTCCTATTAGTATTCTAATTGCACCAGCCACACCTACTGGATCTGTTATTTTGTACTTATTATTTCCATATAGACTTCATTGAAAATTAGAATCAAACGTTCATTAATTTCAAAGGAGTTCCAGAATATGACAGTTAGTACTTTAGAAATAAATGTTGCATACTTTTTTTATGTTGTAATCATATCGGATATATGCATGCCTCTTGTCTTTCAAGTCTGAAATTAATTTCCTAAAATGTGCATTTTAACTATATGATAAGCACTGAATCCCAAAAAAAGTTTGCTTCAGTGAAGAATAACTAGGTGATGGGTATTGCTTTCAATCTTTAATAGACTGCAGATTACCTATTAAGTAGCAAAGCCTTCATTTCATAGCTTAAATAGAAAAATGATTGAACATAATTATAACTGGTTAAAAGTAGATCACTTGGAAAAATCAAATGCAAGTATTTCTCTTGAGCGCTTATAATGTTTTTATTTAATTTTGAGTAGAAAATTTTTCATTTATTTTAAACATCAATGTTTTGTTCTCCCTCCTTAAAACTAGAATTGATTGGTAGGAATAATTCTACATTAAGTCTTTCTATATTTAAAAAATTCTGAGATTTCTATTAATGTTAGGTAAACATATTTTCAATATTCATTGAAACTAAAACTTTATTATTCTACTTTGCTATCAACTCAACCTTATAATAAATAGCTGGTCTAATAATAATAACTCTTGAAACAAGATAAAAGTGTAGTGAGATATTTGAAATGTTAAAAGAAAAATACAAAAATGGCCAACCTAAAATTCTGTATTCAGCAAAGTTACCCTTCAAAACTGAAGAAGAAATACTAAAGCAAATAAAAATGCAAGAAAATTTTTGCCAGTAGATATGTCTTGAGGGAAATGTTTAAAGGTCTTTATAGAAAAGGAAAAGCATATAGTTCAAAAACATGGATATATGTAAAGAAGAAAGAAAGCAATTGAGAAGAAATAATTGCAGGTAAAATAAAATATTTTCTTTCTAATTCATCTAACAGATAAGATTTTGTTCTAAATAATAGCAACAATGTATCAGTTGACTAGAATGTGGATAAATGAAGTAAATGACAGCAATTTTATAAAGGGCAGATGGGAGAAATTGAAAATATTCTCTTAAATGGTTCATGTTCTACACATAAGTTGGTATAGTGCTATTTTAAAGGCGATTTGACATTAGCTGTAAATTCTATTACAAACTTGAGGGCAACCACTAATAAAAGAAAAAAGAAGACAAGTATAATTAATATGCTAAGAGAGGATAGAGGATGGAATCATAAAAAGCTGTACTTCCAGCTGCTCTGAATTTATTGTTGTCTGTTGTTTGCTTTGTTTTGTATTGCTAGATCTCTTTTGGATTTTTTACCAGAAAAGGACAATTTTATTCCTTTTAAAAATAATCTGCATTCATTTTCTTTTTATTTTACTTGATTGGCTAAACCCATCAGTGCTATATTGAATATAGGTGGTAAGAAGAGGCATTCTTATTCCCCATTGTGGGGGAACAAACTCACTCATCACTATGATGTTAGGTGTAGCCGTTACATAGTTTCATAGCTGTCCATTACTAGTTTGAGGAACTTCGATTATATTGGCAGTTTCCTGAGGGCTTTTCACAGGAATCATGTTGCATTTTGTTGAATTTTTTTCCTGCATTTATTGAGATAATTATGTGTAAATTTTTGGCCTCTTTGCTTGATGTTGTTTGTTTTGTCCTTTATTCTACTTTTCTGGATATTAACTTAACCATTCTCTTTGGATAAACCCACTTGCCTGTCCATGGTATATATATATGTTTCTATATGTTGCTGGATACAGTTCATTCACATTTTTAAGGATTTTTTTGTATATGGTCATGATGGGTATTGGTTTATGGTTTCCATTTATTTTGATGTCTTTGTCTTAGATACATGTCATGGTAATCCTGGCCCTAAAAAATGAATTGGGAAGTTGGTGTAGGATTGGGATATTTTTTCTACATTAAGTGTTTGAGAGAATTACCGCAGTTCCTTTGGTGGAAAGATTTTTAATTATTTGATCTATTTACAAATTCTGCTTATTCTTGGTTCAATTTTTGGTAATTTTTGTCTTTCTAGGAATTTGTTGATTTTATTTAATTTCTCTTACTTGTTATAAAGCTTTTCATTACATTTCTTTATAATTATTTTAATATCTGAATGGTACACAGGTGTGTTCTTTTTAATTTCTATGAACTGAATTTTAATTGTTATATAGATTGAAATATGTCTTCCTCACCCTTCCCTCAGAGAAATTCAGAATCAGTACATTATGCAAAAATAAGCTACTTTTACTATTGTACATGAAAGTTTTTTAATCTTTGAATAACTTAAGGAAGATTTCTTCAATTTTTAAATTTTTGATCTTTTCTATATTTCTAAAGGGATACTAATGTATTTACTCATTCAGTTACACTCAAACTTTCATTCTAGTGAAAATAAAAGAGGTAAATGATAAAACAAATTAGAAAAAAACCCTCTGATTTTGAAGTTTCTCACTACAGAAAGGATTCTCACAATTTTTAATTGCCATCCTAATTTTGATGACAATTTATACTCTATCCCTAACATCCTCCTCCTAACCCATGTGATATATGTAATGTATATCATATGACATATTCCAATATGTGACAAGGAATAGTTTTCTCAAACTGCTGATTTTTAAGAACTTTGGGGTCCACACATTCTAATTCAACTCTTCCTCAGTAGTTTCAGGTAATTCTGATGTAGGTAGTCTTGAATACACAGAAAGCACTGTTCTAAAAAGACCATATAACACTGAAGCCTATGCAAATCAACCATTTCTTTTTATTGTTGTCCCAGAGTAAAACCTGTCTATTAACCCATATTTTGCATGGTCAAACAAATGTTTGATAAATACTGTTTGACATAACATCACAATCTGCTTGGATTTAATTTTTGTCTTCATATATACCATACAATATACTATTGTATAATTCTGGAAAATAACATTGAAATTTTATAGAAAAACAGATGAATTTCCAATGTAAACTGACCTTTAAAAGACTATAGTAGTATAGCATACTTTTCAAGGTAAAAAGGCATATCTGCTCGATATATTTTTCTTCATGTATAAACTTTATCAACTGTCATACACTTCTCGTACACCTCAAAGCTGATTCTGTTTCATTCCATCTTTGGTCCGTATTATTATACAAAAGTGTTTCAATCTTAAATTGTCATTTCTGTAAGCTGATGTTTAAAAATGAAGTCCCTATTTTGTGTATTTTCAGCTTGATCTTGGACCAAGAAATATAAATACATTCTCATCACATTTTTCATTAAAACTTAATTTTGGGGGTAATCATTAAGACTTTATGTGATTTCTGTGTTACACAGTACAAAGGACTTTGCAGTTGAGATTAATTTAGGAGATTATCTGGGCATGCCCTATACAATAACAAGAGTCCTTAGGAGCAGAAGAGACAGGCAGAAGAGAGAGTGCAAAATGGTACTACAAAAGAATGGTCAGAGAGATGCAGTGTTGTTAGCTTTGAAGATAGGCACCAAGTAAAGAATCAACTGGGCTATAAAGGCTGGAAAAGGCAAGAAAATAGATTGCACTCTAAATAAAGCCTCTGGAGATGAAAGCTGAGGAGATGAAGTATTGCAAACACCTTGGTTTTAACCCATTGAGACTGGCATTGGACTTCTGGCCTATAAAAATTATAATAAATTTGTTTTTGCATTAGGAAACTAAATATGTAGCAATTTTTTCCATTAACAGAAACTAATATAACATGAGTAAATATGATAAACATGAATTACCAGGGATCCAAAGACAAACTTTGTGAAATGCCAGAATAGACTGTAAGTATTGACAGTAATCAAAACTATTAGAAATGGCCATTTTAGCATGGCCAAGTTCAATAAAGTTGGATAGTTATTAAAATAAAAAATATTAGAGTTAATCCACTCAGCTCTATATAAGCATCATGCTTGTATTTACTCTTGTTATTGCAGTATAAGCAAAAGAATGCCCTACTTTGAAGTAGGTTTTAATATACCTATTACACCTGACTATAATTGATTTTTATTAGTGAGACATTCTAGTCAGAATACTAAAAATTAATTTGAATTCAATTATGTGTCAACCAAGAAAGTCCACAATTGATTGTGGTGTTTATGTTTATTATAACATGTTTATATCATATTATAAAACCTGTGTGAATGTTTTTACTATCCAAAGAATCTTATTGATAGATACTATTTTGGGATGTATTATATGACTCATACAATAAGAAAATAGTCTTCAAATATTACCTAATTTAATCTTTGCAAAAGTTCTTTCAGACAAATTATTCCTATTATAAATACAAAGAATCTGAGATGCTTTAGTGATATTTCAAAATTCGTCTTTTCTAACCCTCAGAGTTATAACAGAATTTAAATGAAATCTGCCCTAAATCAATACACTGTATACAAACCCATTTTTCCATGTTGAAAAATTAAATTTCCCCTCCTCCTCCTACACACTGCTTTTTAGGTGTGATTAAAGATTGTTTTTTGCTTTACTTAATGTAAATAGTTAAAATTTTCTCTGTTATTAGTTAAATCAGATTTCAATTTTCTGAAAATACATGCTTCTACAAGAGTTGGGTCATGGAGAGGATAATTGGATAAGAAAGTATAAACAGGCTTAATAATAACTAAAACTAAAGGAAATAGTAACATATAGTGGCACAGAGCTTTGTGCAGTGTGATACTCTTAATAGAAAAAAGTTCTGAACATCTTGAGTTTTCTAATTGAATGCAGTATGTTCATCACTATTCCTTTAAAACAGGCAATTTTACATATCTTCCAGCAGGTGACAGCACAATGTCACTATTTGAATTTCAATTTATACTTTGAAGTAGGCAAAACTAAAGGGTAAAGACACAAGAATACAGAACATTTTAGAAACATTTTTGGGGGTTGTAAGAAAAATCCACATGAAAAACATTTATTAATAATAACAAAACTTCATTTATGATTATAAATTATATTTAAATATAGGAAACGTAAAATTCAAAATTCTAGTTACCCTTCAAATTATAACTTTACTCAGAATTGTTTCAGTATTGAAGTTATATTTGAAAATATTATGTTTAATATATCTAAAAGTAATATGTTTTTAAAAATCTGCTTGCTTTAATTGGTGAGACATTTATTTTGTGTAGTCCTAAATTCTTTTTGGATAATTAGAATTTAAAAAATTAAATGTAGCGTTAGAACTCTCTCTAGAATACCTACTTTTGTGCAGCATAGAGAAAAAAAAAATTCCCATTATCCAAACTAGCTTTTCTCCTCTATTCCCTAACTTAGTAACATCACTGTGTAACTGATTTTATGAGTCTAGTAAACTCAATTTTTCAACCTGGCCATCTCCCTTTACCTTATTCAATACATCAACTCTTGTTCTGTCTTACCAACTTTACCACTTAAATATTTATGCGATCTGTCCAGTCGTTTCAATTAACATGTCACTTCCCTGATCTGTACCGCTATATCACCTAGACAACCTCACCAGCCTCATAAAACACCTAGGATCCTTAGGATTTCCCTGTTAGTATGTATCACTGTGAAAGAAATTTCCAAAACCCAAATTATGCCATACTACTTCTTTTTAAAATCCATTTGAAGGTTTTTCATTGCTCCAGGATATATTTAACAAAACAAGAGAATTCTGTTAGGTATTTGAGATTAAGTAATGAATAAAAGAGAAATTAGTCCCAGCTATAGAGTTCAAATATTTCTAAGAAAATAAATAGAAAATAAACATTCATGTTATGATTTATAGTGTTGGAGAAATTTGGTATGTTCTTGGATCATAATATCAAAATCATAATCACAAAAATTTTCTCTGAGAAATGATATTTGTATTGAGGGAGATGGTAAGATCAAGGAGGGAGAGAAGAAAGAATGGGAAAGAACATTTGGAGGCCATAGTACTGTTTGGGGGCTCTATATTCTCCCATACAGCTTGCGGGACACACTGAAGAGTTTCTAGACTATATTTGACTTCTGTCATCTCTGAAGAGCTAATACATGGGAAAGTTCTGATCAGATTTGTATTTTAGAAACTCTAGTTTCATAGAAAGAATTAATTGTGGCTGAGTGAGAAGAAAATGAAAAAGAAGCCAAAAGATGAGGGAATAGTCTAATTATTTGAGAAAGTAATTTTTAAGGTCTGGTGTAATCTCCTTACTCTTTACTGGTCCAGAAAGATTTTCTTCCAGATTCAGTCTTGGTAGAATGTATACTTCTAGAAATGTGTCCACTTATTCTTGGTTATCTAATTTGTTGGCATAAAATTTTTCTTAGTAGTCTTGTGATACTTTGTATTTTTGTGGTTTCAATTGTAGTGTCTTCTTTCTCACTTATACTTATTTGAGTATAAACGAGTTTTCTCTATCATCATGTTAAAAAAATGTGAAAATTACTGGTACTTGCTATTCTAGCCTCTTTTTAATATATAGTGAGGCTCATGATCTAGGTTTCACCAAACACACCTGCCATAGACTTGAGTTAATAAGTAATAATGTGAGGAATCAGACTACAGTGGGGCAGCAGCAGCTATATCCAATTCCTGTAACTGCAGTTGTAATTGAGTGACAACATCAATGCCGTTTGTGGAATCAATACAATCTGTATTGTGTGTTCCAGTAGAAAGAAGGTAAATAATTTAAACCCAGGAGAACACCAGAGTGTAGCACACATTGACAACACCTAATCTGTACTTCTTGGACCTTTTATATGCTCCAGGTGATTTCTGCCAGATAATATCTTCATCCCTGAAGGTCCTTCTACCTTGGATTTTGGAAAAGCTCGCCTCCTACACAGTGTTGGCATTAAGCTGGACATACCAAGGGATTATAGTACACAGGAATAGCCCTCAACCAATGATGCTCATCCCAGGAGTAGAGTAAAACGGAAATGTGCATTTGTACTCTTTTCCTGAGCTTTTCCGTAGGTTAAGGCTGATTCACACTTTATAATAACTGGCTCACTATCACACTCTTTATTAATAGTTATTCTTTCCCCTATCAGCCCTCTACTTCTTTAATAATTTAATTTACAACTAAAGAATTTCACTTAAATTCTGGACTCTGAGTCTGTTACTTGGCTAATGCAGCCACTTTACACAGACAGGACCAAAACAGAGTCAGATCCCTTAAGAATGAAGATAACTCTTAACAGTGAGTTGCTGGCTGAAGTTATAGGATACATAATATGATTAGTGAAGTAGAGAAATAATAAAAAACAGCTATGATCTAATGACAAGTTGGAAAGTGAATACTCTAGTATCTAACCATATTTTCTTTCTTGCTCTGGCATATGCATATACATACAATGTAAATGATTTTCCTCTTCTGTACATTTTTCCCTGTTATTAAATAAAGCATGTATGTTATTGGTAACATAAAAAATAATTTTGAAAAAATAAGATTTTAAAGCACATGACTAAATGATTCTGGTCTTACATCTGCCATAATTCATAATTTTATTTAAGCTTTTTGATGGGAAGGTTAAATGTGTTTGATTATACAAGACATAATTATTTTATGTTAGGAAAATAGTAAATTTTTTTGGTATTTAGGAGTGAAAATAAAGGAATAAGTAATTATACTGGACAGCCAAAGGTGGTTATGTTGAATATTTTTTATTATTACTTTTTGCTCCTTAGTAATTAATGCCACATATATGTTTGGGGAATCTTCCCTGCTATGAAGAAATCCCTTCTGCAAAAAGCAGAACTTGAAAGTTTCAGATTTCTGATTTCAGTGTCTCTCCTGCAGATGGGAAACTCCACCCCATCAGTCACACACCCCTCCCAGACACTAAATCAGAACCAAATAATAGCAACGGCTATTTTGGATTTATGATATGATCATGTCGGCAGTAGGATCTGTATCCAGTTTACAGAATTAGCAGTGGCAGCAGTTCATATGGGGGAATCCTGGGTCAAGAGCATGGTGGTAATGGCAGTGGCAGCAGGATTTTCAATAATCAGTCCCATGCTTTGATGCGATCACTCTGGTTCCCAAGCATCCAAACCAGCCTCTCTAGCCTTCCTGGAGATCCTGTGAGCTATCCAATGACTCTTAAGCAATGCCATTACTCACATTTACCAAGCAGAATTACATTTCTTTTAACAAAAATCTGCACTGATGGGACAGTTTTTCATTATCATAATCTTAATTTGCTACTCCACTCAAAGATAGTTGTATTTTAAAAGAAAGTGATTGAAACATGTGGCTAAATATAAAGATAACAATATATGCTGATTTCTAATAGGAGCCCAACATTTGCTTATGTGACAGATGGAACTGAGAAATATTTTCACCAGAGTTTGATTCTTAGTTCCTTCAAACCATTTAATTCAGTCAGGAGTCACCCATTGCTACATATAAATGTTTTATGTGTACCTAAAACATTAACACACACATATATGTTACATGTATCATATATATGTCATGTGTGTATATACATACCTCATATATATGTCATGTGTGCATATATATATATATACTAATTTTTCCTAATGGTAAAGCCTATCCAAAGTATTTACATTCATTAGTCTTTCATATGAAAATGTAAACTAAGAATCCCATGTTTTTGCATTCTATTCTTTTCTGTATGAAGCAAACCTAAAATAACTGATATAATTAATAATTGGGTTTTCAAAAGTAATGCAACAACTGGAATTTTCAACTGTTACCCTATGTGAAAAAGTACATATCTGGGTATTGCAGTCAATATTCTTTCTGGTTAGAATGAGTTGGCAAAGCCAGTTTTAGAGTATCAATTCTTATCTATCAAACAGCAGTAGAAATTCAGAAATAAGTAAGTAAGTAATTTAGGATAAATTGACAACTCTGTTTTTCCCTGGTTCCTTCTGTTCACACCACCAGTCACATTTTATAATTACCTATGTGAATGTGAAAGAAGGTGTGTGTGTGTGAAATACATAAAACATATATAATATATAGATTTTATTGGATAATTTTTTGAAGCAGTTCAAATTACAGCCCTATTAGTGAGCAGGGCTTACCAAAAAAAAAAAAAAAAAAAAAAGGAATGCTATAGTTGTGAGCATTTCCACCTTTATTCACATCACAGATAATGTTGTTGATGAAATTAGCCTTTATTTTATCTTGAGAGAGCTTTCACTACTTTCTCTAATTTGAAAGTATTATGAAAATGGGTCCAGGATGACCCAGGTGAGAAGAGATATTTTCTTACAATCCAGATATCCTGGACCACTTTAGACTCAGGCAGATTTAAAAATCTAATGACATTTTTTTAATCTGTTTGTATTTATGCCATTCATAATATGAAAAATAAAAATTTATGTTATGACATTTTTTAAGTCAGTGCCCCATATATCTATCTCATTTACTGATGTATGTGAAATTATTTTTGGTTGTGACTGGAATATTTATCTTTCTTCAGTAGAGAAGTATCTTTGAGTATTTCTGATTCCTATTTATGTTTTGCAATGTTTGATGACTATCTTTTTCCAAAAAGAATAACTTAGAAAAGCAGTTTATGTTTATTAGAAATGTATTTTCAAAAATCATTTGCATGTCTTAAAAATTTGTCATTTGAAACTTAACTTTCAAACTATTGAACATGAAATATTTCTATATTATCAAGTATACTAAGTGATGGATATATAGAGAGTTGTGTTTTTAAAAAGCATGAACAAAATAAATACAAACATACAATACACATAAAGCTTATTTTCAAAGCACATAACAGTTTGCTATTCTGTTATTTCATCACATCCCATAATGTTTTACAATTATGTTCCTCATTTGAGTCCATGGCTAAATGACTTGCCCTAAGTCACACTGCAGATGAATGGAATAATGAAAGAGTGAGAATCTAATCACTTTTTTCTTTCATTGCATACTTGTATCTCTTAGCCATTTGTCAATGAGTCTAATGTAGTTCATTAATGCTGAGTTACATGTCAGATCCCTCATGTTATTTTTAAAAGTTTAGTGAACTCATTAGAGTTATAAATAATAAAACTATTCATAAGGATGTATGTGTATGTATATGAACATATATTAGTTTCTTAGTGAAATTCAAAACATAATTAGAAATAAACAATGTTAAATCCTAAAATCAGAGAAGAAAAAATGTAATAAACAACAACAACAAAAATTCCATTTCAACAGAAAATTGCCACGGATATTCTTAATAAATCGACTAATAGCTAATCATTAGAATAAAAGTTGAATAACATAGATCATTTTTATTCTACTCACAGGTATTTGTTTCATAACTGTTAGTTTCTGAAGTCATTTTATAGAATATTGTTTCTTAAACCTGAAACAAAGTGCTTTTTACTACACCCTAACTAAATGATTTGCCACTTTTCAATGGTCTGTTATATAAATTAAAGGTTCCTAATATTTTTGTTACTAGTATGTACTTAAAACACCCAACAGGAAATGCTGGTGAAAATGTGTGGAGCAGCAGGATCTCTTATTCATTGCAGGTGAAATGCAAAATAGTATAGCTACTTTGGAAGACAGTGGCATTTTCTTACAAAACTAAACATGCTCTTACCATAAGATCCAGCAGTCATGTCCCCATATATTTACCAAAACGAGTTGAATACTTATATACTTTAAAAAAGCTGCATACAAGTGTTTATAGCAGTTTTATTGCCAAAAATGGGAAGCAACTGAGATGCCCTTCAATAAGTGAATGAATAAACAAGCAGTGGTATATCCACACAATGGGATATTCTTCAGTGATTAAGTAAAATGAACTCTCAAATCATAAAAAGACATGGAAGAAATTTAATTTTATATTAGTTTAAGAAGCCACATCAAGGCTGCATACTTTGTGATTCTAACTATATGATATTCTGAAAAAGGCAAAATTATGGAGACAGTAAAGAGAACAGCTGTTACAGGGAGAAATTAAAGGTCAAGCAAAGAGGAATTTTAGGAAATTGAAACATTTTGTATGATACTGTAATGGTTGATATATGTTATTAGAACCATAGGTAAATCATGGACTTTTATTTAATGCTAACATATCATTTTTGGCTATAAAAAAATGAAAGCTTGTTATTGAGGGCATTATGCTAAGTGAAATAAGTCAGAGAAAGACAAATACTGTATAATCTAACTTCTACATGGAATCTAAATCATAAATATGGAGAACAGATTGGTAGTTGCCAGTGGCAAGAGGCAGAGGGTGGGAGAAAAGGTAAGAGGAGGTCAAAAGGTACCAACTTCCAGTTATGACATAAATAAATTATGGGGATATTATCTACAACATGGTGACTATAGGTAACAGTAACTTTATTTGATAGTTCCCAAGAAAGTAGATCTTACAAGTTCTCATCACAAGAATAAAAACATTTTTTATAAGTATGTCAGGTGACAGATACTAATTAGACTTATTGTGATAATCATTTCACAGTGTAACAAACACTGAATCATTATGTTGTACACTTGCAACTAATATAACGTTATATGTCAGTTATACTTCAATAAAAAATTACGGAAAAGTTTTAAAAATACATGTCAAAATTGGTTCATTAATTGAAACAAATGTGTCACTACACTAAGAGAAGACATTAATATTAGGGGAAATACTTTATGATGAAGTGGGGGTATATAGAAATTCACTGTACTTCTCATTCAACTTATCTGTAAACCTACAAGTGCTCTAAAAAACAAAATCTATGAATTAGATGCATATAACAGAATATATTACAAGTGATATATAATTGGGATTGTAGGTTGGATGCAGTGTTAGTTTCTTATTATACATCTAATCTTTGTAAAAGACTAAAAGGTAAAGATATGTTTTAATTGAGCTAATATTATTGACATGTTCTAAGTTATCAGAAATCACTAACAACCTCCTGAGAGAAAAAGAATAAAGCATTTCTATGTTCCCAATCTTGCTACTCCTGAGCCAGAAGCAACAGTTCTCCCATCATTTAGCTCTTGGTATTTAACTCTTTAATTGTAAATAGACTTTTATCTTGCTACTTTTAATTTGAACCAATTAAACATTAAATGTTGCTTTAATACTATAGAAAATGAATTTTAAAAAGTCAATAAAATAATCTGTTACCTATTTTTTTACAGAAAACAAAGAACTTTAAGGCAATTGTGTTATTTTATCAGTAAAGGATAGTATGTCTTGTTTTATATCACAGACTGCACCAATTTACTAGAGTCTAAAATACGTGAATAAGCTTCCTTGCTAAAAGATATATTTATATAGAATGTCTCCACACATGTATTCAAGATATATTTCTGTATCCCTTTCCTAAGAAATAAAATCATAATTAAAACACTAGTGATATGGATATCCAGATTCTCCCTTTATATTGCAATGAAAGACCACATAGTTGGCTTTTCTAGGAAAGTGTATCTTAATCTATATTCCAAGGTGTGGTGCTAGGCTAATGGAAAGGGCTGTTTAAATATGGGAAACACAGTTTTCTCCTTCAGCTCACCTATGAGAACATAACAAAATACATACTAATAATCTCTGAGTGTCTAAATTACCATACAGATTAAGGAATTTTGGTGTTTGGTTTTTGGCACCCTCTCTAGTAATGAAAGTGGCAGGCAATAGATGCAAGAGTCATGATTTCTCTTGACTGTGACAGGATTTTTATAGTGTCCTCTATTAAAGCTTATGTTTGCCCAAGATTACTAAAAATAGAATCAGCTATATTCATAAAAGCCAGACTAAAGAGATCCAATATGCTAGCTTGAGAATGGAAACTGTTTAGATACATGGTTTTATCCACATCAATTTTTAGTTCAGGGAGATTGATTGCTTTTTTCTACTTCATTGTTCACAAAAGAGTAAAACCCCCAACATCACCAGAGGAGACACACTCTGGCAGTACCAAGAAATCCCTCTGTGTGACATCAGTTTTTTGCTAAGTCATTTCTTACTCTGCATCATTGCTTCACCCCTTTGTTGATTACTTCCTGATGTCTTTACCTGAATTTTTCATGTTTCTACCTAGAGCAAATAGAAGTACATGATCCTCTCTTTAAGTTCTTAAATTACTGCAGTTACTAAGCTTTCGTGTTTAACAAAACAATAGAAGTAACACTCATTCTGCTCTTTCCTTTCTATCAAGACCTATCACCATGTGGCAGAAAGAAACCATCCTAACTTCTACTGTGAGTGTACCTGTAACCACATCCTCCCTCATGAAGTCCGGGAGATCCTCCTTTACCAGTGCCCCTGTGTAGCTTAAATCAAATGCATTTTAATGGTTTTAGGTATGTCAAGAGCATTGATTAGGAACATCCCTTACATGTTTAAATTGTTCACAAAAATGTACCATACCAAAGAGAATCCCATAAGCACAAATTGTAATTTTTACCCTAAAAATAACAGTTTTATATCTTCACTAATTTTAGTATCTAGACTTTTTAGAAATCTACTTAACACTCATAAATATTTTTCAAAGAAATGAGTGCAGTGTTAGAAAATTGTCCAGAAACTTAATGTTGAGAATATAATTTCCCCTTATTTACAAGGATCTAAACAAACATAACATAATTTATTTCTGTGACCACTGGTCTTTTCTGAGCAGTCTTCCTAAATTGAACTTCTTTTGGGCTTTTTTCCCATGATTCTTTGGGCTGTAGTTTGGAAAACAGGTTGGTTTTCTTTTCCGTTTGGGCTACTGTATGTTTTACAACAACAAAAATTGTCTTTTTGATATTTTACCTCATAGCATTAAGGCTTTTTATTTTAACCTTGTTATTTCCCCCCCCCCCCAGGCTGTACTTTCATCCCCTTGACTAAATTATTTTATAACTGGAATTCTGTATCTCTTTATCCCCTTCACCTTTTTTACCCATCCTCCCACACTCTCCCCTATGGCAGACACAAGTCTGTTCTCTGTGTTTATGAGTCTATTTCTATTTTGTTTGTCTATTTGTTTTGTTTTTTAGATTCCAGATATAAGTGAAGTCATATGGTATTTATCTTTGACTTTTTTCACTAAATGTAAGCACTGATCACTGGACACATGGCTTCTGAAGTGACCGGTTGGAAGCCATTACTTGTGGTTACATTGGATTCTTGCTGTGCCCCTTCTCAAATGCTATTGCGTGGGCTTCCAAGCCTATGTATGGTTCAAGCATTCTGTAAGCTACTATGTGGCAGTGCTGGCTGAAGCTTTGAGTGCAACAAAAGCACACCAATCTCTGAAATATGTTTCTATCACTCTGAGGAAAAACTCAGGCCCTCAGAACCACACTTCTGAATCCACCAAGAATAAATGCCAAATGGGAATAAATTTAATTAAATGTCCAAGAATTTTATTAGGGAAAATTCCCATAAGGAAAAAAAGTAAATCTAAGAGTTGGAAGAATCAAGAACCATTGAATTGCACTGTAAGTCTGACCCCAGTGAAGGAGAAAGAGAAATAAGATTGGTGGAGGTAATCTAGACAGCAGCAGAATCTAAGGAAAGTCAACACTGTGGAGGAGTTTGAGACAAAGATGGCTGTTAGAAGAGTCCTTTGTCTCCCAGGAATGGCCTGGCTTTGTATCCATCCTGTATTTAACCACTGGTTGAAAGGAGATTGTGGAAAACATGGACTTGAAGCAACATGGAAATGGATTTCAGAGCAGAGCAAGTAGGGATTTTGGTCAGTTATGTTGGCACAGTTGGACAGATGGCCAGTGTATTCTTTTCACAATGTATTCTTAATTACACAGTTCTTACACATTAATTTGATATTTTATGAAAGGGAATCAATTCATAGTGTTTGAATAACTAAATAAAATTGATTTAACTGAAATTGTTACAAAGGTAATATTTGAAATTACCTCTTTAGTATTGCCTTTAAAGTCCAGTTATGAAATGCAAAATAAGTCCATAATGACTTAATCTTTCAGTTTAAAAATATCCAGCTTCTATACAGTTTTTTTTTTGACAGGGTCGCTTTGAAATATTGTTATTATTTAAAAAAAATGTATTCACCTGCAAAAATGTAAACCATTACTATACCTTTCCCAAAATTAGTTTTGAGAACTGCTCTTCAGAAAAAAATGTTGCTTAACATATAATGGATTTGTAAATGATTTAAAGTTGAAGAATTTACCCAGAAAGGATGATACATTTTCATCATTGGTGATTTTCAAATTAATTGTGTAAAATAGTGTTTATACAGAATTAAAAACTCTACATATAGATGAACTGTATGTTATAATGATAGGAAATCAGCACATGGAGTCAGGAGATGCTCACGCAACTTTCTGAAATTGTATCATTATTATTTTAATATTTAATATTTTAAAACAGGCCAGGGCATATTTTGTGAAATATAACATTAAATTTATTATGACAACTTTCATAAACCAGTGGTACCTATTTTACACAAAAGACTACCAAATTGCATTATAAGAATTTATTAGGGACATTCTTAGAATAAAAATCTTTTGTATGAACATTTGTGGATACCTTGATCACTACCATCTCCACAACATGTGAATGGTGTTAGGAGACCACACATACTACATGTATCAGTTTACTTTCATATATTGATGTCGACTTATTTTATTTTCTTATTTAAATAATGACTTAAATAATAAATTCCTGCTTGTGATTGCATGTACATTTGAGTAGACAGAGATCATGTTACTGATTATATACTTAATCTAAAACAAATTTTTAAAACGTGATATATATAATATATGTGAAATAACATTCTACTTAATCTCTGAGAAATTTCTAGGAGAAACTTAAATGTAATTATTTCATAAGAACTAATCTCTAATATTTACAAAGTTCAGCACGGTATTCAATATATTGCATATTTCCCTCAAGTTTCACTAGATGGTGCTATGTATTAAATATAATGAATTTTATGTTTGGTAACAGTTCATTTTATTAAACTTTTATTATCATTTTATTATATTTATGACTATCATACAGGAAATTGGTATTAGATGACTCTGTTTTTTACAGCATTTATGTATCTCATTTATGGAGAGACATAATTAGCACAAATGATGAGAAGGCAAAATGAAAAAGTGCAAAAGTTTTCCCCCAGCATGACTGTTCAGGCTGTTTAATGTGTGTGACAGCTTATCCAATTTGTCATGGTTCACATTCACCTTCTGTGTTATATCTCTTCTTTAATGGCTAATTAAGTTATAATTTATAAATTCCATATAAATCTTCCTTTCTAGAATGTGCAATGATAATTGATATACACTAATTGACCATTCAGAATGGCTCTGATGAGGCATAAAAAATGCAGGGACTTGCTTTGAAATTATGTATCACAGGTGTTATCTGGCAGAGCTTACTGAGATCTCTGTCAAAGAAGGTCAAATGAAACTTTTTGAAAATGATAAAAGCATAAATATTAACTTCTAAAAATAATTAAGTGTATTTTAGGCCTATGCCAGTAAACATTTTTGTTCTGATACAGCCAAATTAGAGAAGTTTTAGGATTCTGACTAATAGGTCATTACATAGCAAGAGTTTAATTATTTTACTCCATGTTTAAACACCTTTTGTAACTGAGATGCAATATTATCTAAAAAAGCAAGGCAGATGTTTACCTATAATGTCTATAGAAGAAAAGCAGGCCTCTTGAATCAAAGAGGATCTTGGGTTTTTAAATTTCCCTTAGTATTTAGCTGTAGAAGCTATTTTTTAAATAATATATAAAGCAAAATGACTTTGTCCTTCATTGCAGTATTTGCTCAGATTCTCTGACCATAAATCTTTCCCACTTTCTCAAGAAGTCTCTGTTTTTCCTGGGCTTGCCAATTATGTTAAATTAACCTGCTGCCACCTTTCTATGTCCAGACTGGGTCCATGGCACACTAGTTCAATAGTTTTGGCATCATATTGGTGTTGTGTATGCTTTCTCCTTTGTACCAGTTGTTCTCTCTGCCCAGGAAACATTTCCTTCAGATAATACAATAACTTTACTATTCGTTTACTATTTATTTTCTTTAATGTCATAGTAGGATTTAAGCTCCAAAGGAATAGGAGCCTTTTGTGTCTTGTCCAAAGACATGTTTCCTGAATCCAAGATGTAAAAAGAACTGAATGGTAATTGGTGGTTGAATGAATCTGTACATTAGCTGAAACTGAAGGAAATTGGCACATAATGTGTGTTTTAATTATAGTGAGTTCAAATGAGGAAATATTGTTGAGAAGTGTGTTTGTGTCTGTTACATAGAGTGTGGTATTTTCCAAGCAGGTTTTTGCGAATAACTTTTTTCTTCATGTTGGAACCCAGATATTAAGAGAAAGGAAAAAAATAGGAAAAATAAAACTTTTTACTTCATATTTTTAAAAATGAAATAATCTCACAATCTTTTGTGGGATTTTTTGAGTGTTTGTTTTATTATTATAAGACTAACTTTTTTTAAACATGTTTAAACCATAGTGTCTATGGAAAGAGACCATTTTCTATTTATTTTTATTTTTATTAAGGTATTGATATACACTCTTATGAAGGTTTCACGTGAAAAAACAATGTGGTTACTACATTTACCGATATTATCAAGTCCCCATCCAAACCCCAATTCAATCATTGTCCATCAGTGTAGTAAGATGCCACAGATTCACTGTTTGCCTTCTCTGTGCTACACTGTTTTCCCCGTGAACCCCCATGTGTGCTAAACATAATACCCCTCAATCCCTTTGTCCCACCCTCCCACAATCCTCCCCTTCAGTAACCACTTGTTCTTTCTTGGAGTCTCTGAGTCTGCTGCTATTTTGTTCCTTCAGTTTTGCTTCGTTGTATACTCCACAAATGAGGGAAATCATTTGGCACTTGTTTTTCTCCGCCTAGCTTATTTCACTGAGCATAATATATTCCAGCTCCATCCATGTTGTTGCAAACGGTAGGATTTGTTTCTTATGGCTGAATAGTATTCCATTGTGTATATGTACCACCTCTTCTTTATCCATTCATCTACTGATGGACACTTAGGTTGCTTCTATTTCTTGGCTATTATAAATAGTGCTGTTATAAACATAGGGGTGCATATGTCTTTTTCAAACTGGGCTGTTAAATTCTTCAGGTAAACTTCTAGGAGTGGGATTCCAGGGTCAAATGGTATTTCTATTTTGAGTTTTTTGAGGAACCTCCATACTGCTTTCCACAATGGTTAAACCAATTTGCATTCCCACCAGCAGTATAGGAGGGTTCCCCTTTCTCCACATCCTCGCCAAAATTTGATGTTGTTTGTGTTTTGGATGTTGGCCATCCTTACTGGTGTGAGGTGATATCTCATTGTGGTTTTAATGTGCATTTCTTTGATGACTAGCAATGTGGAGTATCTTTTCATGTGCCTGTTGGCCATCTGAATTTCTTCTTTGGAGAAGTATCTATTCATATCCTCTGCTTATTTATTATTTGGATTATTTGCTTTTTGTTTGTTGAGGTGCATGAGTTCTTTATATATTTTGGATGTCAACGTCGTATCGGATATGTCATTTATGAATACATTCTCCCATACTGTAGGATGTCTTTTTGTGCTACTCATGGTGTCCTTTGCTGTGCAGAAGCTTTTCATCTTGATACAGTCCCACTTGTTCATTTTTGCTTTTGTTTCCCTTGCCCGGGGAGATATGTTCATGAAGAAGTCGCTCATGTTTATGTCCAAGAGATTTTTGCCTATGTTTTTTTCTATGAGTTTTATGTTTTCATGACTTACATTCAGGTCTTTGATCCATTTTGAGTTTACTTTTGTGGGTGGGGTTAGACAGTAGTCTAGTTTCATTCTCTTTCATGTAGCTGTCCAGTTTTGCCAACACCAGCTGCTGAAGACATTGTCATCTCCCCATTTTATATCCAAGGCTCTTTTATCATATATTATTTGAACATATATGTTTGGGTTAATATTTGTATTTTCTATTCTGTTCCACTGGTCTGTGGGTCCATTCTTGTGCCAATACAAAATTGTCTTGATTACTGTAACTTTGTAGTAGAGCTTGAAGTCTGGGAGTATAATTCCCCCTGTTTTTTTCTTCCTTCTCAGGATTGCTTTGGCTATTTGGGGTCTTTTGTGGTTTCATATGAATTTTAGAAGTATTTGTTCTAGTTCATTGAAGAAAGCTGTTGGTATTTTGATAGGGATTGCGTTGAATCTGTAGATTGCTTTAGGTAGTATAGCCATTTTGACAATATTTATTCTTCCTAGCTAAGAGCATGGGATTCATTTCCATTTGTTAGTGTCCTCTTCAATTTCTCTTAAGAATGTCTTGTAGTTTTCAGAGTATAGGTCTTTCACTTCTTTCGTTAGGTTTATTCCTAGGTATTTAATTCTTTTTGATGCAATTGTGAATGGAATAGTTTTCCTGATTTCTCTTTCTGTTAGTTCATCATTAGTGTATAGGAAAGCAACAGATTTATGTGTGTTAATTTTGTATCCTGCAACTTTGCTGAATTCAGATATTAGTTCTAGTAGTTTTGGAGTGGAGTCTTTAGGGTTTTTTATGTACAATATCATGTCATGTGCAAATATTGACAATTTGACTTCTTCTTTACCAATCTGGATGCCTTGTATTTCTTTGTTTTTCTGAATGCTGTGGCTAGGACCTCCAGTACTATGTTGAATAACAGTGGGGAGAGTGGGCATCCCTGTCTTGTTCCCCATCTTAGATGAAAGGCTTTCAGCTTCTCGCTGTTAAGTATGATGTTAACTGTGGGTTTGTCATATATGGCCTTTATTATTTTGAGGTACTTGCCTTCAATCCCCATTTTGTTGAGAGTTTTTATCATGAGTGGATGTTGTATTTTGTAAAATGCTTTCTCAGCCTCTATGGAGATGATCATGTTGTTCTTGTTCTTCTTTTTCTTGATATGGTAGGTGATGTTGATGGATTTTTGAATGTTGTACCATCCTTGCATCCCTGAGATGAATTCCACTTGATCATGGTGGATGACCCTATTGATGTATTTTTGAATTCGGTTTGCTAATATTTTTTGAGTATTTTTGCATCTTTGATTATCAGGGATATTGGTCTGTAATTTTCTTTTTTGGTGAGGTCTTTGTCAGTTTTTTGTATTAGAGTGATGCTGGCTTCATAGAATGAGTTTGGAAGTATTCCCTCCTCTTCTATTTATTGGAAAACTTTAAGGAGAATGGGTATTATTTCTTCTCTATATGTCTGGTAAAATTCAGAGATGAATCCATCTGGCCCGGGGGTTTTGTTCTTAGGTAATTTTTTGATTATCGAATCAATTGTGTTGCTGATAATTAGTCTGTTTAGGTGTTCTGTTTCTTGCTTGATCAGTCTTGGAAAGTTCTATTTTTCTAAGAACTTGTCCATTTCTTCTAGGTTTTCCAGCTTGTTAACGTATAGATCTTCATAGTATTTCTTATAATTCTTTGTATTTCTGTGGGGTCTGTTGTGATTTTTTTCTTTCTCATTTCTGATTCTGTTTATGTGTGTAGATTCTCTTTTTCTCTTAATAAGTTTGGCTAGAGGTTTATCGATTTTGTTTAATTTTTTCAAAGAACTAGCTCTTAGTTTCATTGATTTTTTCTATTGTTATTCTCTTCTCAGTTTTATTTATTTCTTCTCTAATCTTTATTATGTCCCCCTTCTGGTGACTTTGGGCCTCATTTGTTCTTATTTTTATAATTTCAATACTTGTGTCTTTAGACGATTCATTTGGGATTATTCTTCCTTCTTTAAATAGTCCTGGATTGCAATATACTTTCCTCTTATAACTGCCTTTGCTGCATCCCACAGAAGTTGTGGCTTTGTGTTGTTGTTGTCATTTGTCTCCATATATTCTTTGATCTATGTTTTAATTTGTACGTTGATCCATTGATTATTTAGGAGCATGTTGTTAAGTCTACATGTATTTATGAACCTTTTTTTTCTTTGTATAATTTATTTCTAGTTTTATACCTTTGTGATCTGAGAAGTTGGTTGGTAGAATTTCAATATTTTTGAATTTATTGAGGTTATTTTTGTGGCCTAGTATGTGGTGTATTCTGGAAAATGTTCCATGTGCACTTGAGGAGAATGTGTATCCTGTTGCTTTTGGATGTAGAGTTCTGTTGATGTCTGTTAGGTCCATCTGTTCTAATGTGTTGTTCAGTGCCTCTGTGTCTTTACTTATTTTCTGTCTGATTGATCTCTCCTTTGGAGTGAGTGGTGTGTTGAAGTCTCCTAAAATTAATGCATTGCTTTATATTTCCTCCTTTAATTCTGTTAGTATTTATTTCACATATGGTGGCACTCGTGTGTTGGATGCATATATATTTATAATGGTTATATCCTCTTGTTGGACTGACACCTTTATCATTATGTAATGTCCTTATTTATCTCTTGCTACTTTCTTCATTTTGAAGTCTATTTTTTCTGATACAAGTAGTGCAACACCTCCTTTTTTCTCCTTGTTGTTTGCATGAAATATCTTTTTCCATCCCTTCACCTTTAGTCTGTGTATATCTTTGGGTTTGAGGTGAGTCTCTTGTAAGCAGCATATAGATGGGTCTTGCTTTTTTATCCATTCAGTAACTCTGTGTCTTTTGATTGGTGCATTCAGTCCGTTTACTTTTAGGGTGATTATCGATAGATATGTACTTACTGCCATTACTGGCTTATATACCAGGTGTTTTATTCTGTACTCTTTTACATTTCCTTTGACTGTTTTTGTGTATAGTTGATTTTACTTTTTGCCTTTAATTAGTATTTGGATGGTCTGCTTTCTTTGCTCTGATTTTATTTTCTCTGTTGACATCTTTTTAGCCTTAGGAGTGCTTTTATCTAGAAAAGTCCCTTTAAGATATCCTGTAGAGGTGTTTTGTGGGAGGCAAATTCCCTCAGCTTTTGCTTGTCTGGGAATTGGTTAATCCCTCCCTCAAATTTAAATGATAATCGTGTTGGATACAGTATTTTTGGTTCAAGGCCCTTCTGTTTAATTATGTTAAATATATAATGCCATTGTCTTCTGGCCTGTAAGGTTTCTGTTGAGAAGTCTGGTGATAGTCTGATGGGTTTTCCTTTGTAGGTGATCTTTTTTTTCTCTCTTGGTGCCTTTAATAGTCTCTCATTGTCTTTGATCTTTGCCATTTTAATTATTATGTGTCTTGGTGTTGTTTTCCTTGGGTCCCTTGTGTTTGGAGATTTGTGGCCTTCTGTTGTCTGAGAAACTATTTCCTTCCCCATCTTGGGGAAGTTTTCAGCAATTATTTCTTCAAAGACACTTTCTATCCCTTTTACTCTCTCTTCTTCCTCTGGTACTCCTATAATGCAAATATTGTTCCATTTGAATTGATCACACAGTTCTCTTAATATTCTTTCATTTCTAGAGATACTTTTATCCCTCTCTGCCTCAGCTGCTCTGTATTCCTGTTCTCTGATTTCTATTCCATTAACAGTCTCTTGCACCTTGTCCAGTCTGCTCTTAAGCCCATAGATTGCTTGTCTCATTTCTGCATTGTCTTTCCTCACTCCCTCCCTTAGCTCTTGCATATTTCTCTGTAGATCCATCAGCATGGTTATGACTTTTATTCTGAATTCTTTTTCAGGAAGATTGTATAAATCTATCCCATCAGGCCCTCTCTCTGGGGTTGTCTGTGTGATCCTTGTCTGGACCATATTCCTCTATCTTTTCATGGCGATAGAAGTGGTTGCTGGTAGGTGCCCCGTGTGTCAGCTGGGAGAACAAGTCCCTTCCTGCTTTTTGTTCTCCTTGCCCTTCTCTGGGGCCTTAACTGGTTTCCTGCACACCAGGAGGCAGTCTCTGGGATAATCCCCTGACCTGTCTATGAGTGGGGCCACCTCAGCCTAGCCTATAGCACTGTGGGGGTTTGCAGTCTCGCTGGATGTGTTCTGGTCCCTTTGGTGACTTCCAGCCCTTATTCTGGGTTCTGGGGCTCTTCCTGCTTAGCTATGCGCCAGCCGGGAGTAGATTCTGTGAGGTTGCTGTGGGCGGGGCTGCTCCTCTTCTGTTCTGCAGCTGTGGCAGATCCGCCAGACCCTTTGCGGCACTGGCTGGGGAATGAATGGCAGGCTGCTGATCTCTGTGGGAAGGCTTGGTGTGGCTGCTTTGCCCGGCCGCTGGCCAGGGGGCCCAAAATTCCCCAAGACTCCCAGACTGCTGGCCTGAGTACGCTGGGATGATTTTGTTCCGTTGTTGGGCCCTTGTCTCTTTAAGACTTTTAAAAAAGCGCCTGCTTTTCTTTCATCCCCGTAGCCGGCTGAGGGGACGCACTTGCAATCTCCGTCTCGGATCCTGCCTTTCTGTTTCTCTAATCTCCGATATACCACATGATGTGTGTCTGTGCTCCCGGCGCAGATCACCAGGGCTGGTTATTTGGCGGGCCTGTGCTTCCACTCCCTCCCCACTCTGATTCTTTTCCTCCCACAGGTGCGCTGGAGTCGGGGAGTGCTTGGGTCCCATCGGGTCACGGCTTTGTATCTTACCTGCTTCGTGAGGCGCTGAGTTCTTGCAGATGTAGCTGTAGCCTGGCTGTCGTACTATATCTTCTGGTCTCTCTTTTAGGAATAGTTGTATTTGTTGTATTTTCACAAATATATATGGTTTTGGGAGGAGATTTCCGCAGCCCTGATCATGCCTCCATCTTCCTCAGAAACTGCAGTCCTGGGCCTTCTCTCTTTCCTGCTCTAGGAGAAGCAAAACTGGCTGCCCCCCCCACTCCGCCCTCTCCCCACCTCACCTACAAACTGCAGTCAGGGCCATCTGTGGAATTGCCATTTCTTAACACTCTACCTTTACTTCACCATGAGAATTTATAACATCACCATTACTCTCATCAGTATCAGAATAATCATTTGACTCTCCTTACTTATTAGGACCTGATTCCCAAAGAAAGAAGGAATGTCTCCTTATCATGAATAGTTCCAGATTGGTTTTTTATTTGAATGTTAGAAAATGGTGATATCCATTTCACCATGTGAAAATCATTAACAGTAACATACATATATACACAACAATAAATAAAATTACATACATGTATGAATGTACATATATATATGTACATATATATAAATAATTCCCAAATATTCAGAAACTAAAAACATTTCTAAATAACTCATTGATCAAAGAGGAAGTCTCAAGGGAAAAGAAAATATTTTTAATTAAATGAAAATGCAACATGCTGAAATTTGTAGAAACCAATTGAAAACAATGCTTAAAAAGGAACCACTTTAAATGTGTGTATTATAAAACAGGTCTTAATATAAGTTGTATCTTAAGAAAATAGATAAATTAAGCTCATTAATAATGGATAACTCAGAAAAGAAACATCTAGCAAAACTGAGCACAAAAGAGCACCGAAACACAAATTACTCATATAAGTAATGTAAGGGAGAATGTCCCTGCATACCACATAGACGTGGGAAAGATAGTAAGTAAATACTATGAAAAAATTATATGACTATGAGTTTTATAACATAGGTGAAAAAAAGCCCTTGAAAGTCACAAGTAATGAAATACACATGATATTCCAAAAAATCTTAATATGAATTAAATTCTTAGTCAAAATTTTCTAATAAGGAAAATGGCATGCCCAGGGATTCTCACTGTTAAGTTCTCCATACCAAAGGAATCCCTAGTATCATTTTTTAAAAGTTTTGGAAAATAAGAAAGGAACATTTTTCAATTCATTTTATGCAGTCAGCATTTCTTGGTACCTAAACAAAATAAAAAAATTATAAGAAAACCACAAAACAATGTCTTCCATGAATATAGTCACACAAATTCTTAATAATAAAATAGCACATAAATAATATATATATATATATATACACTTGACATCATGGGTAAATAGGTTTTATATAAAGTATGAAAGTCTAAATATATAAAATTCAATGTAATTCACCATACTTATTTAATACAGAATTGTCATAATCACCTCGATTGATTTAAAAAAGCGCTCCACCAGCATCTCTCAACAAATTAAAAATAAGAGGTAACTCCTTTTACCTAGTAATGTAAAACTACAAAAAAATCTACAGATAATATCATACTAACTACTGCAAGACTGAACAGTTTCTCTGAAAGATCCGAAGTAAGGCAAGGATGTCTACTTTCACCAGTCCCATTGACCATTATACTGGAGCTAATATCCATTGCAATAAGGAGAGAAAAAAATACTTGCAAATTGAAGTAATTTTCTAATCTAAGATAACTGAATTTTCTATGCAAAATGTCCAATGAGAACTACACAAAAATTCCTATAAATAATGTGAGTTCAACAAGATTTCAGGATACAAAGTAAATGTATTGATATCAAGTGTATTTCTAATTATGTAAGAGCAATAAAAATTCTAAAACCTATATGAAGGCAAAGGAACTAGAATAGCAAAAATGGTTTTGAAAAAAAATTGGAAGAGTTATTGTACCTGATTTTAAGATTTTCTATAAAGTTACAATAATCAAGGCTGTGCAATATTAGTGAAAACATAGTTATCCATAGAATATGGAAAAAAAGTCCTGAAATCAGCAGACACAAAAATGGCTAATTGATGGTTGCCAATTAAGCTCAAAGAAGAAAAGACAGACATTTTAGCAAATGATATTGGAAAACTGAATAACTATATGAAAAAAAAATTTTGACTCATACTTGATATTTCATACTAAAATTGTATCAACATGGTTAACAGATCTAAATGTAAACTAAAGAACAATAAAATTTTAGAAACAAAATCTAGGGGAGTGTTTGTGAAAATGTTATTTGGGGTTTAATATTCCAGTATATCTGTATACTAAAATTTGTTTATCCATTTACCCATGGAAGACGTTTCAGGTTTGTTTTTTTTTTTCTTTCCAGTTAGTGCTATTTCTTATAATACAGTTCGGAACATCCCTTTTCAACTTGTGTGAACTTAGTTTCCTCTCTCTAGTATAAATGCCCAGGAGTACAATGGCCAGGTTATCTGATAAGTGGATTTTAATTTTATAAAAAGACATTAAAACTCTTTTCCGGAGTGTGTACTTCACTTTACTTTTCCAATAGCAAAGTAAGAGAGATCAAGTTAGACTGCAGTCACTCCAGTATTTCACATTTTATTTTATTTTTTTAATTTTAACTGTTTCAATAGGTATGTAATGGTATCTCATGCGGTTTTAATTTATCTAATGGCTAGTTGTACTGAACGCTTTTGAAGTGTTTTTTGCCATCTTTATACCTTCTTGAAACATCTGTTCAAATCTCTTGACCATTAAATATCATTTTTTTATGTTGAGTTAATTGAACAATTTATATATTAGTGACACCCACCCTTTGACACATATGAGAGTTGCAAATATTTTCCTCAAATCTGTCTTACATTTCCATCCTTATTATATAGACTTTCACAGAACAAAAGTTTTAACTTTGATGAATTTCAGTTTACCAACTTTTTTCTTTTGTGAATTGTGCTTTGTTGGTGATGTCTAAGAATTCTTTGCTAACCCTAGATCATGGAGATTTTCTCATGTGTTCTCTTCTTAAACATGATATGTTTTTAAACATAATTTTCTCTGTTAACTTTTTTTTTCAGGATTTTATAGTTTTCAGCATACATATCCTTTGCATTTTTTGCTAGAGGTATACCTAATATGTCAGATTTTTGGAGCCATTATTAATGTGGTATTTCTGAAAGAAAATTAGTTCACATGTTTACATTCGTCTTATAAAGAAGTAGGATTGATGATTTTCATGCTTTTTATCCTATAATGTTTTTAAGTTAATAATATAAAGGAATTTTCAGTTTCCTTGGGATTGTTTACATATGTAACTATGTACTCCATGAATAGGTACATTTTTCATTGGTTCCTTTCCAATTTGGCTGCCTTGGTCTGTTTTTTTTTTTCTTGGTCTGTTGTATTGGCTAGGAATTTCCAGTACTATGCTGAATAGGTGTGAAGATCCTTGCCCCATTACTAATACTTACCTGAGAAGGAAAGCATCCCATTTCATCATTTTGTACTAGGACAGGTATAGGTTTTTGTAGATGTTTATCCTAACATTGAGAAAGTTCTAATCCATTCCTAGTTAACTGAGAGTTTTTATTAAGAATGGGTGTGAATTTTTGCACTTATCCTACATTACTTATATGATCATGTGCTTTTTTATTTTTTATGGAATTTATCTTGCATTATTAGAATTAAATTATTTTAACCAGGAAATAGAGGAAGCTTGACTCTTAGCAGCAAATGTACTGTTAAATAACATTTCCTATGATAAAGTGGGTAATCAGGTTATGTTTTATTGTGTGAACAGTGGCATTCCTCAGATCTCCTTATTGACTTCTGTTAAAAATGGTAGATTACATACTATAATTGACCCTTGAATAACATGGGTTTGAACTGTGCAGGTCCGCTTATGGGTTTTCTTCAATAAATACTGTTAAGTACTGTAAATGTATTTTCTCATGATTTTCTTAATAAAATTTTCTGTAGCTTACCCTATTGTAAAATACAGTATATAATGCACATGCATACAAAGTATACATTAAATGATTGTTTATGTTATCAGTAAAGCTTCCAGTCAACAATAGGCCATTAATAGTCCAGTTTGGGGCTATTAATACTTAAGTTTAAAAGTTGTATGTGGATTTTTTGCTGCAAAGTAGTCTGTGCTCCTAACCTCCCATGTTGTTTAATGGTCAACTATACTTGGATATTTAAGACAAAAGAGTGAAATCTCACTAAAAAATGTTGAGAACTCAGTTCATATAATATCTGATTATTTGTTTTTAAAACACTCATAATTGGTCCCCCATATTTCTTCTCAAAAGTTAGTAAAGGACACCAATTAACTTAAGCCTAATAATAATGGTTTTCCTGACCTTTGGCCAATACTTATTAAAACAATTCAAAAATGATTGTTTGCTTTCATATTTTGTTACTGTTGACTTATTTTGAGAATCAGTTTAAACTTAGGATATCTTATGAGATGTAACAGTGTACACATGGATAAATTTATCTATCATGGGAAAAACATAATTTGAAGATAAAATATATATATATTTTGCTAAGATTTTGCAGTTTTTTCCATGAAGATTGAGTAATCCAGAAATAGAAGAGATCTAGTTATCAGTGCTGTTCATAGATTTCTTTTCCCTTACTTAGGATACACATATTATGTGGTGTGAAATGGCAGATTGTTACAAAAGTCATTTTATAGATTTATGAGTCATCCTTAGAAAACAATTCCTTATGATTTCTGTGCATACTTATTCCACTGACAAATCAGTAAAGCTGAGCTAGTCCTTCATGTGTCCCACTCTTTCTCATCAACACACACTGCAAAATTACAATATCACAGAGCCCCAAGGTGTAATGCTATCCCAGCTTCCAGCCCATCAACCATAAATTGAAGTCAAAACTTTGAAAAGAACGAATTAAACATTCAGTGTATATATTACAAATGCCATGGATTTAGTACTTCCTGGTTTCTTTATGTACTGTGCTGAACTAATGCACTGTATATAAACAGTTCTGAAAACATCCTGTTCTGTGTTTCCTGTTATAAAAACTGGGCAAATGCTGAAATTTTCTTAATGTACTAGATATAAAGCTAATAGGCTTATAGCAGAAATACTTTCAGAACTTTCACAAAATTTCAGGGACTGTGGTACAAAATAATGATTTCTTCATTTGAATATGAATAATAATTGCCCTAGAGGAATTCATTAATAGTACTAATTTTTACTATTGATGTTAACTTAATACTTAATTCACAGTCTCAAATCCAAAGAGCACTGTGGATTAATAATACACTTGCAATGTTCCATAATCCCATACCTAGAGTTTTCATAGCATTTGACCTTGAAAACAACAATTGTTAATCTACTTATATATATCCCTTTTTTGATTATAAGTTTCTTGAAACAGGGACTGTGTCCTTACATATTTGGATGTCTAGCAACTATCATATATCTTGTAAATAAAATATATTAATAAATATGAGGAGAGCCATATTAATCAGACATTTACAACTTCAGTTGGAAATGAATAATTTCAAGAAAATGTAGCTGGCACAATATGCCTAATATAACTGAATGCAGTATCACAACTTGATGAACTGAAGTTTTTATAGTTACTCTTCTCTGAGCATTTGACATTTTTGATGCTCTTCTCCTGATTTGAATTCAGATATTACCAAGCACAAATATATCATCTATATAATAGTAGGTTTATATTACCAGAGAAGAATGGCTATTCTAAAAAAAGCAAAACTGACCTTAATAATGCAAAGGGGTTAATAATATGTGTCTATTATTCACAAAAATGTACTTGCCTCATTTTTTAAATTCTGAAATTTTGATTAGATTAGTAATGTATGAAGATTGGCATACAGCCATTTTTTACTTTTTATACATGACAGAATTCATATTTTTCTTCCTAGTTCTAGCATTGGTTCAAGATAATTTCCATCACTTTAATCCCTAGTGACCTGATTCCCTGTTACATCCATTCCACGTATATGATGTTAAAAAGTTGTATAAAGACAAAGACCATTGAATTTAATCAGTTGATGCTTGCTATATCCTCTTGACTTAATTGTGTCTTAATAACTAAAACACTTCTATGTATATGTTAACTTATGAAATTTGTAATGCATGAATTTGAAATAATTTTAATGTTTATATGCTGTTATTTTTTTTGCAGTCTTTTAAAAAAATCAGTTTATTTTTAAATAAATTAAAAAAAAATTATTTTTAAATAAAATATTATTAATCAGAAAAATCATTAAAAATAGCCATTCAGCATTAGAGAAATTAAAACAATCATTTTGATATTTTTTCCTTACATGTAGCTGTCTTTAATGGGAATTAATAGTTCTGAAAAAATTAAAATTTTGAGTTACATAATGAACAAAAATGTTTGAATCAGTGCTGTTATATAATGCCATGTTCTTAAGTTATAGGTACATAGAAATGAGGATTAACTCTATCTACAAATGGATTGTGAAAACTAGAATTTTCTGTATGAAATGCTTCAATTTTTATTAATTTTGATGTAATTAAATACATAGAGACTTGACCCATAGGGTTAAAATCTTAATCTTCAAATCTTCTCAACTCTAAAAAAGGTCAAGATTAGTAATTATTGTTACTATTTTAATCAATAGGCTTCTGTTGAGGTTTGTTGTTCACTACTAGAGAAAATTGTAGTGATCTCTGATAAACTTTTTTGAGTTAACAAAAGTATTGAAATACAACCTAAGAGGAACAAACTATTTGATAACTAAAACGATAACATTGATCAACTATTTGATCGCATCCAGTTGGATATGAGGGGACACAAATGTCTGATAAACAGCTGAAAAGACACTCAGAAAAGGGTTTTCCCCTGTTAATAACAGCAAAAATGAGATCCACTGTAATTGGTGAATTACAATTTTAAGTCAGATTTTAAAAGATTTTTTTTGTAAATATGGCATGTGAGTCACCATTTACATGACTTTATGGTTAAAGTTTCTGTGTAGAGCAGCTTGAAAACATGCTTACTCAATGAATCATCAGTGGATGGTAGAGGTGGCTTATAAATGTATCCCATCACATTATGGTAAAGTAAATCACACTGAAGTTTATAAGCTTACAAATTATTATATCACATACTTCTTATTGTAAAAGCTTTTTGTTGGCATCACTGTTAAGAAATCTGCTATGTCAGCTATTCTCTCTTTTATCAGTTAGAGTGGGCACCATTGCTTTCCTGTGGAATTTTCTTTTAATAAAATATCTTACCTCTGATTACAATTGCAGTTATTATTTTTTGTTAGAGAAACAATTGATTTGTTCTTAAAACCTTGACAAAATAATACGCTGTTGCTGATGAGCTGGCAGCTTACTTTTTAATTATTTGCCATTTGAACTACACACTTTCACCTAAATTTGGGTTAGTTTTGTAATACAAGGTAAGTAAAAGAAAGATAAAAAGGTTAGTTGATGGGCAGTAATGGCAGGGTCTAAAATGAGTAACAAAGCTTTTTAGAGATCAACTTGACAGACTTCAAAGATATTGTATTCTTAAGTACTTATTATGTAGATGACTGTAATTTGTGTGGAATTAAGTTTAAAGAAATTGAAAGTACTGACATTGTGTTTAAAGAATTTTCCAAGACTTGAGAAAGTGTTTAAGAAATTACAAATTTCTCCTTTCAATGCTTGCTTAGATTTGTTTATTGAAAAAAAAAATAGGAAGAAAGAAACAAAGAAAGCTTTGAGGTCACTTTCTCCTCATATAGTTATCCCTGTATTTCATCTCTATATATTTCTTAATTGCCTGACTGGAATTGAAAGTGTCATCAATGTATCCAATAATTAAAATAATCTTAAACTGAAAAGAATAACAAGTTTGTGTCCTCTTGATACAGGTAGTAAAGGAAAAGGAACAAAGTACCTGCTCATTCTCCAAAAGTGAATTCAGTAATTTAAGAAACTATTAAAAGATTTCCATAGCCTAGAGAAAATGAGACCCAGGGGAAATTTTATTGAAAAAATGTGATTAAAAGACATATGCCAAAGTGTGTATTTTATAATTAGTATTATTAAAGCCAATTTCATCTGTATTTAAAATAATAATTGAAAATATCCATTATCAGTAAAAAATCTGAATAATTACTAATTTTATGAAAAATAACAAAGGCAGGATCTCTTAATGTGGAATATCATCGGAACAGTTGTAACTGAAACTATAAATTTTACCATTAGTGTCTTCAGAATAAGACAATATTAAATGTATTTATTTTGTTTTCCTGATCATTCCTAAGATTATCTTTTTAGACAAAACTTTATTTATATGATTCACATATATGAAATTCACCCATTATAAATGAACTATTCAGTATTTTTTAGTGTGTTAATAAAATTGTACAGGTATTATACCTTTATCTAATTTTAGGATATTTCATCAACCAAAAAGAAATGCATAGATGTTATCAGTCATTCCCCATTCATTACTCTTTCCCACCCCAGTACCCAACAACTAATCTACATCTGTCTTTGTGAATCTGACAAACTGTACATTTCATGTAAATCGAATCACAAAATTTGTGGCCTTATATCTGTTTTTTTGCCACTTAGCATAAGGTTTTCAGTGTTTACCCATGTTGTAAAGTGTTAGCAGTACTTCATTATTTTTATGACCAAACATTGTATCATTGTTCAATGAACATTTCATTTACCCATTTATCTAATGATGGACATTTGAATTATTTTCACCTTTCGGCTATTAGGAATAACGCTGCTATGACTGTTTATATACATATTCTTATGGAGTCCTGTTTTCATTTCACCTGGGCATATAACAAGAATTAGAATTACTGGATCATATGATAATCCTGTTTGAAATTTTGAGAAACTGCCTAACCATATAACAAAGTAACTATAGCTATGCAGTAACTTTGGAAATAAGGAAATGAGAAAACTACAAACTTCTTTTTTTTCCTCCAAGATATGTTTGGCTAATCTGGTTACATTGCATTTTCATGTTAATTTTAGAAATTCAATTTTTTGTTTTTGAAAAAAAGTTATACAGGGAAGTTTTTCATAGGTATTATGTTATCTGTAGATCAATTTCTTAGGGTTTGCCATCTTAACAATGTTAAGTCTTGTATTCAGTGAAAATGGGTCTTTCCGCTTATTTTTCACTGTTTTCTCCCAGCAGTGCTTTATAGTTTTCAGTGTACTGGTCTTGTATTTCTTTTGTTCATTTTTATCTAACAACTTTATTATTTTAATTTTGTTGTAATTTATTAATTTCAATGCTAGTGTATAGAAATAAAATTATTTTTATATTGTTTTAATGTCCTGTAAACTTGCTGAACAAGTTTGTTAGTTCCAAGTTTTAGTGGATTCCTAAGATTTTCTATATGCAAAATAACATCATCCTTGAATATAGTTTTCTTTAACCCTTCCAAAATATTTCATGTGATATATATATATATATATATATAATATAAATAGCCTAATTGACCGAGATAGAACCTCTAAATTATGTTGAATAGAAGAAGTGTGTACAGTGAGATTTCTTATTTTCATTTAAATTATAGTGTTTTCTTGATCTTGAGTGAACGTTTAGCAAAAGTCATACACAATTTCATAATCAAATGTTAATTATTTACTTTCTCAAAAATACAAATTGATTAAATGATTTATACAAATAGTGCTTCTTAATTTCACTTGTCTACACATCAGTACTCAAGGAAATTTCAAGTATATATTATGTTAAACCAATAATTATTTCTATGGAAAGAATACTAGATATGATAGAACAAAACAATATGAAATTTACAAGCTATTATATATGATAGTGATTTTCAGAGATTTGAAACTAATCCCATTAATCATTTTGTAAATCAGTATTATCCAGAAAAATATTGGAAAGCTGGAGTATAGCTATGCATTTTTAAGTCATTTATATTTTAAGAAAAACTGTTAATAGTCATATGAGTGCACAAAATTACATTGGTGCACAAAACTTATTTAATAAAATTTGCCTCAATTGGTAATTCAGGAAAGATTTACCAAGCTTCCAAACATTTGCTTACCTATCTGTTCTTTCATTTAGTAGCTGATATTCAATGCAAACAGAATCACTACAGGAAAATTTTCTTTATTAATAACAGCAGTTGCTATTTATGTAATTAGGTGAAATATATTTAAAAATCCATTTACATTTTGTTACTTCAAAAATTCTCTTTGTAGTATAGATTATACATTTCTATTTTTGGTTGAAATGAAGAGGAATTTATAGGATTCTGTTATATACTTATTATAAGTGAAATGTGTTCTTAACTGCTAGATCCTTGAAAAAAATCTGGAGTATTCATTCTACCATCATATACATTTCATCAGAAGTCTGAGAACATGAATGAGATCATAGGAACAACAGAGTTTCAAATACCCTGGTTTAAACCTACATATTTTCAGCATCCTAGTGAGGCTCCTTACTTCCTTAGTATCATTCAGAGTCATCAGAGGTATAATTTGAATGTATTCAAAGCTCTTTCAGGAATAATGTAGTTTGTTTAGCCAAGACGGCTCACAATTCCTTGAATTCCTGCTATCAGCATTGCCCTAAAATGCCATTGTGCATTTTAACCTGCTAACAAGATCCGATCTTTTCTATTTGTTTTCTGCAGTTGTTTTAAAACCATTAACTATGTGAGCCCTTATGACATAGCTCTTTTAGGCATCCACAGTTCTTTCCACATCAAGTGGTTTCCAGCATCTATAGTAGCTATGCCTGGACTAATTATCAGTGTCACACTCTCTTTTTGGAACCATTGTTCTCTTCCAATTCTTCATAATTCTCTTCATAATTCTTGGCACCTAACCAATGTTGGATTTACTCCTAGGGCACTATTTTTTATTCTGCATATAAATTCTGTTATATATGTCACCCATAAGTCTACAAGACATGTTAATACTTCAGAACAAATGTGGCATCGATTCATGTTCTTCTTAGGAGACTTTGCTTCTTTGACAGTATTGAAACCATACCTGCCTGGATAAGAGGGAGATGGAAGTTATCTAATTCTCCATAATAGGCATATATGCATATCAACTGTAAGTCAGTCTGAATACAAATGCCTCAATTTGATTATATTAAATAGTAGTATTTTAATTACATTAAAACTAGTCAGACAAAATTAAAAAAGGAAATAAAGAGTAATGTTCCTCTATATTTACTTTACTTTAAAAACATACCAAAATGTATTTAATAACTTGCATTTTGAAATTTTACATTGTCTTTAATATTGCTACAGTGAATAAATTTAAAATATTCTTATATATAAAATTTAGAAATATGTTACATGTCCTTAGGATCAATTGCTACCAGTGGAATTGCTGGTTCCCAATGTATGAGGGGCAAATAAGTCATCAGAAAGCTTTAAGTAATGATGCACTTCCAGGCATTTCTCATCACAGTTTTGCTAACATATGATGAATGAAAACCATCTGTGATTTTATTATATAATGTTATTGTTACTATTACATATAAATATTTTAGCTTCTATTTATTGACCATTTTTTCTTCTGTGATTCATCTTTTCTTCTCTTTGCACTTCCTGCTAATTTCTTTATTCTCTTTCTCTACATTATAGTAGGATTTCCCATGTTTATATATCATCAATTTTTATTGTCTACAATATATGAATAAAATTATGTTCTTCATCACTTTCAGTCTGTATTTTAATTTTGGTATTTTATCTAGAGTTTCACAGCAGTTCTTTAAAATTCCAACACTCTGCTTCCCTTTCTCAGCCTTCTTTTCTGTTCCAGTCTTAGAGGCACAGGCTTTTTTGTATTACTGAAGAGACCAAATCATTTCCTGTCATTTACAAATTAAATTAGTCAAAGTAATGCTTTGATTATAATAATAATTTATTATAATAGTTTTGCTACTTGGTACTATAGATTACTGTACACATTTCTGTCCTAGGTTAATGAGGAGCAATTGATATGATTCTGTATATACTTGTTATAAGTGGAATATATTCTCAATGCAGTATCTTCGGAAAAATCCGAAGTATTGCTTTTGTCATCATACACATTTCATCAGAAGTCCAAGAACATGAGTGAAATCATATGAACCATAGAATTTCAAGTACCCTGTTTTGATTGTAATTATTATTTCAATTACATATGTAAATTATCAATATAAATTAAAATTTAATATTTTATTAGTAATTAAAATATAAATGTAAATTGCATTGTAAATAATTGCAAGTTGATTATACATTTACTTCTTTCTAAGTATTTTTTTTTCAATGATCAATTAAGTGTTTTCATTTTATTTCACTACTGTACAGCATTTGGTATTCCTGGTCACATCAGCTTCTTGGTGCATTCCCTTCTGTAACTCTAGCAGGGTAAATATGTTCACAGCCTGGGGCAAATAGCCTTTGAAGCCAAAATCAGTCAAAGTGGGAGAAACCTTTATTCCTTACAAGCAGTCATCTATTTCAGCTCACCCATGTCTCTCATGACCCAGCTGCAAAAAAGATCCCACCAAACCTCTCAGGTCCAGGTGCCTGCTCGCTCTCCACCCCCTTAGTAAACACCTATTGATATGGAGATGCACTAAGGCCAGGTGAGCGCTTCTGGAAATACTGCAATTTTACCCACATCTTCACTTGATTAATATTCTATTTCACAAGTCAGTCTAAGTCACCTTTGTTGACCCTTCCTCTTTTATGTACCTCTGAATGTTAAAGTTTCCCAGGAATGAGGGTTACACCTTCTGTTTTTCTGTATCTACATCCATATCTTAATAATGATACACAATCTCACATATTTAAATATCATTTATGCTGATATTTTCTACATTTGTATTTCTAACCCTAATTTTACTATTGACTTGGGTAATAGGTCAGATTCCTTAAAAGAGAACCTGAAAAGGGGATTTGATTTACATGCAAGGAATTTAAGAAAGGAATGTAGTCATGGGTAATCTAAAAGATCCTGAGGAGCTAGAATAGGAAATCAAAGAAGCCCAGCAGAGACTGGCTTTCAGATAAGTCTTGCCTTAATATGATGGTTTAATTTAAACCATACAATTTGTACCACCTAGAGGAAAGGATTATTGGCTTTTGTTCACTGCTATTGCCCTAGAATAAACTGTTTAATGTGAAATGGTGCCAGTAGCCCAAGGCCAGTGTATGACCAGGTATGGGCAGTAATTCAGGCAATGCGTGTGGCAGCAGGGTGAATGGTAGCAACAAGTCTGTTAATTGGATCCTAGGGCATTTGGGTGGTATACCCACTGCATGTGCTCCATTGTCATATGGCTTATTTGGTATCTCTGCTTTAATATTCAGAAGTCACTTAACTAAAACAGTTTTAAAATAAAATCTCCTTCTTAATCTACTCTTCTAGTCTTATGATTGTGCAGGTTTCCTAAACTTGTAAGTGGCACAGTCTTTCACTTAGTTACCAGACAAAAAAAATCTAAGAGACCTTCTGTATTAATTTATTTTGCTCACATCCTATAGTCAAACTTATTGTAAGACCTGTCACTCCATATTCAAAACATTTCTTGATAGTTGTAGTATTTTATGACGTGAGGTGGAGAGAGGCTAAGCATTCTAAAAATACATAATTTTCTGTTAGTTCATGCATTCATATTGTCACATGCTGGTTATAGGTATATATATTACAGAGGGAATTACATAAGGGAAAAAAATCAAAGCCGAGTGCTAAATTGAGAACAAATGTTTGGTAGGTAGGCTAACTTGTTGCCCTATCTAGTCATTGTCATGTTCTTGCCTAGAGAACAGAATTCTCCTTTGTATATCAAAGGAAAATACCAACAGGAAATTCTGATCAGTTAAGGGAATATACCTCTTATCTGTTTTGGTAAATTAGCTCTATCAATATTTTAATGTCTCTGTTGTGTCTTTTTCCCAGTTGAGTCATCTTTCAGAGATATTTGGCAGAGTTCTGAGGGGAAAGGTTTCCATTCAAAGTCTGTAGATTTGTTGATTTAGACCATATGATTACATCACATTCAGTGCATTAAAATGCTGCAGGTCAAAGGTTACTTTACTTTTTTCTTTGTTTTTTTTTACAATTTATTTTATTTTAGTATCATTAACCTACAATTACATGAGCAATATTGTGATGATTAAACTACCCCCTTCATCAGGTCCCCCCACCAACCC
>JAQQAC010019963.1:22802579-22856828 GCA_029783875.1 Phataginus tricuspis | reverse complement strand
TTTGGTAACTATTAGTCCGTTCTTGGGTTCTGTGAGTCTGCTGCTGTTTTGTTCCTCCAGTTTTTTTTTTTTCTTTGTTCTTATACTCCAAATATGAGTGAGATCATTTGGTACTTGTCTTTTTCGGCTTAGCTTATTTCACTGAGCATAATACCCTCCAGCTACATCCATGTTGTTGCAAATGGTAGGATTTGTTTTTTTCTTATGGCTGGGTAATATTCCATTGTGTATATGTACCACCTCTTCTTAATCCATTCATCTACTAATGGGCACTTAGGTTGCTTCCATTTCTTGGCTATTGTAAATAGTGCTGCAATAAACATAGGGGTGCATCTGTCTTTTTGAAACTGGGCTGCTGCATTCTTAGGGTAAATTCCTAGGAGTGGGATTCCTGGGTCATATGGTATTTCTATTTTGAGTTTTTTGAGGAAGCTCCATACTGCTTTTCACAATGGTTGAAGTAATTTGCATTCCCACCAGCAATGTAGGAGGGTTCCCCTCTCTCCACATCCTCGCCAACATTTGTTGTTGTTTGTGTTTTGGATGTTGGCCATCCTCACTGGTGTGAGGTGATATCTCATTGTGGTTTTAATCTGCATTTCTCTGATGATTAGCGATGTGGAGCATTTTTTCATGTGCCTGTTGGCCATCTGAATTTCTTCTTTAGAGAAGTGTCTATTCATGTCGTATGCCCATTTCTTAATTGGGTTATTTGCTTTTTGTTTGTTAAGGTGCGTGAGTTCTTTATATATTTTGGATGTCAACCCCTTATCAGATACATCATTTATGAATATATTTTCCCATATTGTAGGATGTCTTTTTGTTCTACTGATGGTGTCCTTTGCTGTACAGAAGCTTTTCAACTTGATATAGTCCCATTTGTTCATTTTTGCTTTTGTTTCCCTTGCCTGGGGGGATATGTTCCTGAAGAAGTCACTCATGTTTATGTCCAAGAGATTTTTGCCTATGTTTTTTTCTAAGAGTTTTATGGTTTCATGATTTACATTCAGATCTTTGATCCACCTTGAGTTTACCTTTGTGTATGGGGTTAGACAGTAGTCCAGTTTCATTCTCTTACATGTAGCTGTCCAGTTTTTCCAACACCAGCTGCTGAAAAGGCTGTCCTCTCCCCATTGTATATCCAGGGCTCCTTTATCAAATATTAATTGACTGTAGGTGTTTGGGTTAATGTTTGGATTTTCTATTCTGTTCCACTGGTCTGTGGGTCTGTTTTTGTGCCAATACCAAATTGTCTTGATTACTGTGGCTTTGTAGTAGAGCTTGAAGTCAGGGAGCGTAATTCCCCCTGTTTGATTCCTCCTTCTAAGAATTGTTTTGGCTATTCGGGGTCTTTTCTGGTTCCATATGAATTTTAGAATTATTTGTTCGAGTTCATTGAAGAAAGCTGTTGGTAGTTTGATAGGGATTGCATTGAGTCTGTAGATTGCTTTAGGTAGTATAGCCATTTTGACAATATTTATTCTTCCTAGCCAAGATCATGGGATGCATTTCCATTTGTTAGTGTCTTCCTTAATTTCTCATAGGAGTGTCTTGTAGTTTTCAGAGTACAGGTCTTTCACTTCCTTCGTTAGGTTTATTCCTAAGTATTTTGTTCTTTTAGGTGTAATTGTGAATGGAATTGTATTTCTGATTTCTCTTTCTGTTAGCTCATCATTAGTGTATAGGAAAGCAACAGATCTCTGTGTGTTAATTTTATATCCTGCAACTTTGCTGAATTCAGATATTAGTTCTAGTAGTTTTGAAGTGGAGTCTTTAGGGTTTTTTATATACAGTATCATGTCATCTGCAAATAGTGACAATTTGACTTCTTCTTTACCAATCTGGATGCCTTGTATTTCTTTCCTTTGTTGATTGCCGTGGCTAGGACCTCCAGTACTATGTTGAATAACAGTGGAGAGAGTGGGCACCCCTGTCTTGTTCCCGATCTTAGATGAAAAGCTTTCAGCTTCTCGCTATTAAGTATGATGTTAGCTGTAGGTTTGTCATATATAGCCTTTATGATGTTGAGGTACTTGCCATCTATACCCATTCTGTTGAGGGTTTTAATCAAAAATGGATGCTGAATTTTATCAAATGCTTTTTCAGCATCTATGGAGATGATCATGTGGCTTTTGTTCTTCTTTTTATTGATGTGATGGATGATGTTGATGGATTTTCGAATGTTGTAACATCCTTGCATCCCTGGGATGAATCCCACTTGATCATGGTGTATGATCCTCTTGATGTATTTTTGAATTCGGTTTGCTAATATTTTGTTGAGTATTTTTGCATCTATGTTCATCAGGGATATTGGTGTATAATTTTCTTTTTTAGTGAGGTCTTTGCCCATTTTTGGTATTAGAGTGATGCTGGCTTCATAGAAAGAGTTTGGAAGTATTCCCTCCTCTTCTATTTTTTGGAAAACTTTAAGGAGAATGGGTGTTATTTCTTCTCTATATGTCTGGTAGAATTCAGAGGTGAATCCATCAGGTCCAGGGCTTTTGTTCTTGGGTAGTTTTTTGATTACCGCTTCAATTTCGTTGCTGGTGATTGGTCTGTTTAGTTTTTCTGTTTCCTACTTGGTGAGTCTTGGAAGGCTGTGTTTTTCTAAGAAGTTGTCCATTTCTTCTAGGTTTTCCAGCTTGTTAGCATAGAGATGCTCGTAATATTCTCTTATAATTCTTTGTATTTCTGTGGGGTCTGTCGTTATTTTTCCTTTCTCATTTGTGATTCTGTTTATGTGTGTAGATTCTCTGTTTATCTTAATGAGTCTGGCTAGGGGTTTATCTATTTTGTTTATTTTTTCAAAGAACCAGCTTTTGGTTTCATTGATTTTTTTCTATTGTTTTATTCTTCTCAATTTTATTTATTTCTTCTCTGATCTTTATTATGTCTCTCCTTCTGGTGATTTTGGGCCTCATTTGTTCTTCTTTTTCCAATTTCCTTTGTGTCCTTAGACTGTTCATTTGGGAATGTTCTTCCTTTTTAAATGGGCCTGGATTGCAATGTACTTTCTTCTTAAGACTGCTTCGCTGCGTCCAACAGAAGTTGTGGCTTTGTGTTGTTGTTGTCATTAGTCTCCATATATTCTTTGATTTCTGTTTTGATTTGGTCGTTAACCCTTCGATTCATTAGGAGAATGTTGTTAAGTCTTCATGTATTTGTGAGCCTTTTTGATTTCTTTCTGAAATTTATTTCTAGTTTTATACCTTTGTGATCTGAGAAGTTGGTTGGTAGGATTTCAATATTTTTGAATTTACTGAGGTTCTTTTTGTGGCCTAGAATGTGCTCTATTCTGGAATATGTTCCAAGTGCACTTGAGAAGAATGTGTATCCTGCTGCTTTTGGGTGCAGAGTTCTGTAAATATCTGTTAGGTTCATCTGTTCTAGTGTGTTGTTCAGTGCCTCTGTGTCTTTACTTATCCTCTGCCTGGTTGATCTATCCTTTGGAGTGAGTGGCATGTTAAAGTCTCCTAGAATAATTGCATTGCTGTCTATTTCCTCCTTCACTTCTGTTAGTATTTGTTTTACATAAGCTGATGCTCCTGTTTTGGGTGCATATATATTTATAATGGTTATATCTTCTTGTTGGACTGACCCCTTTATCATTATGTAATGTCCTTCTTTATCTCTTGCTACTTTCTTCGTTTTGAAGTCTATTTTATCTGATACAAGTACTGCAACACCTGCTTTTTTCTCTTTGTTGTTTGCTTGAAATATTTTTTTCCATCCCTTCACTTTTAGTCTGTGTATATCTTTGGGTTTGAGGTGAGTCTCTTGTAAGCCGCATATAGATGGGTCTTGCTTTTTTATCCACTCTGTTACTCTGTGTCTTTTGATTAGTGCATTCAGTCCATTTACATTTAGGGTGTTTATTGATAGATATGTACTTATTGCCATTGTTGGCTTTAGATTCGTGGTTACCAAAGGTTCAAGGGTTGCTTCTTTACTATCTGAAAATCTAACTTAACTTTCTTGTTATGTTATTGTGAACGCCGTCTGATGTTTCTTTATCTCTCCCTTCCTATTCTTCCTCCTCCTTTCTTTATATATTAGGTGTTTTATTCTTTGCCTTTAGTTAGTATTTGGATGGTCTGCTTTCTTTGCTATGATTTTATTTTCTCTGGTGACATCTTTTTAGCCTTAGGGGTATTTTCCTCTAGAGCAGTCCATTTAAGATATCCTGTTGTGGTGGTTTATGGGAGGCAAACTCTCTCAACTTTCTTTTGTCTTGAAATTGTTTAATCCCTCCATCATATTTAAATGATAATGGTGCTGGATACAATATTCTTGGTTCGAGGCCCTTCTGTTTCATTCTGTTAAATATATCATGCCATTCTCTTCTGGTCTGTATTGTTTCTGTTTAGAAGTCTGATGACAGTCTGATGGGTTTTCCTTTGTAGGTGATCTTTTTTCTCTCTCTAGCTGCCTTTAATACTCTGTCCTTATCTTTGATCTTTGCCATCTTGATTATTATGTGTCTTGGTGCTGTCTTCCTTGGGTCCCTTGTGTTGGGAGATCTGTGGGCTTCCGTGGACTGTGAGACTATTTCCTTCCCCAGCGTGGGGAAGTTTTCAGCAATTATTTCTTCAAAGACACTTTCTATCCCTTTTTCTCTCTCTTCTTCCTCTGGTACTCCTATTATGCGAATATTGTTCCGTTTGGATTGGTCACACAGTTCTCTTAATATTCTTTCATTCCTAGAGATCCTTTTATCTCTCTCTGCCTCAGCTTCTTTGTATTCCTGTTCCCTGTCTTGCAATTCCTTGATCGTGTCTTGAACCTGATTCAATCTGCTGTTGAGCCCGTCAGTGGCTTGTCTCATTTCTGCATTGTCTTTCCTCACTTCCCTCACTTCCTCCCTCAGGTCTTGCACATTTTTCTGTAGATCCGTCAGCATGGCTATGACTTTTATTCTGAATTCTTTTTCTGGAAGACTATGCATGTCGATTCCTTCAGATTCTTTCTCTGGTGTGGTGTTTGTCTGAAACTTTGTATCATGTTCTTCTGTCTTCTCATGACTATAGAATTAGTTGTTGGCTGTTGTCATGTATGTCCGCTGGGCTCTTTATGACTTTAAAAAGGAAAGAGAAGAGAGGAGAGAAAAGAAAAAAAGAAAACAAAGAGAGGAACAAAAAAAAAATACTTCTACTAATAAAAAAAGTAAAAAGAGACAGAAAAAGGGAAAGAAAAGAAAGAAAAAGAAAAAGCAGCAACACGTAAAAGAATAAACAACAACAACAAAAAAAACAAATACAAAAACAAAACACCGAAACGCCCACTGGGGGTGGTTTCTGTGTGAATGCTGTTGGTGGCACTATTGCTCCACTATTCCACAGCCATGGCCATGTCGCTCCGCACGGCCCTTTAAAGCTGTGGCTGGGGTGAGAGTGAATGGGAGGCTGTTGAAAGAGAGGGAAAGAAAAGAAAAGGAAAAGAAAGGGGAGAAAAAACAATAACGAAAAAGAAAAAAAAAAAAAGCCCCTGGGAGTGGGTTCTGTGTGAATGCTGTAGGTGGCACTGTTGCTCCACTATTCCAGAGCCATGGCCACACTGCTCCTCAAGGCCCTTTATAGCTCTGGCTGGGTTGGGAACGAATGAGAAACTGTTGATCTCTGTGGAGGTCTTAATAGCAGCCACCCTTTCCCAGTCGCCAGCTGAGGGGTCCAAAGCTCCCCAGGACTCCCAGCATGCTGGGCTTAGCTTGCGGGACTATCTGGCCCCTCTACTAAGCTCCTGTCTCTTTACGACCTCTGAGAAAGAGCGCGCGCTTTTCTTCCCTTTTGTTTTTCCTTTCTTTTTCCTTCCCGGAGCCTGCCACGGGCAACTTGAACATTCAGGGCTGGGACCCTGTGCCCTCTGTTTCTCCAATCTCCGCTACACCACTGGCTGTGTGTCGGTGCTCCCGGCGCAGACTTCCACTCCCTCCCGGCTCTGAATCCTCTCCTCCCGCTGGAGCGCTGGGGGAGAGGAGCACTCGGTCCCTCCGGGGTCACGGCTCCGTACCTTACCTGCCTTGCCAGGACTCCCGCCGGAGTGCTGGGGTGGAGGAGCGCCCTGGTCTCGCTGGGTCGCGGTTCTGTCCCGCCTCACTGGGTGCTGAGTCCTCTCTCCGGAGTGTCTGACCGCCGGAGCTCTGGGGGGGAGGAGCGCTTGGTCCCGCCGGGGTCGTGGCTCCATACCTTACCCGCCTTGCCGGGACTCCCGCCGGAGTGCTGGGGTGGAGAAGTGCTCTGGTCTCGCTGGGTCGCGGCTCCGTCTCGTCTCGCTGGGTGCCGAGTCTTCTCTCCGGAATGTCTGACCGCTGGAGCTCCGTAAGCTGTGCACTTTCCTGTGTATTCTGGTCTCTCTTTTAGGGATAGTTGTATTTGCTGTATTTTCGTGAATAAATATAATGTTGGGAGGAATTTTTCTGCTGGTCCGCTTACGTCGCCATCTTCCTGGAAGTCTCAAAGGTTACTTTTCAAACTTTAATATACTTGAATGGATTTTCACAGTTCTGCGTGTATTTGGTGAAATTGTGCAGTTCCTCTGACTTTTTCTAATTCTTTATCTGACTCTTATAGCTGGAACACCAAAGTAATCCAAGTCTTATATTCAGTGATCTAAAACATCTCATAGTAAAGTAAAGGGATGTGTGCTTACACATGTAAATGTAAATGTGAAAGAATCATAATCATCCTAAATTTAATCAATCATAAATTCAGATATACCATTCAAGAATTTATTAAATATGGCAATATTTTAGTTCTTAAAAGCATATTTTTATTTAGAGAGGACAAAAAAAAGACATTCAGCTGATCTTATTCTTGGCTGTGAATCTTTCTTTCTTTAGAAGTAGGACATCATAACAGTTTTTACTTCCCTAGGACTTTGTCTCAGTTGCATGTTTCAAAGTAGCCTATTTATTTTTAATGATTTCATATTCTGTCTTCACTGCATTTTACAAGGTTAAGTTACTTTTACTTTTATATGACTGAAAACAGTGTTCAACCTAAAGTCCTAAGGTCTCAAAAACTGCACATGTAAGCATAATTAATGACTGGCAGACTGTGTTCTTCATTTAGTCTATCCAAAATGCAGAGTGTTGCTTTAGCTTTTAACTGTTGTAACAATTGTTGCTATCATGGGGTCTCTGCACATATTTGCCTCTTGGTAGATTTCAGCAGGATGATAAAAATGTACATTCTTTGTTAGAAACTAGGATTTTTAAGCCTTTATTTAACACAAAGAACTAACGATGAACACTTTTCCAGTCTCTGTGGTTGGTGAAATTTTTTAGAGAAAATATTAAAAGGCAAGTATTGCACAAGCAGAAAATCTACTTCCAAGCTACATATTTATATATTAAATAAGGATACCAAAGAATTGGTTATTTCTACTTGAGATAGCACAGTAGCATAAAAGTATTATCTTGACTTGCCTCATATTATACATATAGAAACCAAGTTTGAAATTCTAACTGAAAAGTCAAATTGCCATTAAAAAAATCTAATTTTCTCTATTCTAGAAATGTGTAAGTTAAGTAAATATAATAAATTATTAAAAGATACAAATTCCAAAATCAAAAATAACAATTAATAATGTATTTTAATTTTTACTTTTAGAAACCAAATATTTATATGTTTGGCCTACACTTTTGCTTTATTAAATATCATAAACCCATTTTCCTGGCCCAGTTCTAAAGGCAATCACTGTCATGTGTCTGATCTTATTTCTCAAATCTAATTTCTAATATTTTTGCTTACATACATGTCAGACATCCATATGCCATACAGTGGATTGTATAAATGCTATTTCCTATGGATTATGAAAATATATATAGAGAGAATGCATCTTCCCTTTTTTTCCACTGAACTACTTTTTATGATCTAATTTCATTTTCATATGTTTCAAATGAAAGTTTTTCAACTTTTATGAATAGACAATTTACTCATTCTCTTATTATGGACATATGTTTTGCTTCCAGTGTCTCTACTATAACAAACTACTGCAATAAGCAATTAGGTCTAAGTATCCTGTTGGACTTGTGCCGCTAATGCAACAGGATATTCAACTAAGAATAGAACTGCTGGGTCATAGGTTATGCACATTTTCAGTTTAATTAGTTGCTGACAAATTTCTCTGAAAACAGTAATATCAATTTACCCTTTCAGAATCAATGAAAATTTTATATTTATTCTTGTCAATATCTGAGTCTATCATAATGATTTTTCCTAATTTTGAAATGTCAACCTAGAACACAGGCAAAACTGTAAAACAGAAACATTTTTGGGGGTCTCAATTGCAAGTCAAGCAGCGCAGATTTGGGTAGCAACCCAAATTGTGTTCTGCTAGGGAACAAAAGTCAGGGATTTTTAAAGAGAAAAGAGAATGCTTGTATATGTTGTTTACAAAGAATTTTGATCAGTGGCAAGAAACTAATCTTAGCTGAAAGTAATTGGTTGCTAAGCTATCACTAAGCAAAAAGTTCTTTACTATAGCAAGTTTCTAATGTTCCTGTAGAATCCTTGGAGTGTTTCGGTTTTGGCCCAGTTTGAAAGTTTATGATTCTACCTGATGAAGACTTGCATAATATCCATTACCTTAACGGCCTCCCAGCTCCATTTTATTTCATCGTTCATGGTTGTGATTTGAAATAATAGTTTGTTTTTTTTTAAGCAATGACAAAAAGCCTTGGGGGATGAAAAGAATCTGATTTCCACAGTGGCCATTATTGAAATAAAAGCTTTTAATTGCTTTAGTTTGTATTTCCTGGTTGCTTGTAAAATGCAATTCCTTTTCCTATCTTTAACTGCTATTAATATTTTTTGATTCCTTGAGCTTAATTTCTGTTCATGGGCTTTGTTCTAAACTCTATAGGTTGTTTATGTTTTTCGTTATGTTGGATCCTAAATACTTTTTATTTTGTTGAATTGTTTTCTTCATCTATTATTTGGATGTTGCTTGGCCAAGAACACTATCAGAACCCAGTGTTCTAAAATCAGTCATGGGAAATGCTACGTAATCTTAAATAATTTAATCATAAAGTCAAAAGGGATGGTAGTTTGCATAGATATGGAGAAAATTGTATGACTTAGTAGACCATTTCTGAATTTGTTACTTCTTTGTGCAGCTTAGCCAAATACATTTTTAGAAAGAATAATGATTTGCATTAATGAGCTTTGACAAGCAAGGATATGTATTGTTCTGACAAGTAAAGAATAGCAAACTGCTGTAAGATTTTGTGTTTTATTTCCACTATTTATTCAAACACTTTTTTTATCTAAGACAGGAATGAGAAGAAAAACTACTGTAAGGGATAGAAAACAATCATAGAGAAAAGGACTTCATTTTTGAGATAGGAGTTTTCCAAGTTAGTTTTTTTTGGATGGCCTTAGGCTTTGCCTTATGTCCTTTATTTCTTTTCTTTTTTTTTTTAACAATTTATTTTGGTATCATTAACCTACAATTACATATGCAATATTATGGTGATTAAACTACCCCCTTCATCAGGTCCCCCCCACCAACCCTATTACAGTCACTGTCCATCAGCATAGTGACATGAGAATCACTACTTGTCTTCTCTGAGTTGTACAGCCCTCCCCGGGACCCACCACCTTACGTCTGCTAATGGTAATGCCCCTTTTTCCCCCTTATCCCTCCCTGCCCACCCTTCTTCCCCAGTCCCTTTCCCTTTAGTAACTATTAGTCCATTCTTGGGTTCTGTGAGTCTGCTGCTGTTTTGTTCCTTCAGTTTTTTTCTTTGTTCTTATACTCCACATATGAGTGAAATCATTTGATACTTGTCTTTTTCGGCTTAGCTTATTTCACTGAGCATAATACCCTCTAGATCCATCCATGTTGTTGCAAATGGTAGGATTTGTTTTCTTCTTATGGCTGAACAGTATTCCATTGCGTATATGTACCACATCTTCTTAATCCATTCATCTACTGATGGACACTTAGGTTGCTTCCATTTCTTGGCTATTGTAAATAGTGCTGCAATAAACATAGGGGTGCATCCATCTTTTTGAAACTGGCTGCTGCATTCTTAGGGTAAATTCCTAGGAGTGGGATTCCTGGGTCAAATGGTATTTCGATTTTGAGTTTTTTGAGGAACCTCCATACTGCTTTCCACAATGGTTGAACTAATTTGCATTCCCACCAGCAGTGTTGGAGGGTTCCCTTTTCTCCACATCCTCGCCAACATTTGTTGTTGTTTGTGTTTTGGATGTTGGCCATCCTCACTGGTGTGAGGTGATATCTCATTGTGGTTTTAATCTGCATTTCTCTGATGACCAGCGATGTGCAGCATCTTTTCATGTGCCTGTTGGCCATCTGAATTTCTTCTTTAGAGATGTGTCTATTCATGTCCTCTGCCCATTTCTTAATTGGATTATTTGCTTTTTGTTTGTTAAGGTGTGTGAGTTCTTTATATATTTTGGATGTCAACCCCTTATCAGATACATCATTTATGAATATATTTTCCCATATTGTAGGATGTCTTTTTGTTCTACCGATGGTGTCCTTTGCTGTACAGAAGCTTTTCAACTTGATATAGTCCCATTTGTTCATTTTTGCTTTTGTTTCTCTTGCCTGGGGGGATATGTTCATGAAGAAGTCGCTCATGTTTATGTCCAAGAGATTTTTGCCAATTTTTTTTCTAAGAGTTTTATGGTTTCATGACTTACATTCAGGTCTTTGATCCACCTTGAGTTTACCTTTGTATATGGGGTTAGACAGTAGTCCAGTTTCATTCTCTTACATGTAGCTGTCCAGTTTTTCCAACACCAGCTGCTGAAGAGGCTGTCATCTCCCCATTGTATATCCAAGGCTCCTTTATCAAACATTAATTGACTGTAGGTGTTGGGTTAATGTTTGGATTTTCTATTCTGTTCCTCTGGTATTTTGTGCCAGTACCAAATTGTCTTGATTACTGTGTCTTTTTAGTAGAGCTTGAAGTCAGGGAGCGTAATTCCCCCTGTTTGATTCCTCCTTCTCAGAATTGCTTTGGCTCTTCGGCGTCTTTTCTGGTTCCATATGAATTTTAGAATTATTTGTTCCAGTTCATTGAAGAAAGCTGTTGGTAGTTTGATAGGGATTGCGTTGAATCTGTAGATTGTTTTAGGTAGTATAGCCATGTTGACAATATTTATTCTTCCGAGCCAAGAGCATGGGATGCATTTCAATTTGTTAGTGTCTTCTTTAAGTTCTCCTAGGAGTGTCTTGTAGTTTTCAGACTACAGGTCTTTCACTTCCTTAGTTAGCTTTATTCCTAGGTATTTTATTCTTTTTGATGCAATTGTGAATGAAATTGTTTTTCTGAATTCTTTTTCTGTTAGTTCTTCATTAGTGTATAGGAAAGCAACAGATTTCTGTGTGTTAATTATGTATCCTACAACTTTGATGAATTCAGATATTAGTTCTAGTAGTTTTGGAGTGGAGTCTTTAGGGATTTTTATGTACAGTATCATGTCATCTGCAAATAGTGACAATTTGACTTCTTTACCAATCTGGATGCCTTGTATGTCTTTGTTTTGTCTGATTACCATGGCAAGGACCTCCAGTACTATGTTGAATAACAGTGGAGAGAGTGGGCATCCCTTTCTTGTTCCCGATGTTAGATGAAAAGCTTTCAGTTTCTCGCTATTAAGTATGATGTTAGCTGTAGTTTTGTCATATATGGCCTTTATTATGTTGAAGTACTTGCCGTCTATACCCATTTTGTTGAGAGTTTTAATCATGTATGGATGCTGAATTTTATCAAATGCTTTTTCAGCATCTATGGAGATGATCATGTGGTTTTTGTTCTTCTTTTTATTGATGTGGTGAATGATCTTGATGGATTTTCGAATGTTGTACCATCCTTGCATCCCTGGGATGAATCCCACTTGATCATGGTGTATGATCCTCTTGATGTATTTTTGAATTCAGTTTGCTAATATTCTGTTGAGTATTTTTGCATCTACGTTCATTAGGGATATTGGTTTTTAATTTTCTTTTTTGGTGAGGTCTTTGCTCCCTCCTCTTCTACTTTTTGGAAAACTTTAAGGAGAATGGGTGTTATTTCTTCTCTATATGTCTGGTAGAATTCAGAGGTGAATCTATCAGGTCTGGGGGTTTTGTTCTTGGGTAGTGTTTTGATTACCGCTTCAATTTCGTTGCTGGTGATTGGTCTGTTTAGTTTTTCTGTTTCCTGCTTGGTCAGTCTTGGAAGGCTGTATTTTCCTAAGAAGTTGTCCATTTCTCCTAAGTTTTGCAGCTTTTTACCATATAGATGCTTATAATATTCTCTTATAATTATTTGTATTTCTGTGGGGTCTGTCATTATTTTTCCTTTCTCATTTCTGATTCTGTTTATGTGTGTAGATTCTCTTTTTCTCTTAATGAGTCTGGCAAGGGGTTTATGTATTTTGTTTATTTTTTCAAAGAACCAGCTTTTGGTTTCATTGATTTTTTTCTATTGTTTTATTCTTTTCTATTGTCTTTATTTCTTTTATGATCTTTATTATGTCTCTCCTTCTGGTGACTTTGAGCCTCATTTGTTCATCTGTTTCCAATTTCAATAATTGTGTCTTTAGACTGTTCATTTGAGAATGTTCTTCCTTCTTTAAATAGGCCTGGATTGCAATATACATTCCTCTTAGAACTGCCTTTGCTGTGTCCCACAGAAGTTGTGGCTTTGTGTTGTTGTTGTCATTAGTCTCCATATATTCTTTGATTTGTGTTTTTATTTGGTCGTTACCCCATTGATTCATTAGGAGAATGTTGTTAAGTCTCCATGTATTTGTGAGTCTTTTTGATATCTATCTAAAATTTATTTCTAGTTTTATACCTTTGTGATATGAGAAGTTGGTTGGTAGAATATTTCAATAGTTTTGAATTTACTGAGGTTCTTTTTGTGGCCTAGTATGTGGTCTATTCTGGAAAATGTTCCATGTGCACTTGAGAAGAATGTGTTTCCTGCTGCTTTTGGGTGCAGAGTTCTGTAGATATCTGTTAGGTCCATCTGTTCTAGTGTGTTGTTAAGTGCCTCTGTGTCTTTACTTATCCTCTGCCTGGTTGATCTATCCTTTGGAGTGAGTGGTGTGTTAAAGTCTCCCAAAATAATTACATTGCTGTCCATTACCTCCCTCAATTCTGTTAGTATTTGTTTCACATATGCTGACGCTCCTGTGTTGGGTGCATATATATTTATAATAGTTATATCTTCTTGTTGGACTGACCCCTTTATCATTATGTAATGTCCTTCTTTATCTCTTGCTACTTTCTTCGTTTTGAAGTCTATTTTATCTGATACAAGTACTGCAACACCTGCTTTTTTCTCTTTGTTGTTTGCATGAAATATCTTTTTCCATCCCTTCACTTTTAGTCTGTGTATATCTGTGGGTTTGAGGTGAGTCTCTTGTAAGCAGCATATAGATGGGTCTTGCTTTTCTGTCCTCTCTGTTACTCTGTGTCTTTTGATTGGTGCATTCAGTCCGTTTACATTTAGGGTGATTATTGATAGATATGTACTTATTGCCATTGCTGGCTTTAGATTCGTGGTTACCAAAGGTTCAAAGGTTGCTTCTTTACTATCTAAGTATCTAACTTAACTTTCTTGTTACGTTATTGTAAACGCCGTCTGATGTTTCTTTATCTCTCCCTTCCTATTCTTCCTCCTCTTTTCTTTATATACTAGGTTTATTGTTGTTTGCCTTTAGTTAGTATTTGGATGGTCTGCTTTCTTTGTTATGATTTTATTTTCTCTGGTGACATCTTTTTAGCCTTACGGGTGCTTCCCTCTAGAGCAGTCCACTTAAGATATCCTGTAGTGGTGGTTTATGAGAGGCAAACTCTCTCAAGTTTTGTTTGTCTTGAAATTGTTTAATCCCTCCATCATATTTAAATGATAATCGTGCTGGATACAATATTCTTGGTTCGAGGCCCTTCTGTTTCATTCTGTTAAAAATATCATGCCATTCTCTTCTGGCCTGTAAGGTTTCTGTTTAGAAGTCTGATGACAGTCTGATGGGTTTTCCTTTGTAGGTGATCTTTTTTCTCTCTCTAGCTGCCTTTAATACTCTGTCTTTATCTTTGATCTTTGCCATCTTGATTATTATGTGTCTTGGTGTTGTCTTCCTTGGGTCCCTTGTGTTGGTAGATCTGTGGGCTTCCGTGGGCTGTGAGACTATTTCCTTCCCCAGCGTGGGAAAATTTTCAGCAATTATTTCTTCAAAGACACTTTCTAACCCTTTTTCTCTCTCTTCTTCTTCTGGTACTCCTATAATGCGAATATTGCTACGTTTGGATTGGTCACACAGTTCTCTTAATATTCTTTTATTCTTAGAGATCCTTTTATCTCTCTCTGCCTCAGCTTCTTTGTATTCCTGTTTTCTGTTTTGTATTTCATTGACAGTGTCTTGTACCTCATCCAGTCTGCTGTTAAGCCCGTCGATGGCTTGTCTCTTTTCTGCATAGTCTTGCCTCATTTCCTCCCTCAGGTCTTGCACATTTTTCTGTAGATCCGTCAGCATGGCTATGACTTTTATTCTGAATTCTTTTTCAGGAAGACTGTGCATGTCCATTCCTTCGGGTTCTCTCTCAGGGGTTGTGTGTGTTTGAAACTTTGTCTGTACCATATTCCTCTGTCTTTTTATGGCTGTAGAATTGGTTGTTGGTAGTTGTCACATATGTCAACTGGGCTCTTTATGACCGCCTCCCCAGCTGCCGCGTCCTCTCAGGTGTGGTGCACGATGTGTGCTTTCTTGTGTGTTCTGGTCTCTCTTTTAGGAATAGTTGTATTTGCTGTGTTTTTGTGGATAAATATAATGTTGGGAGGAAAATTCTGTCACTCCATTCACACCACCATCTTCCCGGAACTCTCTCCCAAGTTACAGTTTTTAAGCAAGATACATTTCATCCTACCACTGTCCCTATTTATTTTCTGGGAGGTCTTATAATCTCTGAAAAGCAGCACATTTGCTCATATATTTTTATTATACATTCACTTATGTCTAAATGGCCCAAACAAAAGCAATAATTTTTAATATATAGTTTTGTAGGATTTGAATAACACATAGAGTTGTATAACTGCAACCACAGTCAAGATATTGTACTTTATGGCCCCCAAATCTCTCATATTCATATGTAAACAACATATACTCTCATTTGATTTCCTGGGAACCCCTGGCCTTATTGCTGTCAGTATAAGTTGTCTAATACAGAAAGTGATTAAAATGTACTCAGATAATATGTAGTCTTTTGGGTCTGTCTTCCTTCACTTACCATTACAAAGTTGAGATTAATTCATGTAGATACCTTGAACAGTAGTTTGTTGTTCTTTTTTTTTTTTTTAATTTTGAGTAGTATCTTATGGTGTGGCTATATGACTAATTGTTTACCAATTCACCAGCTAAAGGAGTTTTAGACTGTTTCTGGGTTTTGGAAGTTTTGAATAAAATTGCTATTCAAAACAAGGGATGTTTGAATGAATAAAATATTTATTTCTCAATAAATACTTATAAGTGACATTGCTGGGTTTTAGAGTTAGTATGCATTCACTTGCTCAAATGTTTTCCATGTTGACTGTACAGTCTTGTCTCCCAGCAGAAATGTATAAGAGTTCTATATTTTCTGCTCCCTCATCAACACTTGATATTGGCAAGATTTTTATCTTTGCCATTCTAACAAGTGTTTACTTTGCTATTTGTTTATGTCCATTAATGAAGTCTTTGTTAAATATTTGTTCTTTAAGTTGTTTGTATATTTAGTGATCTTTGAGAATTCTTCATATATTCTTGATGCAAGTCTTTTATTAGCTTTCTATTTTGAAAATACTTTAAAATTGACTTTTACTTACTGTTATATTCTTACAGTGTCTTTTAAAGACAAAAGTTTTTAATTTGATGAAATCAAATGTGTCATATTTTTCTTTTTATATAAGTTGTACTTTTGGAAAACTTTGTTTGCCCAAAGGAAATCTTTTTTCTCTAATTTTTATAAAATTAAAGTTAAAGAGTCATATTTATGGTAAACAGAGATTTATATCTGTTATTCTTATTGAGGTGTTTTTGTTTTTTTGCTTGTGTCTTTCTTTGTTTTATACATGGTATAGCAATTCAATTGAGGTTCATCTTTTCTCATATGTATGTTCATTTGTTCCAGCTCATGCTATCTTAGAAGGGAAAAAAATCTCCCAAATCAATGATCTACATACAGATTTTTATACAACTAACAAATTAACAGATTACAAAGAGAGATACTTTTTTTCTATAAACAAAAATTGCAGAGTGTGTAATCATAAGTTTATAGACTGTGCCTTTATGTACTGGTCTGTGTGTATGTGTGTGTGTGTGTGTATGCATACATGTGCATTGGATTGGTATTAATGAATAGTAAACACATGATTGAGCTCATTCTAATTAAACTTTCTTAATAATATTTGAAATTGAATTTCCCCTTCATGTGAAACATTTGTTCACATCTATATTTTTCAATGTTTTAAGATTTGTACTCTCCAACGAGAGGAAAAAGGGAAGTATGAATTGTATACAATAGAAAGGAATACAAAATAAATCTTAGAGCAATTTACTATTGCTTATTTTACCTAATCATATGTTTAAAATAATGACAAAATATTTTCATTTCTTAAGTGTGACTTCATGCTCTTTATGTGTGCTCCTATTTATACTTTTTCCTAATGTCATTATTTTTCATCAACAGGAAGGTTATTTGTCCTTCTTCAGAGGTAATAAGAATTATGGATATAATAAAGTCGTTGGCATAGTTTATTAATTTGATTAAAAATAGTCATAGTAAGACCTCCATTTCTGAAGCAGGTATACAGTACATCCAAAGTAGAATTCAAGTAATCATCCATTTATTTACTGTTTACATTTTCTTCTTAGGTTTGTTAATAGTGGAGATTATAAATAATGTAAAACTGAGGAGCTGTGAATTACAGACTCTTAAAAGTAAGAGAAAAATTGGCAAGCTTGAATATATGGCTTTTAAAAGCAGGTTCATTTCTCAATAGAATGTGAGATAAAAAAGAAAAAAAATTCTCATGGAAATATGTTTCAGTGTATGGCCTAAATACCTACTCTAGTATAGTGCTGTAAGTGCTCTATTTCCTATTATAGTAAAAGGAAAGTTTCAGTGCATTTATCTGTAAGGGCAAGAATATCTGGATGTTAAAAGTTCATTCCTATTTCTTACATATAGACAAATATAAAATATTAAGAAATAAAACTATTTCAAAGATCCATAGCATGATAAAAATAGATTCTTAGAATTAGCCTATAGTTGTACCCATGTCAGTAGCTTAGTTCTTTCATTTGTGTGACATATCTTGACCTAACTACATCTTTAATTTATTTTCTAATTTACTGGTCACAAGGAACATTAAAATAGTAACTGTATTTGTTATCTTATATCAAGCAGTCTACAACTATTAGTCATTATAAACAAATGATTAATGTGATAGAAGCAGCTCATTTCATCACAGAATGGCATTTTCACTTGCTCTGACACTTCTTTGTGCCAGTCATTTCCAAACATAAGGTCACAGCTGTTCTGTGACATTTTTACACAATGTAATATCAGCTTGTTCCATAGAGAAATAAAAAAGAAATTTAATAATGTGACATTTGAAAGTAGAAAAAAGTACTGCAGATACAGGTAATTTTATATGGATCTTATTTGAAAACAACATCAGTGTTAAAGAAATAAAGAGGAATATTTTCTTAGTCCAGTCATAATGCATGGGCTTAACAAGGCCATTGTGTGAGTCATTTTTTCCAGTGAGTAAGACTGACAAGCTCGAAACCTTTCTAGCAAACCTACATCCATGCAAACCTCTCCAGTTTTTATTGCATTTGGAAAATTGCTGTTCACTTATATTTTAATAATGCCTTATAACTTTACATATATATTTATTTTGATGTAGACCTGCCATAAACATTTCTATCTTAAAAGTACACATTTTAATTCCAATAAAATGTAATGGATATCATGACACCATAGGAAATGCTTCTGTTTACTCTTTTCAGTCTACAAATGTGTCTGTCTCTTCAATCACTGTCATTCTGCTTTAATTATTTGAATGTATAATTCTCACTTAATTTTTATCTTACCTATAGTATACTTGAGAAATTTATGTTTATTATTGTGGACATTTTGAGAATTGGTTTAATAAAGACTACAATGTAAATCTGCATAACTAGACTTTTCATATGGAATGGTGATATCATTTCATCCTTTGTGAGAATACCTCTCCGAATCTGTAGTTCTCATAATAGTGAGGCATTTGGGCAATTACTTTTGATCTAAATTGAACATGCATTCATTTGGCAGGTATGTCTTCCAATAAAGATAATGTTAATAGTAGTGACCATATTTTTTCTTCTTTTTTTTTTTATACAGACAGTACAGACTTCTACTGTAATGTTTACCATGTTTTGCACATCACACTGAAGATGGGTGCATGATTTCTTGAGTGGGGCCTCCTGCAATGTCTTCTTTTACTAAACTAAACTGAATCTAAATCTAGGCTGCTTAAACTGCAGTTAGTAGAAAAGATCTTCTTCTGCAGCTTCCCCTAATGCTAGTGCTAAGACTTATTCATTTTTTTAATTTTTTAATTTTTTAATTTTTTTATTTTTTATAATCTACTTTGGTATCATTAATCTATAATTACATGTGCAATATTATGGTTATTAAACTACCCCTTCATCAGGTCCCCCCCACCAACCCCATTACAGTCACTGTCCATCAGCATAGTGAGATGCAATAGAATCACTACTTGTCTTCTCTGAGTTGTACAGCCCTCCCCATAACCCAACAACATTATGTCTGCTAATCGTAATGCCCCTTTTCCCCCCTTATCCCTCCCTTCCCACCCATATTCCCCAGTCCCTTTCCCTTTGGTAACTATTAGTCCATTCTTGGGTTCTGTGAGTCTGCTGCTGTTTTGTTCCTTCAGTTTTTTTCTTTGTTCTTATACTCCACATATGAGTGAAATCATTTGATACTTGTCTTTTTCAGCTTAGCTTGTTTCACTGAGCATAATACCCTCTAGCTCCATCCATGTTGTTGGAAATGGTAGAATTTGTTTTCTTCTTATGGCTGAATAATATTCCATTGTGTATATGTACCACTTTTTCTTTGTCCATTCATCTACTGATGGACACTAAGGTTGCTTCCATTTCTTGGCTATTGTAAATAGTGCTGCGATAAACATAGGGGTGCATATGTCTTTTTCAAACTAGGCTGCTGCATTCTTAGGGTAAATTCCTAGGAGTGGAGTTCCTGGGTCAAATGGTATTTCTATTTTGAGTTTTTTGAAGAACCTCCATACTGCTTTCCACAATGGTTGAACTAATTTGCAGTCCCAGCAGCAGTGTAGGAGGGTTCCCTTTTCTCCACATCCTCGCCAACATTTGTTGTTGTTTGTGTTTTGAATGTTGGCCATCCTCACTGGTGTGAGGTGATATCTCAGTGTGGTTTTAATCTGCATTTCTCTGATGATTAGTGATGTGGAGCATATTTTCCTGTGCCTCTTGGCCATCTGAATTTCTTCTTTAGAGAAGTGTCTATTCATGTCCTCTGCCCGTTTCTTAATTGGATTATTTGCTTTTTGTTTAAGGTGTGTGAGTTCTTTATATATTTTAGATGTCAACCCTTTGTCAGATACGTCATTTATGAATATATTCTCCAATACTGTGTGATGTTTTTTTGTTCTACTGATGGTGTCCTTTGCGGTACAGAAGCTTTTCAGTTTGATATAGTCCCACTTGTTCATTTTTGCTTTTGTTTCCCTTGCGCGGGGGATATGTTCATGAAGAAGTCACTCATGTTTATGTCCAAGAGATTTTTGCCTATGTTTTTTTCTAAGAGTTTTATGGTTTCATGACTTACCTTCAGGTCTTTGATCCACCTTGAGTTTACCTTTGTGTATGGGGCTAGACAGTAGTCCAGTTTCATTCTCTTACATGTAGCTGTCCAGTTTTTCCAACACCAGCTGATGAAGAGGCTCTCCTCTCCCCATTGTATATCCAAGGCTCCTTTATCAAATATTAATTGACTATATATGTTTGGGTTAATGTTTGGATTTTCTATTCTGTTCCACTGGTCTGTGGGTCTGTTTTTGTGCCAGTACCAAATTTTCTTGATTACTGTGGCTTTGTTGTAGAGCTTGAACTCAGGGAGCGTAATTCCTCCTGTTTTATTCCTCCTTCTCAGGATTGCTTTGGCTATTCAGGGTATTTTGTGGTTCCATATGAATTTTAGAATTATTTGTTCCAGTTCATTGAAGAAAGCTGTTGGTAGTTTGATAGGGATTGCGTTGAATCTGTAGATTGTTTTAGGTAGTATAGCCATGTTGACAATATTTATTCTTCCGAGCCAAGAGCATGGGATGCATTTCCATTTGTTAGTGTCTTCTTTAAGTTCTCCTAGGAGTGTCTTGTAGTTTTCAGAGTACAGGTCTTTCACTTCCATGGTTAGGTTTATTCCTAGGGATTTTATTCTTTTTGATGCAATTGTGAATGAAATTGTTTTTCTGATTTCTCTTTCTTAGTTCATCGTTAGTGTATAGGAAAGCAACAGATTTCTGTGTGTTAATTATGTATCCTGCAACTTTGCTGAATTCAGATATTATTCTAGTAGTTTTGGAGTGGAGTCTTTACAGTTTTTTATGTACAGTATCATATCATCTGAAAATAGTGACAATTTGACTTTTCTTTACTAATCTGGTGCCTTGTATGTCTTTGTTTTGTCTGATTGCCATGGCTAGGACCTCCAGTACTATGTTGAATAACAGTGGAAAGAGTGGGCAGCCCTGTCTTGTCCCTGATCTTAGATGAAGAGCTTTCAGCTTCTTGCTGTTAAGTATGATGTTAGCTGTGGGTTTGTCATATATGGCCTTTACGATGTTAAGGTACTTGCCCTCTATACCCATGTTGTTGAGAGTTTTAATCATGAATGGATGCTGGATTTTGTCAAATGCTTTTTCAGCATCTATGGAGATGATCATGTGGTTTTTGTTCTTCTTTTTGTTGATGTGGTGGATGATGTTGATGGATTTTCGAATGTTGTACCATCCTTGCATCCCTGCGATGAATCCCACTTTATCATGGTGTATCATCCTATTGATATATTTTTGAATTTGGTTTGCTAATATTTTGTTAAGTATTTTTGCATCTACATTCTTCAGGGATATTGGTCTTTAATTTTCTTTTTTGGTGAGGTCGTTGCCCGGTTTTGGTATTAGAGTGATGCTGGCTTCATAGAATGTGTTTGGAAGTATTCCCTCCTCTTCTATTTTTGGAAAACTTTACGGAGAATTATTTCTTCTACGGTGTTATTTCTTCTCTATATGTCTGGTAGAATTCAGAGGTGAATCCATCAGGTCTGGGGGTTTTGTTCTTGGGTAGTTTTTTGATTACCAATTCAATATCGTTGCTGGTGGTCGGTCTGTTTAGTTTTTCTGTTTAATTTTTGGTCATTCATGGGCGGTTGTATTTTTCTAAGAAGTTATCCATTTGTACTAGGCTTTCCAGCTTGTTAGCATATAGATTCTCATAATATTCTCTTATAATTCTTTGTATTTCTGTGGTGTCCATCGTTATTTTTCCTTTTTCATTTCTGATTTTTTTTTGTGTGTAGATTCTCTTTTTCTCTTAATGAGTCTGGCTAGGGGTTTATCTATTTTCTTTATTTTTTCTAAGAACCAGCTCTTGGTTTCACTGATTTTTTCTATTGTTTTATTCTTCTCAATTTTATTTATTTCTTCTCTGATCTTTATTATGTCCCTCTTTCTGGTAACTTTGGGTCTCATTAGTTCTTCTTTTTCCAATTTCAGTAATTGTGTCTTTAGACTATTCATTTGGCAATGTTCTTCCTTCTTTATATAGGCCTGGATTGCAGTATACTTTCCTTTTAGAACTGCTTTTGCTGCATCCCACAGAAGTTGTGGCTTTGTGTTGTTGTTGTCATTAGTCTCCATATATGCTTTGATTTCTGTTATGATTTGGTCGTTAACCCATTGATTGATTAGGAAAATGTTGTTAAGTCTCCATGTATTTGTGAGTCTTTTTGATATCTTTCTAAAATTTATTTCTAGTTTTATAGCTTTGTGATCTGATAAGTTGGTTGGTAGGATTTCAATATTTTTGACTTAACTGAGGTTTTTTTTGTAGCCTAGTATGTGGTCTATTCTGAAAATGTTCCATGTGCACTTGAGAAGGATATGTACCCTGTTGCTTTTAGGTGTAGCGTTCTGTAGATGTCTTTTAGGTCCATCTGTTTGTAGGGTGTTGTTCAGTGCCTTTGTGTCTTTACTTATCCTCTGTCTGGTTGATCTGTCCTTTGGAATGAGTGGTGTGTTGAAGTCTCCTAAAATGAATGCATCGCTGTACATTTCCTCCTTTAATTCTGTTAGTATTTGTTTCAAATATGCTGGCTCTCCTGTATTGGGTGCATATATATTTATAATGATTATATCTTCTTGTTGGACTGACCCCTTTATCATTATGTAATTTCCTTCTTTATCTCTTGCTACTTTCTTTGTTTTGAAGTCTATTTTGTCTGATACAAGTACTGCAACACCTGCTTTTTTCTCTTTGTTGTTTGCATGAAATATCTTTTTCCATCCCTTCACTTTTAGTCTGTGTATATATTTGGGTTTGAGATGAGTCTCTTGTAAGCAGCATATAGATGGGCCTTGCTTTTTACCCAGTCTGTTACTCTGTGTCTTTTGATTAGTGCATTCAGTCCATTTACATTTAGGATGATTATCGATAGATATGTACTTATTGCCATTGCTGGCTTTAGATTCGTGGTTATTAAAGGTTCACGGGTTGCTTCTTTACTATCTAACAATCTAACTTAACTTTCTTGTTAAGTTATTGTAAACACCGTCTGATGTTTCTTTATTTCTCTCCCTTCTTTTCTTCCTCCTCCATTTTTTATATACTAGGTGTATTGTTGTTTGCCTTTAGTTAGTATTTGGATGGTCTGCTTTCTTTGCTATGATTTTATTTTCTCTGGTGACATCTTTTTAGCCTTAGGGGTGCTTCCCTCTAGAGCAGTCCATTTAAGATATCCTGTAGTGGTGGTTTATGAGAGGCAAACTCTCTCAAGTTTCGTTTGTCTTGATATTGTTTAATCCCTCCGTCATATTTAAATGATAATGGTGCTGGATACAATATTCTTGGTTTGAGGCCCTTCTGTTTCATTCTGTTAAATATATCGTGCCATTCTCTTCTGGTCTGTATGGTTTCTGTTTAGAAGTCTGATGACAGTCTGATGGGTTTTCCTTTGTAGGTGATCTTTTTTCTCTCTCTAGCTGCCTTTAATACTCTGTCTTTATCTTTGATCTTTGCCATCTTAATTATTATGTGTCTTGGTGTTGTCTTCCTTGGGTCCCTTGTGTTGGGAGATCTGTGGGCTTCTGTGGACTGCGAGACTTTTTCCTTCCCCAGCGTGGGAAAGTTTTCAGCAATTATTTCTTCAAAGACACTTTCTATCCCTTTTTCTCTCTCTTCTTCCTCTGGTACTCCTATAATGCGAATATTGTTCTGTTTGGATTGGTCACACAGTAGTCTTAATATTCTTTCATTCTTAGAGATCCTTTTATCTCTCTCTGCCTCAGCTTCTCTGTATTCCTGTTCTCTTTTTTCTATTCCATTAACAGTCTCTTGCATCTTATCCAGTTTGCTGTTAAGCCTGTCGATCGCTTGTTTGATTTTTACATTGTCTTTCCTCACTTCCCTCACTTCCTCCCTCAGCTCTTGCACATTTCTCTGTAGATCCATCAGCGTGGTTATGACTTTTATTCTGAATTCTTTTTCACGAAGACTGCAGTTCCATCCTTTCAGGCTCCTTCTCTGGGTTTTTCTGGTTGATCTTACTCTGGACCATATTCCTCTGTGTTTTCATGGCTATAGAAGTGGTTGCTGTTAGTTGCCATGTATATCAGCTGGGCTCTTTAAGGCTTTGAAAAGAAAAAAAAAAGGAAAGAAAGAAAGGAAAAAAAGGAAAGAAAAGAGAAGAAAAAAGAACGAGAAGGAAAAACAAAAAACAAACCAAAAAAAACAAAAAACAAACCAAAACAGAACAAAAAATGCCCACTGTGAGTAGATTCTGTGTGGATGCTGTAGGTGGCACTGTTGCCCGACAATTCCACAGCCGTGGCTGCGCTGTGGAGCAGTGCCCTTTATAGTTCTGGCCAGGGTGGGAACGAATGAGTGGCTGTTGATCTCTGTGGGAAGTCGAAGTGCGGCCACCCTTTCCCAGTCGCCAGGTAAGGAGTCCGATACTCCCCAGGACGCCCAGCCTGCTGGGCTGAGTGTGTCAGGGCGATCTGGCTCCTCCGCTGGGCTCCTGTCTCTTTAAGACCACTGAAAAAAGCGCACACTTTTCTTTTTTTTTTCCTTCCCGGAACCGGCTGCAAGTACCCTGGTGTGTTCCCCGCTCAGATCCTGCACCCTCTGTCTCTCCAATCTCTGCTACACCATGTGATGTGTGTCAGCGCTCCCTGTGCCGATCGCTGGGGCTGGTTATTTTGCAGGGTGTACTTCCAGTCCCTCCTGGCTCTGAATCCTCTCCTCCTGCTGGTGTGCTGGGGTGGGGGAGTGCTCGGGTCCTGCTGGGTCGTGGCTCTATATCTTACCCCCCTCATGAGGTGTTGAGTCCTCTCGGGTGTAGCTGTACATTGTGCGCTTTCCTGTGTATTCTTGTCTCTCTTTTAGGAATAGTTGTATTTGCTGTATTTTCGTAGATATATATAATTTTGGGAGGAGATTTCTGCCGCCCTGCTCATGCCGCCATCTTCCCAGAAGTCTCCCGTAGTGGCCATTCTTAATCAATAATTAGAAGTTTGATTTTTAAAATTCTGCTTTTCATATGTAGTTGACTTTTTGTTCTGAAAACTTTAGAAAGCCGTGAATCTTTTTACCATTTTGCACTCTGTCCTTTTTGAGCATACCCCAAATTATTGTATATACATATATATAGATATATATGTACTTCTCTCTGTCTCCTCCCACACTCTCTCTATATATATATACACATATGCACATATGTGTGTGTACTTATTTCATCCCTTTCCTCCATGATTTCATCCAGCTCACTGTCTTTAAAAGGTTTATGTATGCTGATGACTTGAATTTGTAGCCCTACCCCCCTGCACAATAGACTACTATATTTATATCTGTATTTTGATTTATAGTATGTGTGTCAAGTTTGAAACTAAGCATATCAAAATTGAAAAACATTTTAACCCCCCAAATCTATGCCCTACCATCATGTACCCCTCTGTTCATCACCTCAGCAAATGCTCAGTTATGGAACTCATTCTTGATTCCTCTCATTTTCTTCCATACTCCCACAACCAATCAGCTACACATTGTTTATATCTCTATGTAAAGTTTTATCTAAATCCATCTTTCTTATCCCCTAGTCTAAGCTATTTGCTTAGACTACTGTGATATTTTCCTAATTGGTTGATACACTTTTATTTTGGTTATTATTATAGTCCCACCTATAGATAGCAGCCTGGGAGTAATTTCTAAAACATAAATCAAGTAACATAATTTATCTCTATAAATCAGCCCAATAACCTCCCATTCAAATCATATTAAAATCTTTACTTCTTACTATGGCTTTTCAGGTACACCATGACCTAGCCCAAATGTGCCTCTCTAATTTCATCTCCCACAGTTGTCTATATGCATTACTTGGATTTTGATTTAGATTATGAAGGTGGTGTCTTCATGGTGGAATTAGTGCCCTTATAAGATGAGACTGGAAAGAGCTTGCTTTCCCTCTGCCATATGAATAAACCAAGAATAGAGTAATCCCCAAAGCTAATAACCATGCTGGCACCCTGATTTTGGACTTCCAGACTCCAGAATTGTGAGAAAGAAATGTTTGTTGTTCAGGCCACCCAATTTATGGCATTTTTTGTAACAGTCAGAGGAGACTGAGACACTTACCAAGTTATTTTATAAGCAGAGATGAATACTTTTAAAGGACATTTCAGGATCCTTCTGTAATTATTGTGACATTCAATATTTATCAACAATTTATAAATTTTTCTGATATATTTGTCTGTTTACTTACTTATTTTTATTCCCTTGGAATTGATTTTTCTAATGTAGCTAATAGAGCTGCTATCTAATCTAATAGATTTAATAATATGTCTAATAGCTAATGTTAACCATTTTCTGTTGGCTAGAAAAATATGAAGGTGAAATAGCTACTTTCCATTTATCCATATATTCATTCATTCAACATTATTTATGAAGTACCCACCATGAGCTAAGCAGCACTATGAGTGTCCAGACTTCTGCCTTCATGAGTCTACTGTTCTAATTAGAAGAGAATCTCACAAAGCAAATAAATAAACATATTAATATGGCAAGTGAGATAAAGGGCTATGGGGAAAATTAATAAAGGTAAATAAGCTGTGGTGTGTACCAAGTAAACGTTTACATAGTGCATTTGAGGAAGTATTTGTTGACAAGATGAAATTTGAGCACTGACATCAAGGAACTGAGGCCATGACCCTTAAGGTATTTATAAAAGAAGCATTCATGGCACACAGAAAAGTGAAGGACCTCAACAGGGAAGATAGTTGGGCTGTTTCAGGAAGAGCAAAGATTCTAGTATTGCTATGGCCGAGTGAGTAAAGGTAAGGGCTAGTGCAGGCGAGAATGATCTAAATTATGGTGTGTTTTATAGCCCAAAGAAATAACGTTGTTGGGTTGTTGTTTTTTTAAGTGAGATGAGAAGACAGTGGAAGAGTACATGTAGAGGATTGGTATAGTTTGATACATACTTTAAAAGGCATACTTTTTCTGCTGTTTGTACAGGACAGAAGCAAGAATACCAATTAGAAGACTGTTGTAATTCTCTAGGTGGAGGATATTGGATGGCTTGAACAAGGATGGATGATAATAGTGGAAGTGGTCATTTGTGAGTTTTTTGGTTTTGTTTTTATGTCAGAGGTAGTTGGGAAACACTGGATTTCTAATGTCAGTTTGCATGTTTATTAGATATTCAACAGGTAAAGTCAAGTACAGTAATTCATATATAGGTTTGAAATTTAGAGGTCTGGGCAATGGGTATGTGAATGCAAATTGATGAAACTAATTGAGACATTCAAGGATTGTGTATGTTGAGAGAATAGAAAACATTCTGTTGGTGAGCCCTGAGGCATGTTATTATTTATAAGTGGTCAGCTGTTGAGGAACCATGAAAAGAAACTGATATGGCCCATTATTTACACAAGAAAAAGGAGCAGGAAATGGTAGTGGTTGGGAAACTAGGGAAAGAGGGGTTTGATGAATGAGTGTGTGGACATAAGACCTATGTTCCTGGTTATGTCAGAGTAAGTGATATTGAATTTAGCTTCCTGGTAAAAGCAACCATAAAACTGGAAAAAATTACTGAAACATTTACACGGAATACATAGGTTCAAGTCTTTGATCCTTGAGGAAAGGAAAATCATAAGGTGAGACTCATGGTCGACAAGTACTCACCCGACTGTTGCCCTAGTATTTGCCTGGAAGTGCTTTAGTATCATAGTGCAAAGAGGCAGATCTCAAGCATGGCAATGTTCTTGCTAAGCTGAGGAGGCTGACGAGATGTGCAGTGCTTATAATTTGATTAGAAAAGTGCTAGAGAAGTATTGTCTAAATGGGGAGATTGGTAGTCCTTGTGCAGTATCTTAACTGAAGACTGAGCTTGACATGCACAAAGCAAGACTCCAAGGTCTAATTCCAGTCTAGTTGGTACAATAGCAGTTATGTATACCTTTCTACCTAAAGCAACTATTATTTGGACAAATATGTTCAGACAAATATCTCTCAGACATTGTGCATCAGATTATGAATAATTGTGATCTCTGAGGCACAAGAAACACATCAAATGGAACTTAGTTACCCAAGTTTACTGTCTGGAGAATGTTCCCAGGTTGAAGTAAAGGGAAGGGAAACTTAAACATAATTGTCAGTGTCCTTGAATTGACGAAAGAGACTAGGAATCTGTGGTAACCATGGAGGCTAGAATTTGCAGGACAGACTGTTGGAGAGGAGAGAGTTGCACAGAGACATAATATATGCAGAGGTTCCCTTAAGCATTCAAAAGAGGTGATCAGCATGTGCATTTGAGAAAACGTCCCAGGGAAGGGAATGAATCACTTAAAGGATTAGAGGGAACAGTGCTGAGAGCTAACACAGAACCAGAACCTGTTCCCAACACCCAAGGTAGAAACCTTCATGATACATTGGCATCAGTAAGATTACGAATAAGGTTCCTGTCTCAGTACTGGGAAAAATTAAACCTAGATTAAACATAGTTATGCATAACAAACACTAAAAGCAAAACCCAAGATAATCCAAGTAACTTAACTATATACCAGAAAAGCTTAATAATATACAAAGGGATACAAACATTTCCAGCATCAACCATGGTCAACAAAATCTTTGAAAATTAGGAATAAAAAAGAACCTTCTACAAACTGACAAAGGCCATCTATGATGAGTCCACAGTAATATCATACTTAATAGTCAAAGGATGAATGAATGCCTTATGCTTTATACTGAAGATCACAAACAGGGCAAGGGTATCTACTATTACCACTTCTATTCAACAATATACTGGGGTATATTGCCAGTGAATTCAGACAAGAACAAAAAGTCTTTATATTCATATGATATAATTATTGGTATGGAAATCCCTACATGACTTAACATCAACAACAAGAAAAGCTATTTGAACTGGTAAGTATGATTAACATAGCTGAGGATAGAAAATCAATATAATAATTACATTTCTATATACTGGTGATAGACATTTAAATGTTAAAATAATTCAAAATTATGAAATAATTAGGATATATATGACCAAAGACGTTCAAGGTATACACACATATGGTATAATGGTTAATTCAGCAAGCCTAGAATTGGACTAAACTAGTTTGCTAAATTATCTTCAAGGCTCTGACTTCCATCAATTCATAAATAGATTGAATAATAGTATTGTTTTGCAACCAACAAATAGGGATATGAAGTGATTTTCATGAGGTTATTTATTGATAACAGGGAAATTGATAATCTATACGCTCTCTTATTGACATCTCCACAGTCAACTTTTGCTTGTGTATCAAAAGTACATGTATATATGTAACAGGGTATGAAAATCCTCAGCTAAAGCTACATTTGGGTTTTCTGATTCTTATGTATTCTATACACATGTCAATAGTTTTTGACCCAGGAGAAAGGTATATCCTGATACAGCATTTATAAAGGGAAGGTAATTGGAGTTAAAGATTTGCTTCACTGGATCTTATCCTCTGAAAGAGACTTCAGCCTTCATGTATATGCTTATTTTAGTCATTTACTAGTATATTATTCTTTTCATGAAAAAAGCTATAGATCTGTAAACAATCTCATTATGGGTATTGTGGTTCTCCTTTGGCAATCAAGCTCTAATTATCATTTCTAGTGCAACACCACAAACTACTAAACATTGCTGAAGGAAATTAAATAAGATGTGAATGAATGCACTGTGTATATTGATTTGAAGATTCAATATTGTTAGGATGTATATTCCCCCAAAATTGATCTATAGGCTCAACAAAATAACATTAAAATATAATCAAGCTCTGTTATGGAAGCAGGCAAGCATATTTTTTAAGTTATATTGAAATGCACAAGACATAGTATGGCTAAAGCACATTAAAAGAAAAAGAACAGATCTATAAGACTTACAGTATCTGTTGTCAATCTTATTATAAAGCTACAATAATCAAGAGAATGTGGTGTTAGGTCAAGGTAGACAAATAGGTCAATGCAAAATAATACATTTCAGAAATAGGCCCACATATTTGTGGTCAATTGATTTTTTTACAAAAGTGCTAACGTAATTCAATAGAGTAAGGTAAGTCTTTACAATAAATGGCTGATAAAGTTGAAAACACATGCAAAAAAATTAACCTCAACCCAACTTTTTACCCCTTACTAAAATTAATTCAGTTGGGCACTGATTTAAGTATGTATATCTTGAATTATAAAATATCTATAAGTGAACCTAGGTAAAGTACTCTGTTACCTTGTTCCCTCCTAATCCATGTTTTGTCTTATTCTGATTGATATGGTGCTATTCTGCTCTCCCACTTCAGCCTCAATCCACATTGTATGAGGGAAATGCATTCCTTGCATTAAAGGGACTGCTCTTTTATTTTGCCCAAGGAAGGGCCCCTCACCTATCCTCCCTGTTAGTGCTGTAGATAGAGGTTAGGTGTATGATTACTACTGAAAGAAATCACAATCCAGAAGTGTAGGAATTATAGCCTAAGATTTCAAGAGAATCCACAGATGGAAATATGTTCTGTGTTTGCACAATGAAATTCTGAATACAGATTTCCTGTGACCACAAAATGAATGATTGTTCCCATTTGCCTGAATATTCTTGGTAAGACTTGCCTTTGTGGTTATTGTCAATGGAGCATTCTAAAACATTTGCAAGAGTCACTGGAAGCCAGTATTCATTGGTGGTGTGTTGTATGATGTAGTTCATGAGTGACAATGCAGCCAGCAATAAATAAATGGTGTTATAAAGTAGTAGAGGCAAGATGATTGTATTGGTTCAACATATTCTCGTCCTAAAGAGCCATGGAATTGTAAGTAACAACACTGATACTATCATATTTTACATGTTGGGAGATATTAAATTAGCCAGAAATCGAACTTTTGACAAAAAAGAGAGATGGTTCCTAAAACTGACCAGGAGGAGACGGTACTTTGAACTATGAAGAATCTTCACATGCACTATTTGGACAATAAATTATTGTTCTCTTCCTATTATTCTAAATCATTATTAAATTACTATATGTTTTCTAATATATTTTAAAATAAATGATGTATATAGGAAGGGGAAAATTTTTTAAAAATATTTCCTCTAGGTCCTATACAACTTAAGGACAGCTCTTGTATAAATATTAAGTCTTCTGATTTCAAAATTGTACTGTTGTTATATTAAAAAAAAATCCTCCTGTTTTGGAAAATATACACGGAAATATTTTGGGATAAAGACTCAATGTTTGGAATTTACTCCCAAATGATTCAGAGAAATATTACACACACAAATGCATGCATGCACACATACACACACACATATTCTCTTCATAATGTTTTATTTCCTTAATACTTTAGCTCTTTATTTCATTTGAGTTTTGTCAAAAGTATAGAGGTGCTTTTGACAATGTTAAAGTAATCTTAATAGAAGATATGTGCAATGTTCTACCTTATATTATTTATATTTTACTTTAATATATGTGATTGTAAATTAATTTTATTTCCCAAAATAAAGTGCTATTGGTTAAGAGGATGTAGCAAACCCTGGCTATGTGAAACCATAAATAGGTCTTATAACTAATGAGAAAGAGCATAATATATCATTAAAATGTTCAGTAATCAAAAGATTCAAAGATTATTTACAATAGTTAATAATATGTGATTATGGACATGAACAAAATAAGTGTTGAAATACTCAGAACTAAGTAATACAAATACAAAAGTAGTTTTAGTCCTAAACTGATTAAAAAAAAAGCACAAAATCATGTTTCTGATGATCTTAGCAAATGCTAATCACAGTGGTAAGTATGCTAGCTACAGTGGATGCTATTTATATCAGAATATCAAGACAACAGACTCAATAGTAACAAAAATGATCAATGACATTTTATCACTGTCTTTTAATAGTGATAGTAGAAAGTAAAACTTTAGGAAGTTAAAGTGCACATGCATTTTGCATTTGAATTTCCTTCATTTGCTTTTTATTTTTTTGCCTCCTATTGGCCAAAAGAAAATTATCCCTTGGGTTAAAATGGACAATGTAGCCTCATTGGTGCTTTTCCCTTTTAGATGAAAAAAAAAAATAAGAATTTTGGTAGAACCTAGTAATTTAGATTCTCTTTGGTCTTTTAAACTTTCCCACAATGGGCAGTTTCAAGGCAAGCCATACTATAAATTTGCCATATCTGTGTTTTGGAAAAATAGAGAAAAAATGAATTCCACTTATCTGTGACTTTACCATACTTCTCTTAAATGTTTTGAGAAATTTGAACTTGGACTTATTATTCACTTTCCATTTAAAATTTGTTTTTTTGAATTTATGAAGACTTTTAGTAGTCCTTATAGTTATCTGTGTTTCAGCTATGCAGTCATTCTGGTATTATCAGAGATACTGAGAGGATTTCAGTTCATGATATTCTAACTCCAAAACTCTATCCTTTTTCTGATGGTTCTGCTGCCCAGGTTCAGAATTCTATTCCTATTGATTGGATGAAAACTCAGTAGATGCATTTATTTCTTCAGTTTTAATGATGAGTTTGTCAAGTAACCAAACTAAAACAATTTAGTAACACATTTGATGTCTTTATTCAAGGGAAAAAATCCCATAGGTTGGGGAAGTATAGTGCCTTACAAGAAGTACTCTTCACAAAGGATTTTGGGAAAGAACAAGTTTTATATAGCATTAGAAGTAGCAATATGGATATAGGACATGATTGGCTAGGAGGTTAGGAACTTCCTTATCAAGCTATTTCTTTTTACAAAATGTGATGATTTTCTATGTACTTTCCACTTTTTATCAGGGTGTTAATGTTTTTATTTTCTGTTGTTTTATCTGCGGTAGTATGGGAACACTCAGAAATAGTGGGTTTTAGTGTTTCACTAGCTTACAGCTACTTCCTTGTTATAGTGTCCCTGTCAAACACTTGATTCATATATATATATATATATATGAATATGTGAATTTATTTTGTTTTCTTTGTACAATTTATTTCTAGTTTTATATCTTTGTGATCTGAGAAGTTGGTTGGTGGAATTTCAATCTTTTTGAATTTACTGAGGCTCTTTTTGTGGCCTAGTATGTGGTCTATTATGGAAAATATTCTATGTGCACTTGAGAAGAATGCGTATCCTGTTGCTTTTGGGTGTAGAGTTCTGTAGATGTCTGTTAGGTTCATTTGTTCTAGTGTGTTGTTCAGTGCCTCTATGTCCTTACTTATTTTCTGTCTGGTTGATCTACCCTGTGGAATAAGTGGTGTGTTGAAATCTCCTAAAATGAATGCATTGCATTCTATTTCCTCCTTTAATTCTGTTAGCATTTGTTTCACATATGTAGGTGACCCTGTGTTGAGTGCATAGATATTTCTAATGGTTATACCTCTTGTTGGACTGACCCCTTTATCATTATGTAAAGTCCTTCTTTATCTTTTGTTACTTTCTTTGTTTTGAAGTCTATTTTGTCTGATACAAGTACTGCAACACCTGCTTTTTCTCCCTATTGTTTGCATGAAATATCTTTTTCCATCCCTTCACTTTTAGTCTGTGTATGTCTTTGGGTTTGAGATGAGTCTGTTGTAGGCAACCTATAGATGGGTCTTGCTTTTTTATCCATTCTATTACTCTGTGTCTTTTGATTGGTGCATTCAGTCCATTTACATTTAGGATGATTATCAATAGATATGTACTTATTGCCATTGCAGGATTTGGATTCATGGTTACCAAAGTTCAAGGGTAGCTTCTTTACTATCTAACCGTCTAACTTAACTAACTTATTATGCTATTCTAAACACAGTCTGATGATTCCTTATCTCCCTTCTTTTTCTTCCTCCTCCACTCTTTATATGTTAGGTGTTTTATTCTGTACTCTTTTGTGTTTCCCTTGATTGGTTTTGCTGATTTTATTTTGCCTTTAGTTAGTATTTGTTTGGTCTACTTTCTTTGCTGTGGTTTTATTTTCTCTGGTGACATGTGTTTAGCCTTAGGAGTACTTCCATCTAGAGCAGTTCCTTTAAAATACACTGTAGAGATGGTTTGTGGGAGGTTAATTCCCTCAACTTTCACTTATCTGGGAATTGTTTAATCCCTCCTTCAAATTTAAATATGTTGCTGGATACAGTATTCTTGGTTCGAGGCCCTTCTGCTTCATTGCACTGAATATAGCATGCCATTCTCTTCTGGCCTGTAAGGTTTCTGTTGAGAAGTCTTATGATAGCGTAATGGGTTTTCCTTTGTAGGTGATCTTTTTTCTCTCTCTGGCTGTTTTTAATACTCTGTTGTTGTCTTTGATCTTTGCCATTTTAATTATTATATGTCTTGGTGTTGTCCTCATAGGGTCTCTTGTGTTGGGAGATCTGTGGACTTCCATGGTCTGAGAGACTATTTCCTTGCCCAGCTTGGGGAAGTTTTCAGCAATTATTTCTTCCAAGACACTTTCTATCCCTTTCTCTCTTTTCTTCTGGTACCCCTATAATGTGAATATTGTTCTGTTTGGATTGGTCACACAGTTCTCTCTGAAAAGCTAGAAAGTGCTGATAAACTCATTGGAACTCTTTCATGTATATTAATTTAATTTTGGAAAATATTTGAAAATCAAAAAGCTTTCAGTATTTTAACTACCAAATAGGTTAACATACCTGCATGCCAAAAGTACTAGGAAATAGTCAATCATTCAGTATCATGCAATGATTACTGTTCCCATGTTTATTTAACACATATACTTGCTGTTTGTTTGCTTCAGTTAGGTTTTGTTAATTTTATATTTTTTTATCTTTTTTGAATAGTATTTTGCCATAAATACTTCCATTTCATTTGCTTGACAGGGCCAAAATTTAAATTTCCAGTTTACACCTAATTGCATGTATATCTAGCTTTAATTTTGTCTTGCAAATAAATTAAAGTTTCATTTATTCCACTCTTTAAAAGATAAATGTTCATTTAGGTGGCCAAATAATATATCAAATATATTACTGCAGTAGTTTTAAAGAAAGTTAAAATTAATATTATTAACTAGATTGAAGTCATAGCATGCTAGAATTATAAGGCAGAATATTTAATACTTGGCTTCTCTTTTTCTATAAAGATCTGCTAATGAGTTTTTCTTATAAAAAAAAGTAATGCAATCTATATGGTCTAGAAATAAAAAATGAATTCCAACACCCCATTCATATAGTTCGTTGTTTTATATAGATTATTATAAATTTATTGCCCTGAAAGTTGACCATATACTATCTTCAGACAAGCTGAAGAAAATAGTGTTCAATAATAAGCATAGCCCTTCAAAATTAAAAAGTGGTTACAGACAGTGTTACTTTTCTGTTTATAAAATTAGAATAAGTCAAAGCAATTGCACTTTGAGGGAACTATGATAGTGAAAAAAATATCTTTATAAAGACAAATATTGTACTTTGAAGTGATTTAAAATGAAAATAGATACAAAAATAAAAATTAAAACAGGAGATTTAAAGGATGATTGTGTCATATGCCAAATAGTTAAACCTGATTGGGCTTCCTTAAATTTGATCCAGTTAACCCTTCTAACCAGCCACCTTCTCCCCTTTCTCAAAGACACTGTGTAACTGGCCAGCTGGAACCAAGTTCAATTGACACTTTGGTTAGCTTTTAAATCTGCTAAGTCAATACAATGTTTAATAGATTATGTAACATGTGAACTTATTAAATATGTTCCTTAACTTTAAAGTAGATAGGAATACATTTATAACTGTTGGGAAAGAGAAGCAATATAAGTACATTTCTCGTTGAATGGATTCTTATTAGTGGTTATAGAATTATTTGTTTTTCTAGATTTTTTCTTTCTTTTTTACACTAATTATGGTAAATCTCAAACATATCAAAATAAAATGGCATAATGTCTCTTCATATGTCAGTCACCTAGCCTCAACAGTTGTCCAGATATAGGTATTCTTGTTTCATCTATACCTCTGTGTATTCACTCCCCACCCCAGGTAATTTTCAAACAAATTCTTAACACTCTATCACTGCAAGTATTTTAGGAAGTATTTTTGATGAAGCCTTTTTCCAGCTATTGCAACAATAACATTGTCATATCTAAAACTGTTTAACATAGAACACTTTCTATCACCCTGTATCTAGTCATTGGTAAACAGACAAACAAAAGCTATAAATGTAATTGGTGTTTATAGTTTCTTAAATATCTTTTGTTTTCTATAGGTTTCCTCATCCCCATATTTTTCTTAACATGTATTTATGAATGAAATTGTTTTCTTTTAATGACATCCTGCAGTCTGGCTCTTGAACTTTGCATCTCATTGGTATCATTTTACACATCTTCTCTTTTCCTGAATTGCCAGTAAATTAGTAGTTAAATCCCGTGTCTAGGGAAAATTGAGGGTTGACATTTTGGCAAGATTTCTTCAAAGGTGGTTTTGTGAAATTCAATTATGTCAATCTAATGTCTGGTTGTCTCTCTTTTTGTGATATTAAATACCACTGATTTTTATTTCCTTATTCCATTATTTCATAAAAGGCCTCAAAATTTTAACAGTCCAGTTTCCTGGAATACTTTTTGTATTTTTATTATTTTATAAGAGATAATCTCCTATTCACCTGTGTGTTACCCTGAGGTACAATCTATAAAGCAGAAGCAGGAAGAGTACTTGATTTTTTTCTATTTATCATTTTTTAAAATAATGAATTGTTTTCATATCTTTCTTATTATAACCAATTTTTTTACTTATATTAGTATGAACTTATGAAGTTTTAACACATTAAAAACCATTTGGTGTTATTACTTAAAATACATTAAGTTCATTTTGTTAAGTTCACATGGTCTAAATAAAACAATTTAAAAATCCAGTATATGTTCAATGGTCAAATAAATATTATAAACACTCAAGATACATTACTTTTCTTCTAATATGATAATCTATCTGAGAATTTTCCTTTCTCCACTTTTCAAGACCATAACTAATTGTTTGGTCAACTTGGATTTATTATACATTTTTGATTTTTCAGAGAAGAGTGATATATATATTTCTCTGATATCAAGAAGATTTCTTTATTCCTACCACATCAACTAATATTCTTTACGTCTCTTACTACTGAGATGCATATGATATAAGTTGCAAGATAAAGCAGATATGTAATGTAAATATATGTATTCTTAAATATAAATGGTAAATACAAGGTCACAGTATATTTTACCTTAAAAAAAAACCATGTGAACTGAAAAGCCCAAGGTACAGTAACAATCAAGCTTGGGGCCATTAGTTTATACTGTATATATGCTTTCCTACTAAAAGAAATCTTGTCAAATGTACACTTCTTTATATAGAGCAGGAGATAGGAGTGATTATTATTAGCCTGTTGTACCTTACATAGTAGAAAGCAAGGTTGGAATGAAAGACTACTTGAGTCATGGCAAAAGAACAAGAGTTAACTTGAAGACACTTTCACTGTTCCAAAGACAAAAAAAAAGAGACGTAGCCTTAAAATTGGTTGAGTTTACTTAAAATATTTTTCAATTCATTTAAAAAATTTTAAATAAAGCTAATTGTTTAAGCAACAAAATCAAATAAATGCCACACAAATATAGCAATTATTTTAGTTATACAGAAATGGAAACCGAAAATAAATTGCTGTAATACTAGTAAACAGCAATTTAATTAAGCAGAAAAGTAGAAAAATTTCCATGCCCCATGTCATTTTCATTAGTTAATCACAATAGTGCCAATAAATGTCTTCACCATAAAATAGCACAAGAGGACAAAACATTTAGTGCATTATATTTTAATACACATCACTAAGCAAAATAGATCAAAATGCAATGTTTAAAGATAAAATCCACCTGTAATAAAGCTACACTAAAATATCTGAAATAGGTCTATGTAGAATATAGTTCATTTTTAAACGTGCCCAAGAAATTAAGCCTGTCATGAAAACAGAAGCATAGAAACTATTTCTGTTATTTTTTAAAGTTTTCATCGTAATTCCAAAATATATCAGGCCATTAATATCAGATACTGACTTCCTCTTCAAACCAACACCCACTTGTGTTGTTCCTTGGCTGTCTTCAAACCAGTTCATCTTATTTCACTACGTCCTTTAATTTTTCTATTGACTATTTTGGGTTTCCCAGATATGTAGCATCTTAAAATGATTAAATAAAGTTTTATATAATCCTTGGCAATTCTTATGCTTCTATTTCTTTCATTTGTCTAATAGAATTAGCTAGTACCTCTAACTCAATGTCAAATAGTAATGAGGATGAAAGGTATTTGGATGTTCTTCCTGACTTTAGTCAGATAATGTACTCTCATATTTTCCCATACAAAGCAATAAAGATTTGGGGATTTATATATAATCATATAAGAGACTTCCATCTATATTTTATTGCATATTTTTAACATGAATGGTTATTGAATTATGTTTTTTCTTTTCCTTTCTTCTTGTACATGATCATATAATTTTTTTAGGTATAGTAATGTGATGAATTATAAATAATACAGAATGGGGATAAATCATATCTTTCCTAAACCCAAGTTTCAGTGAAAATTTCTTGACTTTTTGCTATTATTTAAGACTTTATATATGTATACACATACATTCCTGCACGTGTGTGTATGTGTGTGTGTGTTTGTATATGTCATAATTTACTTTTTGCGAGTAATTGTAGATTTGGAAATCAGTGCTATATTTGATTCACTAATGAATTTGGATAATTTTCCAGCTTTTTCTTTGCTCTGATATACTTTAGATAACACTGAGGTTATGTGATCTTTAAACACATGTCCATGGGTAATGTCCATGAGATATATAATCTTGAGACATTTGCTAAAACATCATCCAAGTCCCATTTGGATTGGCACATTTGTTTGATGGAGCTGTATATTAACCTGTCTTCATTTCTTCTTCTCTAGTTGATCTGATTAGATTTTCTTCCTCAACTGCCATTTGATTTGGTAATTATATTTTCCTACAAAGCTTCCAATTTCATGAATTCTTTTTTTACTGTATTTTAACTATGTTGTGCAAAGTAGTCTCGCATAAGTATTTTTCAATTATGTTTTGGTGGTTATTTTCTCTGTGATATCTATTATGTATTTCTACTTTCTCTAACTTGCATTTTATTAACTAGTGTTTTAACTGTTGTTTTGTATTTTTTTTTCCTGGTTTCTTAATATTTCTTAACTATTAATTTATGCTTTCTTCCTTTCTAATTCTTCCATTTATATTAGTTATTTTTTTTTATTTCTAGTGCTGGGTATTTTATTCATTTTTTGTTGCCTTTGTTTTGTGTTGTAAGTCTTTGATGCAATATATTGTCCTCTGATAATTATTTATCTAAAAACTATGAGATGCTGTATTTTAAATACTGTTATTTTAAATAAATGCTGATATTACATTTTGTACTTCTCCTTTGGCCTATGTCATAAAAATGTATGTATTTTATGTATGTATGTCTAAAAAAGTTTGTATTTTAGAAGATATCAATCTTGTTAATTTCTTGCTGACTCTTCTTGCTCTATTGTTTAGAATTAATTGATATGTCCTTTGGGGCTTTACATATAGCCAAGTTTCATGTGCACTTAAAAAGAAGTTATTTATTTATCTCTGTTAAGAGTTTATTAGTTATAAAATCTACTTTCTTGTTATGTGCATAGTGTTTCTTATTCTTACTAGTTTTGCTCAGTAGAATAAGATGTATGTTAAATCATTTATTATTGATGCATTTCATTTTTTTAGTTGAAATATAGTTGATATACAATATTATATTGATTTCAAGTATACAACATAGTGGTTCAACAGTGACCCATGTCATCCTACTGTTTCTTATTATAGCTCCTGTAGTCTCTCTTTAATGTAAGTAGTTTCTGATTTAGTTGATTAATGGCATTACCAACTGACAGCTTCATTATGAGCTGAAGTCTTTAGTGTAGTAAGGTGCTTTAGGGCGCCTCAGTAACACCTTGTCAAGTATCAGATTGAAAACCCTGTTGTTACCTGCAACCACCTGATATATTTTGTTCCATCCCTTTATTTATTCTAACTTTTCTGAATATTGTTGTTTTAAGTGTTACCTTGTATAAAACAGAGTTTGAGATTTTCTTTATATTCATCAACAATACTGTGTTTTAAGGGTGATTATTTTGTCCCTATTTTTTATGCTAGTCTATTTTTTACCTTGTTTTCAGCGTCTTATTCATTTACTGTAGTCAAGCCAAATTTCTCTTTTATATTGATGACAATTGCACCAGTTTGTTCAACTTGTATGAGAATAACTTTGCCCATTCTCTCCAATTTCTTTATACACAAATATTCATGGTAATTCACAGAATCTTTATTGTTGTATCTTCAATTTGGTATAAAAATGATGACTTACTTTTGGATTTTACTTTTTGTTTAATCAGAGTTCATGTGACAGTGTTTTCTTACTACTCAATGGAAAAAAATTCGATCTTTGAGAAATGAAAAGCATATTTTACTTGATACACTCTTTGGTTTATGGCAATAAGCTTGGAGTGAGGGAAAAATGATTACAATATTTTCAATTAGTAGAAAGATATTCACCATAACTTTAAAGAATACATACCTGGTAGGAAAAAGATTAAGGTCTGGATTATAAAGATAATTGAGTCTGCTGTTCAGGTTGAATTAACAGCCTTAACTAACGAACACTAAGTTTGTTTGATTTCATGAACTGAACAGTGACCAATTTGTCCTTATGTTCATAGGAAAACAAAAAAACCTATGGTCTACTTTTCAAGGACATTGTTTTAATAAATGAAAATGTCTACACATAGGTTTGAGTTCCTGGTGTTAAAGATATATGGTAGAAAATAGCGAATAAATGCTATTTTTTACAGTTACATGTTTTGATAAAATGCATTTTTTCTCACTTTAAAGAGAACAAAATTACTGTTTAGGCATTGGCTTTGATTGAGATGTTCCTCAATATATTTTTTGGATATATTCTATAAAGACAACAAATATAACTCTCTTGTATCCCTTACATGTTTCTGTAATAGGCTGAGAACTTCATTTATCAACTTCAATAAGATACATTTAAAATCACTTCTATAAATATTCTAATTTTATTATCCTTGACTAGTTTGACAGATGCAGCAAGAAACACAAAAAGTCATTCCAAGTCTTATTTTATGTTTTTGAATTCTACTATTGATTAATGTGAATGTGATAAGGCACATGAATTGTTTCATCTAATTCAATTTATAAAATTTAATAAGCTAAACACAGTAAATCATTTTATCAAATTCATCTCAGTTTTGAAGCTATGCTTTTCTGTTTCTGTAGTCCTAGTATAAATAGGACAAAAGAAAATCTTTATTATGCATATTGTGGAATTCCACAGGCAGACACATTTTTTAATTTGTTATGTCCACTCTTTTTTTGCTTCATTAGTATGTTTCAGTCTTCACATAAAATTGTTTAAAAACTTGCAGTAATTTAATTAAATGAAAGTTAGTTTTCACACTTTTCCAGCATTAGGATCTTCGAACATCTTGCCCACTCCAACTTGAGATAGAACTTCAGGTAATTTTTCCGTGAATAAAAGCACTCACTGTTTTTTCAGATACTGAAGACATTTATTTCTCCATGTTTACTCCAGCTTAGAACTAATCTCATTGTATATAGTCTTTTGTTTGCTTAGTATGCCTCCAGTAGTAGACCTGCAGACAGGGTCTTACTCATTCATCTCTATACTCTCAGCTGGTGCTTAATTTATTGACACGGTGTGTTTCTACATGCATATTTTTTAGAAGATTCATATATAATACTTTGCAAAATCCAAATAGATGCTTAGTCACTGTAATATGTTAGTAAAAATACTACAAGCATAATAAATAAATTGTTGAACTTACGGGTCACCTAGCAATGCAAATGGACAAGAGTTTTAACAATTCTGATCCTAACTTTTCTTCTCTCGGTAATGAAAGCAATAATATCTACCCATAAAGTAAAATAATTTCTATATGATCAGTGATTTCAAGTCATCAGAATTTGTTTCTTTTTTTATTGTTTGTTCAACTAATGACTTCTAATATTCCCATAGCCAAATGCCTTAAAAATGGTATCTTGATTACATTCTAAGATAAAACTTCTAAAGTATTGAAAATGTTCTATAAGAATTAACTTGTTGGCATTCCATACATTTTAATACTTTACTCATGTATCTTGCCTACTCCCGTCTATCTTTAATTTACATGCTACTTATCATGCTCAGTGAGCTAAATTAAATTTCTAAAGAGTATAAAAATAAAACAAATATGAATAATTAAGAATTTTATTTAAACAAGTTAATCTGAACCCATCAGTTTTCACATAGAGAAGCACAATATTTTGAATCTACATTTATGTTAGATAGAATGTAATTGGGAGATTCAACATGGCAGCATGAGAGGTGACACAGAGAACTCCTCCAAAAACCACAAATAGTACACAAAAATATAGTTAATACAACTAACCCTAAAACAGCAACAAGAAAGAAGGCTGAACCAGACTGCATACAAGACCTAATGAAAAGAGCAGACCTCAAGAAACAGGGTAATATAGGAAAGCCTTAATTCTGCAGGACCCAGGCCCTTCCCCCACCCCAGCTCACCGGCAGGAGGAAGAGAGAAAAGAAAAAACACAAGACCCATCTATATGCTTCCTTCAAGAGAATCACTACAAACCCAAAGACATAGACAGACTGAAAGTAAAGGGATGGAAAAAGATATTTCATGCAAATAATAGTGAGAAAGAAACAGGAGTTGCAGTACTTGGATCAGACCAAATAGACTTCAAAACAAAGAAAATCACAAGAGACAAAGAAGGACATTACATAATGATAAAAGGGTCAATCCAACAAGAGAATATAACTATTATAAATATCTTTGCACCCAACACAGGATCACCTACATATGTGAAACAAACACTAACAGAATTAAAGGAGGAAATAGAATGCAATGCATTCATTTTAGGAAACTTCAAAACAGCACTCACTCCAAAGGACAGATCAACCAGACAGAAAATAAATAAAGAGACAGAGGCATTAAACAACGTATTAGAACAGATAGACATAATGGACATCTACAGAACACTCCATCCAAAAGCAACAGGATACACATTCTTCTCAAGTGCACATGGAACATTTTCAAGAATAGATCATATACTAGGCCACAACAAGACCCTCAGTAAGTTCAAAAAGATTGAAATTGTACCAACCAGCTTCTAAGATCACAAAGGTATGAAACTAGAAATAAATTACTCAAAGAAAATGAAAAAGCCCACAAACACATGGAGGCTTAATAACATGCTCCTAAATAATGTATGGATCAATGACCAAATTAAAACAGAGATTAAACAATATATGGAGACAAATAACAACAATAATTCAACACCACAAAATCTGTGGGATGCAGCAAAGGCCATGTTAAAAGGGAAATGTATTGCAGTACAGGCTTACCCCAGGAAAGAAGAACAATCCCAAATGAACTGTCTAAACTCACAATTATTGAAACTAGAAAAGGAATAGCAATTGAGGCCCAAAGTCAGTAGAAGGAGGGACATAATAAAGATTAAAGCATAAATAAATAAAATTGAGAAGAATAAAATAACAGAAAGAATCAATGAAAGCAGGAGTTGGTTCTTTCGGAAAATAAACAAAATAGATAAAACCCTTGCCAGACTTATCAACAAAGAAAGAGAGTCTACACACATAAAAAGAATCAGAAATTGGAAAGGAAAAATCACTATGGACATCACAGAAATACAAAGAATTTTAATACTATGAAAAATTATATGGCAACAAACTGGATAACCTAGAAGAAATGGACAACTTTCTAGAAAAATACAACCTTCAAGGCTGAAGCAGGAAGAAACAGAAAATCTGAATAGACCAATTACCAGCAAAGAAATTGAATTGGTAATCAAAAAGCTAGTTAAGAGCAAAACGTCTGTCCCAGATGGTTTCACTGCTGAATTTTATCAAACATTTAGTGAAGACCTAATACCCACCCTCCTTAAAGTTTTCCAAAAAGTAGAAGAGGAGGGAATACTCCCAAACTCATTCTACGAGACCAACATCACTCTAATACCAAAACCAGGCAAAACACCACAAAAAAAGAAAATTACAGAACAATATCCCTGATGAACATAGAAGCAAAATTACTCAACAAAATATTAGAAAACTGAATTCAAAAATGCATCAAAAAGATCACCCATCATGATCAAGTGGGATTCATCCCAGCGATGCAAGGATGATACAACATTCGAAAATCCATCAACATCATCCACCACAACAACAAAAAGGACGAAAACCACATGATCCTCTCCATAGATGCTGAAAAAGCATTCAACAAAATTCAACATCTATTCATGATAAAAACTCTCAACAAGATGGGTATAGAGGGTAAGTACCTCAACATAATAAACGCTATATATAACAAACCCATAGTCAGCATTATACTTAACAGTGAGAAGCTGAGAGCTTTTCCTTTAAGATCGGGAACATTACAAGGATGCCCACTCTCCCCTCCTTTATTCAACATAGTTCTGGAGGTCCTAGCCACAGCAATCAGACAACACAAAGAAATAAAAGGCATCTATATTGTCAAGGAAGAAGTCAAAGTGTCCCTGTTTGCAGATGACATGATATTGTACATAAAAAACCCTAAATAATCCACTACCAATCTGCTATATCTAATATCTGAATGCAGCAAAGTTGTGGGATACAAAATTAATACACAGAAATCTGTTGCATTCCTATACACTAATGGTGAACTATCAGAAAGAGAAATCAGGCAAACAATTTCATTTACAGTCGCATCAAAAAGAATAAAATACCAAGGAATAAACCTAGCCAAGGAAGTGGAAGACCTATACCATGAAAAATACAAGGCACTCTTAAGAGAACTTAAAGAGGACACTAATAAATGGAAATTCTTCCCATGCCCTTGGCTAGGAGAATTAATATTGTCCAAATGGCCATCCTGCCTAAAGCAATCTACAGATTCAGTGCAATCCCTATCAAAATACCAACAGCATTCCTCAATGACCTAGAGCAAATTGTTCTAAAATTCATATGGAACAACAAAAGACCCTGAGTAGCCGAAGCTATTCTGAGAAGGAAGAATAAAGCAGGGGAAATCATGCTCCCTGACTTCAAGCTCTACTACAAAGCCACAGTAATCAAGACAATTTAGTACTGGCAGAAGAACGGATCCATAGACCAGTGGAACATAATAGAGAGCCCAGATATAAACCCAAGCATATATGGTCAATTAATATACGATAAAGGAGCCATGGATATACAATGGGGAAATGACAGCCTCTTCAACAGATGGTGTTTGTAATACTGGACAGCTACATGTCAGAGAATGAATCTGGATTACTGTCTAACACCATACACAAAAGTAAATTCCAAATGGATCAAAGACCTGAATGTAAGTCATGAAACCATAAAACTCTTAGAAAAAACATAGGGAAAAATCTCTTGAACATAAACATGAGCGACTTCTTCATGAACATATCTGCCTGGGCAAGGGAAACAAAAGCAAAAATGAACAAGTGGGACTATATCTAACTAAAAACTTCTGTACAGCAAAGAACACCATCAGTTGAAGAAAAAGACATCCTACAGTATGGCAGAATATATTCATAAATGACATATCCAAATAAGGGGTTGACATCCAAAATATATAAAGAGCTCACACACCTCAACAAACAAAAGCAAATAAGCCAATTAAAAAATGGGCAGAGGAGCTGAACAGACACTTCTCCAAAGAAAAATTTCAGATGGCCAACAGGCACATGAATAGATGCTCCACATCGCTAATCATCAGAGAAATTCAAATTAAAACCACAATGAGATATCACCTCACACCAGTTAGGATGGTCTACATCCAAAGGACAAACAACAAGAAATGTTGGCAAGGATTTGGAGAACGGGGAATCCTCCTACACTGCTGGTGGAAATGTAAATTAGTTCAACCATTGTGGAAAGCAGTATGGAGGTTCCTCAAAAAACTGAAAGTAGAAAAACAATTTGGCCCAGGAATTCCACTCCTAGGATTTTACCCTAAGAATGCAGCAGCGGAGTTTGAAAAAGACATATGCACCCCTATGTTTATTGCAGCACTATTTACAATAGCCAAGAAATGGAAGCAACCTAAGTGTCCATCAGCAGATGAATGGATAAAGAAGAGGTGGTACATATACACAATGGAATATATTTAGCCATAAGAAGAAAACAAATCCTACCATTTGCAACAACATGGATGGAGCTAGAGGGTATTATGCTCAGTGAAATAAGCCAGGTGGAGAAAGACAAGTATCAAATGATTTCACTCATCTGTAGAGTAGAAGAACAAAGCAAAAACTGAAGGAACAAAACAGCAGCAAACTGACAGAACCCAAGAATGGACTAACAGTTACCAAAGGGAAAGGGACTGGGGAGGGTGGGCGGGAAAAGGGGCATTACGATTAGCACACATAATGTAGTGGAGGGGGCGACATGGGAAAGGCAGTATTTACAGAGAAGACAACTAATGATTCTATAGCATCTTACTATGCTGATGGACAGTGACTGTAATGCGGTATGTGGGGGGGGACTTGATAATAGATGGTCTAGTAACCATAATGTCACATGATTGTACATTAATGATACCAAAGTTAAAAATAATAAAAGAATATAATTGTGAAGACCGTACATGTTTTTTGTTCTAGATAATCCCATTTGTAACAGACTAGAAAAATATGTATATATTATGTATCATATATATACATTTTTAAATTTTAATGATATATTTTATTTACCTAATATATCCAGAGTATCATTTTGACATGTAATTTACAAAAACCATTAACAAAGTATTTTCCTCTTTTTTCTATATTTTCAAAATCCAGTATGTATTTTGTATATCCAGCGTATTTAAATTCACACTTACATTAATTTATTTTTTAATTGAAATATAGTGATTTACAATGTTATATTGGTTTCAAGTGTACAACACAGTGGTTCAACAGTTACACACATTATTAAATCCTCACCCTAACTAGTGCAGTTACTATCTGTCAACATAGAAAGACGTTACAGACCCATTGGTGAAATTCTCCATGCTGCGCTTCCCTCCTTGTGACCAACTTTTATTATGTTTGAGATTTGTGTGCCCCTTTATCCCCATCGCCCTCCCATACCCACTCCAACACCTCCCACATGGTAATGCAGTCACTTCTCAGTGTCTATGAGTCTACTGCTATTTAGTTCATTCTGTTTTTTTTTTTTAATATTCTACAAAGAAGTGAAGTAATATAGTATTTGTCTTTCTTCACCTAGCTTATTTTATTTAGCATAATGCTTTTTAGGCCCATCCATAAATGGCAGGATTTCTTTCCTTTTTATATTTGAATAATATTCCATCGTGCATATGTACCACCTCTTTATCCATTCATCTATTGACAGACTCTTTGGTTGCTTCCATATCTTGGCTATTGTAAATAATGCAACAATACACATAAGGGTTCATATATATTTTTGAATCAGGGAGTTTGTTTTCTTTGGTAAATACCTAGAAATGAAATTACTGGGTCATCTGGAATTTCTATTTTTATTTTTGAGGAACCTCCGTAATGCCTTCCATAGTGGTTTCACCAATTTACATTCCCACCAACAGTGTAGGAGGGTTCCCTTTTATTCACATCATCACCAACACTTACTTCTTGGCTTTTGTATAGTGGCCATTTTAAATTTTGTTAGGTGATACCTCCTTTGGTTTTGATTTTCATTTCCCTGATGATTAGCAAGGTGGAGCATCATTTCATGTGTGATTTGGCTGTCTATATTTCTTCTTTGAATAAATGTCTTTTCAGATTCTCCACCCATTTTTTAATCAGGTTTTTTATTTTTTGGTGTTGAGGTGAAAGACTTCTATATATTTTGTATATTAACCCTTATTGTATAAATCATTATGAATATATTCTCCCATACTGTGGTGGCCTTTTTGTTCTATTGATTGTGTCTTTTGTTGTACAGAAGCTTTTTAGTTTGATGTTGTACCACTTGTTCATTTTTTATTTTGTGTCCCATGTCTTCGGAGATGTGTCCAGAAAAAAATTGCTCATTCTTATGTTCAAGAGATTTTTGCCTACATCTTTCTAAGAGTTTTATGGTTTTATATCTAACATTTATATCTTTAATCCATTTCAACTTTACTTTTCTATGTGGAGTTAGGTAGTAATCCAATTTCATTCTCTTGCATGTAGCTGTCCCCATTGTATGTTTATGGCTCCTTTATCATACATTAATTGATCATATATGTGTGGGTTTATATCTGGCCTCTCTATTCTGTTCCATTGATCTATGGATCTGTTCTTGTACCAGTACCATACCGTTTTGGTTGCTATAGCTTTGTAGTATAGCTTGAAGCCACAGAGTATAATACCCCCACCTTTGTTCTTGTATCTCAAAATTGCTTTGGCTATTTGGGGTCTTTGTAGTTCCATATGAATTTTAGGATTACTTGCTCTAGTTCATTGAAAAATTTTGTTGGTATTTTGATATGGATTGCATTAAATGTGTAAATCACTTTAGGCAGGATGGCCATTTTGAGAATATTTTCCTTCCTATCCATAAGTATGGGATATATTTCCATTTATTTGTGTCCTCTTTAATTTCTCTCATCAGTGTCTTATGATTTTCAGAATATGGGTCTTTCACTTCCTTGGGTTAATATGTTATTTTCTTCAGCTTTATTGACATACAATTGACAAAATTACATATATTTAAGGTGTATAATTTGATGTTTTGATGTACATATACTTTGTGAAAAAGTCACCATAATCAAGCTAATTATAAATATATTTATCATCTCCACATCGTTACCCTTTTGTGTTTGTGTATGGTTATTAGGGTATTTTAAGATTTTACCCTTTTAGCAAACAAACAAGTGTACAGTACAATATTGTTAACTTGTCACCATGCAGTCTATTAGAGCTGAAGAACTTAGTTATCTTGCATAACTGATACATTGCACCCTTTGATTAGCATCTTCCTCCAGCACATGGAAACCACTATTCTACTATCCCATTCAATGAGTTTTGACTATTTTAGACTCCATATATAATTGAGCTCATGCAGTATTTGTCCTTATGTGTCTACCTTATTTTCTTATCATGAGATGTTTCAGGATCATTCATGTGGTCATAGATGAATTTCCAATAGAAGAATTCCCTTTTCTTTCAAGGTTGAATAATATTTCTGTGTGTGTGTGTGTGTGTGTGTGTGTGTGTGTGTGTGTGTGTGTGTATACCACCTTTTTTTTCCATTTGTCAGTTGGCAGACATTTAAATTGTTTCCATATTTTAGCTACTATGGATAATGCTACAATGAACATGAAAGTGCAGATGCCTGTTTTAGATAGTGATTTCATGTCCTTTGGATATATACTCAGAAATGAGATTGCTGGATCATAGTCTAGGAACTATTAATTTGCCTTATTTTTAAATGGTAAGTAGATAAAGACATAAGACAGCTGAAGTGAGCTACGATGAATGTTTACTTCTGCATGTTCTGTATATGGAAAAGTGTTTTGGAGAATGTATTCATTCTCATTGAGTAACTACATAAAAAGATAGAAGGAATATTTAGAAGAACAAAATATTGAGGCATGTGAAGGGGAGTACATGGAATTTAGAATGTATGACATTTTTGAATTCTCAATGCCTGGGCTGAAGATGAATGTTGGTTGGTTTTAATGTGAATTGATATGAATAATTGTATCACCCAATTAACTTTGATCACCTAAAATAAGAAGAAATGCTATTTTAAACAAAATACTGACTCCAAATTTTTAAAAATATTATTTTCTTACGTAAAAATATTAATTCTTTGTATTAAAGTTTAAAAAATAACCTATTGATATTGCTCCTAAATTTAAAGTCAGGTTTAAACTATCAGGCAAAGTATATGATATGAAAAAATTTCCACTTTTTGGAGGCAGGTGTTAACTCCAGATGCTTATGGGTATGCAATTTAGGTATTATAAAGATCTGCTCCCCAGAACATCATAGAATATCATTTTATTCTTATTTTCATTTTGCAAAGAATTCTAGTGTTGCAGGAACTGCAGGAACTACGAACAAGGAGTCAGGATACCAAGACGTTTGGTGAAAAGCAGTTTATTAGTGCTAGCACTGGCTCAGCGGATTCATATACAAAGGCTGAGCTCTGAGTGCAGTGGGGCCATGCCTTTTATATATTTATTATAAGGGAAAGGAGAGTCAGCCCCCAGGAATGTTTCAGTGGGAGTTGTTAGTATACTATAAGGTTCAGACAGAATGCTAACTATGTTTTAACCTATTTCAATAAAGGATTCCTGGATACCCTATTACAAGCTAATGGGCCTACATGACTATTATCAACAAGCTGTTCCATATCACTAGGTCCTGGTGGTGGGTACATTGTTACATTGCTTCAAAGTCAAACACCCTGCTATTCCTCTTCGTTCTTAGAGCCTTAAAGAAACATTGTCCCTTTTCTTGCCTTGGCTTCCTACCACACTAGTACTGTAATTAAAATCGCAAATTGCTTTAAACTTTTATAGTAATGCAGGCTACAATTTTTTTTGTTTGTTTCCCTACCTCTATTTTTTTTTATTAAGGTATTTTTGATATACACTCTTATGAAAGTTTCACATGAACACAATGTGGTTACTACGTTCACTGTATTATCAAGTCCCACCCCATACCCCTTTGCAGTCACTGTCCATCAGTGTAGTAAGATCAGGCCACAATTTTTTAATTCACTATCTGGACCTGATTGTATTTTTGAAATTAGTATCCTTCTTAAAAAAAAAAGAAAAAACACCTGTAGATTTTTAGAAAAATAAAATGTCATTTGAAATGATTGTTATGTTTTCTTGAATTAGTTGGAAAAATAAGTAAAACATCTCATAAATAGAAACAATTAGTTACTTGGCATAACTTTTTAAATGCCATGTTGATAGAAGTTTGTATTTACCAGAATTCCTTATGACAAAAGTAGAAAAATAAATTGATGAAATACCCAAGGGGATGTTCATGGAAGGGAGCATCACAATAAAGCCGTAGACTTTCTGGGAAAGTATTTTGTAGTAAGGACAGGAGAAAGAGTAAGAGAAGAGTGATATTTAAAGTCCTCTGTGGAATGAAAGAAGGGAACATGTTTGTATCAACTACTATGGTTGTAATACTCTTAGTAAAAGAAAGGGGGCTAGAGAGGAATTTTATGAAAGGGGACAAATGACCTATTCTTATCATGCTTGTCATCCTTTCAAACCTCTACACACTAATGATCTACAATAGCTGTCTATGCTTTCATGACAGGATTTTCTGTTTAATTTAATGCGGTGCTGAGGAAAGTCAGTTTTGAAGAAATAACATGTAGGTCATATCATTTTAAACATTGAGATTAACATGTTGTAATCACCTAGAATCAAGACTTTTAGTGCCCAATATGTTAAGTACTAGTTACATGGTTATTGGACATTTGAAATTATCTAATTTAAATTTAAATGTATTTGTCTATAAACTACATACTGGATTTTGAAGACAGTACAAAAAAAATGAATACAAACTCTCAATAATTTTACCTGGATTACATGTTGAAATGATAATATTTTGGATAATGAGGTTAAATGAAATATATACAACTAATTTCACCTACTTCTTTTTAGGTTTTTAATACAGTTACTGGCAAACTTAAAATTATATATTTTGATTCAGTTATATTTCTACTGGATAGCACTGATCAAGGTTTTAGCCAGAGCTTAACTAATGTGTTCTTTGGACCCATAATACAAATGAAGGTTTATTATGAGACTTAAGATATTATCATTCACTCAATGACATCACAAATAAAAGAGTTGATGAAGTTTACTCTGAGATTAAGAGATTAGGGAGAATATACAATTGGATATTGGGTATATCTCTGAGAAACCAATCAATGCATTTTATAAGGATTTTCTAAAAAGAGGAAGCCCAGGAAAGACCCAAATTAAATTGCTAATGGGAAAGTAATTAGTAGACTCCCTTCCATAGATAATCATTTTTTTTTAAAGTTTAAGTCATTCATTGATGGAAAGACATGTTCAGTAGTACACATACTTGGTTAAATGAAGCTTTTGACCCTCCTCAGTTGTAAGGATTAGATAATTTAGATGTACAGCTGCTGTTGTGGAGTCACTATCCTGATGATTTTAGAAGAACTGTTAACAGACGTCAATTTGTTACCTGAAATATGTGATATTTGTTGGTGGGACTTATTACCTCTTATTGTAAGCCCTTATTATATCTCCCCCAAATCCTGCAAGAGTAGTAAGTTTTGTGAAAGATTATCAGTGGTGTCCTTCAGATGAGCTCTGAACTATGAGAACTTTTGTTAACTCTGCCTTTGTAACAATTGAGGATGTTTGAGAATCTAATTCTTTCCACTTCAAAATTAAGTCTCAATTTTCAAATATTGTCGTAGCCTTTTTAAAACATTCTCTATCTCTCTCACCAGTTACTTTCATTCCCTAAGAAGCTGAGAGCAAAAAAAGCAATTTCTTGACATAAAATATTGCTTGTAGTAAAAAGTTTTACTCAATATTGGAAAAGTGCTTATCACTTAGTATTTAAAAGCAAACTCAAAAGAAAATACCAGAAAGCATAAAAATCATGAGGCTAAAAGTCCAATAATTTAATTACGTTCTGAACTTTACTATAAGCCAGCATGTAATTTTTTTTGGTACCAAACTTATTTCTAAAAAACAGTAAAAATAACTACAAATATTGTAAGAACAAATTTATTCTAACTTTATAGTAAAGGAAGAAAGGAACAATATTTACAAAATTATACAATCCTTTCGGAAAAAAATAATGCAAGAAGACCTAATCAATGAGCAAATGTCAAAGAAAGTAGTTTTAATATAAAAGTCTGTGGAGGATTGTTTATACTTACATTTTATCATAATACTAGCAATATGAAATACAGAACTTATTTTAAAATGCACTTGACTATCAGTAAAAATCTTAAGTACTTAATAAACTTAATCTTAAAATGATCAAGAACTGAAGAAAAACAAAACCACCAAAAATAAACAATGACAAAAAAGCTAACAGTAAAAATAAAACATAACAAACACATGAATTTTACTAACCAAAAAATATAAAGCAACAGCTTTTCTCAGCACCCTTGGGTAAAGTGAGTGAAAAACAGAATTCTTACTTCCAAGGATATAGCAATCTAATTCCCTAAAGATTTAAATAAAAAGTTGATTGAAGTGTGAATATAACTCTCCCCATCATATAATCTTTTTTTTTTAATAATTTATTTTATTTTAGTATCATTAACCTACAATTACATGGGCAATACCGTGATGATTGAACTCCCCCCATCACAAGGTCCCCCCCACCAACCCCACCACAGTCACTGTCCATCAGCGTAGTGAGATGAGAATCGCTACTTGTCTTCTCTGAGCTGTACAGTACCCCCCGTGCCCCCCCACCCTATGTCTGCCAATCGTAATGCCCCTTTTACCCTCTTATCCCTCCCTTCCCATCCATCTCCCCAGTCCCTTTCCCTTTGGTAACTATTAGTCCATTCGTGGGTTCTGTGAGTCTGCTGCTGTTTTGTTCCTTCATTTTTTTATTTTTTATTTTTATTTTTTCTTTGTTCTTATACTCCACATATGAGTGAGATCATTTGGTACTTGTCTTTTTCGGCCTGGCTTATTTCACTGAGCATAATACCCTCTAGCTCCATCCATGTTGTTGCAAATGGTAGGATTTGTTTCTTTCTTATTGCTGCGTAATATTCCATTGTGTATATGTACCACATCTTCTTAATCCATTCATCTACTGATGGGCACTTAGGTTGCTTCCATTTCTTGGCTATTGTAAATAGTGCTGCAATAAACATAGGGGTGCATGTGTCTTTCTCAAACTGGGCTGCTGCATTCTTGGGGTAAATTCCTAGGAGTGGGATTCCTGGGTCAAATGGTATTTCTATTTTGAGTTTTTTGAGGAACCTCCATACTGCTTTCCACAATGGTTGAACTAATTTGCATTCCCACCAGCAATGTAGGAGGGTTCCCCTCTCTCCACATCCTCGCCAACATTTGTTGTTGTTTGTGTTTTGGATGTTGGCCATCCTCACTGGTGTGAGGTGATATCTCATTGTGGTTTTAATCTGCATTTCTCTGATGATTAGCGATGTGGAGCATTTTTTCATGTGCCTGTTGGCCATCTGAATTTCTTCTTTAGAGAAGTGTCTATTCATGTCCTGTGCCCATTTCTTAATTGGGTTATTTGCTTTTTGTTTGTTAAGGTGCGTGAGTTCTTTGTATATTTTGGATGTCAACCCCTTATCAGATACATCATTTATGAATATATTTTCCCATATTGTAGGATGTCTTTTTGTTCTACT
>JAQQAC010019963.1:22774405-22797579 GCA_029783875.1 Phataginus tricuspis | reverse complement strand
AGCTTGTTAGCATATAGATGCTCGTAATATTCTCTTATAATTCTTTGTATTTCTGTGGGGTCCGTCGTTATTTTTCCTTTCTCATTTGTGATTCTGTTTATGTGTGTAGTTTCTCTTTTTCTCTTAATGAGTCTGGCTAGGGGTTTATCTATTTTGTTTATTTTTTCAAAGAACCAGCTTTTGGTTTCATTGATTTTTTCTATTGTTTTATTCTTCTCAATTTTATTTATTTCTTCTCTGATCTTTATTATGTCTCTCCTTCTGGTAACTTTGGGCCTCATTTGTTCTTCTTTTTCCAATTTCAATAATTGTGTCCTTAGACTGTTCATTTGGGAATGTTCTTCCTTCTTTAAATGGGCCTGGATTGCAATGTACTTTCCTCTTAAGACTGCCTTCGCTGCGTCCCACAGAAGTTGTGGCTTTATGTTGTTGTTGTCATTAGTCTCCATATATTCTTTGATTTCTGTTTTGATTTGGTCGTTAACCCATTGATTCATTAGGAGAATGTTGTTAAGTCTCCATGTATTTGTGAGCCTTTTTGATTTCTTTCTGAAATTTATTTCTAATTTTATACCTTTGTGATCTGAGAAGTTGGTTGGTAAGATTTCAATATTTTTGAATTTACTGAGGTTATTTTTGTGGCCTAGAATGTGGTCTATTCTGGAAAATGTTCCATGTGCACTTGAGAAGAATGTGTATCCTGCTGCTTTTGGGTGCAGAGTTCTGTAGATATCTGTTAGGTCCATCTGTTCTAGTGTGTTGTTCAGTGCCTCTGTGTCTTTACTTATCCTCTGCCTGGTTGATCTATCCTTTGGAGTGAGTGGCGTGTTAAAGTCTCCTAGAATTATTGCATTGCTGTCTATTTCCTCCTTCACTTCTGTTAGTATTTGTTTCACATATGCTGATGCTCCTGTGTTGGATGCATATATGTTTATAATGGTTATATCTTCTTGTTGGACTGACCCCTTTATCATTATGTAATGTCCATCTTTATCTCTTGCTACTTTCTTCATTTTGAAGTCTATTTTATCTGATACAAGTACTGCAACACCTGCTTTTTTCTCTTTGTTGTTTGCTTGAAATATTTTTTTCCATCCCTTCACTTTTAGTCTGTGTATATCTTTGGGTTTAAGGTGAGTCTCTTGTAAGCAGCATATAGATGGGTCTTGCTTTTTTATCCACTCTGTTACTCTGTGTCTTTTGATTGGTGCATTCAGTCCATTTACATTTAGGGTGATTATTGATAGATATGTACTTATTGCCATTGCAGGCTTTAGATTCGTGGTTACCAAAGGTTCAAGGGTTGCTTCTTTACTATCTAAGAATCTAACTTAACTTTCTTGTTAAGTTATTGTGTGCGCCGTCTGATGTTTCTTTATCTCTCCCTTCCTATTCTTCCTCCTCTTTTCTTTATATATTAGGTGTTTTATTCTTTGCCTTTAGTTAGTATTTGGGTGGTTTGCTTTCTTTGCTATGCTTTTATTTTCTCTGGTGACCTCTTTTTAGTCTTAGGGATGTTCCCCTCTAGATCAGTCCGTTTAAGATATTCTGTAGTGGTGGTTTATGGGTGGCAAATTCTCTCAACTTTCTTTTATCTTGAAATTGTTTAATCCCTCCGTCATATTTAAATGATAATCGTGCTGGATACAATATTCTTGGTTCGAGGCCCTTCTGTTTCATTACGTTAAATATATCATGCCATTCTCTTCTGGCCTGTAAGGTTTCTGTTGAGAAGTCTGATGACAGTCTGATAGGTTTTCCTTTGTAGGTGATCTTTTTCCTCTCTCTAGCTGCCTTTAATACTCTGTCCTTGTCTTTGATCTTTGCCATCTTGATTATTATGTGTCTTGGTGTTGTCTTCTTTGGGTCCCTTGTGTTGGGAGATCTGTGGGCTTCCGTGGACTGTGAGACTATTTCCTTCCCCAGCGTGGGGAAGTTTTCGGCAATTATTTCTTCAAAGACACTTTCTATCCCTTTTTCTCTCTCTTCTTCCTCTGGTACTCCTATAATGCGAATATTGCTACGCTTCGATTGGTCACAGAGTTCTCTTAATATTCTTTCATTCTTAGAGATCCTTTTATCTCTCTCTGCCTCAGCTTCTTTGTATTCCTGGTCCCTGTCTTGTAATTCCTTAATCGTGTCTTGAACCTGATTCAATCTGCTGTTGAGCCCTTCGATGGCTTGTTTCATTTCTGCATTATCTTTCCTTACTTCCCTCACTTCCTCCCTCAGCTCTTGCACATTTTTCTGTAGATCTGTCAGCATGGCTATGACTTTTATTCTGAATTCTTTTTCTGGAAGACTGTGAATGTCCATTTCTCCAGATTCTTTCTCTGGTGTGGTGTTTGTCTGAAGCTTTGTCTGTATCATATTCTTCTGTCTTCTCATGACTGTAGAATTGGTTGTTGGTAGCAAGGAGAGATAAGAAAGGAGAGACAAGAAAAAAAGAGATTTCTACTAATAATATAAAAGTATAAGGAGAGAGAGAGAAGGGAAAAGAAAAGAAAGAAAAAGAAAAAGCAGCAACACCTAAAAGAAAACAGCAAGAACAACAACAAAACAAAACAAAACAAGACAAAACAAAACAAAACAAAACAAAAAAAAAACACCAAAAAGCCCACCGGGGTGGTTTCTGTGCGAATGCTGTAGGTGGCGCTATTGCTCCGCTATTCCAGAGCCGCGGCCACGTCGCTCCACACGGCCCTTTAAATCTGTGGCCGGGTGAGAATGGATGGGAGGCTGTTGAAAGAGAGGGAAAGAAAAAAAAAGAAAAGAAAGGGGAGAAAAAACAAAAAAAAAACAAAAAAAACAAAAAACAAAAAACAAAACAAAAAAAAAAGCCACCGGGCGTGGGTTCTGCGCGAGTGCTGTAGGTGGCGCTGTTGCTCCACTATTCCAGCGCCACTATAGTTCTAGCTGGGTTGGAAACAATGGGAAGCTGTTGATCTCCGTGAGGGTCTCAATGGCGGGCACTCTTTCCCAGTCGCCAGCTACGGGGTCCAAAGCTCCCCAGGACTCCCAGCTTGCTGGGCTCAGTTCGCGGGGCTATCCGGCCCCTCTACTGAGCTCCTGTCTCTTTAAGACCGCTGGGGTAGAGCGCGCGCTTTTCTTCCCCTTTTTCTCCTTTCTTTTTCCTTCCCGGAGCCTGCCGCGGGCAACTTGCACGTTCCCGGCTGGGACCCTGTGCCCTCTGTCCCTCCAATCTCCGCTACACCGCAGATCTCCACCACCGGAGTGCTGGGGGAGAGGGGCGCTCGGTCCGCTCGCGGCTCCGTACCTTACCCGCCTTGCCGGAACTCCCGCCGGAGTGCTGGGGTGGAGGGGCGCTCCGGGCCCAGACTTCCCCTGGCTCCCGGCTCTGAATTCTCTCCTCCCGCCGGAGCGCTGGGGGAGAGGAGCGCTCGGTCTGCTCGCGGCTCCGTACCTTACCCGCCTTGCCGAGACTCCCGCCGGAGTGCTGGGGTGCAGGGGCGCTCTCGTCTCGCTGGATCGTGTTTCCGTCCCGCCTAGCCGGGTGCGGCGTGTCTGGCCGCTGGAGCTCTGGGGGGGGGAGCGCTCGGTCCCACCGGATCGCCGCCCGTCCGCCTCACCGGCTGCCAAGTTCTCACAGGTGTAGCTGTACGCTGAGCACTTTCCTGTGTATTCTGGTCTCTCTTTTAGGGATAGTTGTATTTGCTGTATTTTCGTGAATAAATATAATGTTGGGAGGAATTTTTCTGCTAGTCCGTTCAAGACGCCATATTCCCCCATCATATAATCTTACTATAAAAACTTCATTGCATCATAAGTATGTTTTGTTTAAGTAATTGTAATGTCACTATGAAAAATAAGTGATAAATAGTTGGAAATGGCTTTTTAAGTAAGAAAATTCCAGTTAAATTTTAGAGGGCAGAATTTAATCTTGTTGCTATATTAATTGATTATTTCTCAGATACTATTCATTGAATGATATATTTAAAAACATATGGGCATTACATATGCAAAGTAATTTAATATGATTCATGATTTATATATAATATAATATCATTCAGCCCTTATAGAAAGATGTAATCCTGTAACAAAATGGAAGAACCTGGAGGACATTATGCTAAGTGAAATAAGTTGGACTTAGGAAGACAAATACTGCATGATCTCAATTATATATGGAATCTCAAATAGTCAAACTCATAGAAGCAGAAAATAGAATGAATGATGGTTATCAGAGGATAGGCAGGTGAGGCTAATGTTGTTTAAAGAATACAAAGTTTCAGGTATGCAAGATGAATAAATCCTTGATATCTAATGTACAGTATGATGACTAAGTTAATAGTACTGTATCACATACCTGAAATTTGCTGAGAGGTTAGATCTTAAATGAAGTCATCTCCACACACACAGGCAACACACACAAAAAGATAACTGTGGAAATGATTGACAAAGTAATTATCTTTATTGTGGTGATCTTTTCATAATATATATATATCAAAACATCAAGTTCTAAACCTTAACATATACAATGTTTTTATGCCAATTATACTCCCCAATAATGCCAGTTGTAAAAAAATAAACAAAAGCCACCTTTTCAACCTCCTTAAAAAATTCTGCATCTCAATTTAGAAAGAAGAAAAGATAATGTGCTCTTAACCTAGTAGGTGATTTTAAAAGTGGCTCCAGTGTCATAGCTGATTTTGAAATTTGAATAACATTGTATAAATGTAAAGAGAAAAAGCTCATTTTTTGGTTAACATTAAATCAGAAACACATATAACTATATTAAACTGTATATTTTACTATCTCATCTACAACCCTATAAGTTATATATATATATATAAGTTAGATGAAAAGTTTATTTGGCAATTTCAGTTTGGAAGATAAGGATTGTCTGTCCTATTCAGTCACCTTATATTCAAGCATATGTGTTTTTAAAATCATAAAATTTGACATTATGATTCTTTTTTCAAAAAAGTAACTACCTAATTTATCTTAAAAGGTAATTAAAAGATAGGAAAATAAATCAGTATAGTTACCCTAATGTATGTCCTCCAATTCATTAAAAAACATTAACACAATTAAATATAATAGTTAACTGTTTCTAGCAGCAAGTGTAAAAATAATTTATAAATATTTATAGAACTCACTGATTCATTTGCTTTGCTATTTTATTTAAATTTGCAAAATAAGCAAATTATTTATTTAAATTATTTTGAATTAAAAAATATTACAGAGAATATCTTAAAATGATATTTTTCTTCAGAGCAAATATTCAATTATTTGAAATCCTTATTATTAGCATTAATATAAGAGCTCTGGTTTGGCTTTGCATGTCAGTTTTTCTAATAACTTGTCTAAAACCAAAACGTGTACATTTACTTTGCCTGCAAGTTCAACTACTGCAAAATGGGACAACAAATCTGTCTTCCACTTATGGATGTTGTGAATATTCAATGGCTGTGTGTATATACACACTTACATTCTCTTTCTCTCTTTCATATATATTATTGTGTGTGTGTATATATATATATATATATACACACACATATATATATGTATATGTACTGATAAAGAATATAAAAACTAAAGACACATAGGTATTTCTCTTTCATTGAGTACAAATCATCATCACTTTATTAATATTGGGTATAAATATATTAAAAAGTAAAAATTATAAAAAAATATATGTGACCATAAACCCTTAATAGTTTTCTAAATAATGCAATCAAATGTTGATGATCTCAGTAAAATTAGATTTTTTTATGCCATCTTAAGGAAATTATATATAAGGATTTGTGGGCTTAGGGTGTTTGTTTTCTTATTTTTGTTTGGTGCTATAGAGCATAGTCTCTTTAAAATTCACATGTTGAGATCTAATTCCTAATGTAATGGTATTAGGAGGGTTGGGGCTTTGGGAGATGTTTAGGTCTCTCTGGTGGAGTCCACTTGAATGGGATCAGTGCCATTATAAAAGATGCCCTAGAGATTTCCCTTTCCCCTTCTACTATCTGATGATATGGAAAAGGCAGTCCTCTTTGAACCAGAAAGTAGATTCTCAACAGATATCAAATGTGCTGGTTCCTTGATCATGGACTTCCTAGCTTCTTGAAGTGTGAGAAATAAATTTCTGTTATTTATAAGACACCCAGCCTACAGTATTTTGTTATAGCAGCCCAAAAAGACTAATTTTTTTTCATTTTCTTAAATTCCTTTGGCTCTTTTCTTATTATTGTTCTCTAAAGATGTTTATGTATTTTTAAATTTTCAGTGAAATGGCTATGAAAATTTGAAAACTGTGGGAGGAACAGAATTTAATAATATATGTCTCTTCACATAGTCTGAATTCAGTAAACATGATGTGCAAATAAAGTGTGGTCTGTACATTTGTAAAGAGTATCAAATATAGTCTCACTGGTATTAAGAGGGTTCCACTAATTAAATTAGCCCAATATGTACATAGCAAAGTTTTAGATTATTTTGATATATTCTAATTGAGAATATCTCAAGTAGGTTAAAACTTATATTCTTAGAGGCACCCACCACACAGATATGTAATACAAAAGGATCTGTGCCCTTTTATAAAGAATGCTTAATACCTTCAAGACTTATAGGAAGGTAAAAAAAATAAAGAACTTTGTCAGCTTGACAATTTCTAAAATATATCATCTGACTACTGTGAAGTAACCTTACAAGATACTGAACCAATTAGCCCTGTCACTCACAGACAGCTAAGTACAAAATAGATTTAAGGTTAGAGCTCTGAGATACCAGATTTAATGCATGAATTAAACAGTAAGTCTTGTGGTACAGTGCTACATGAGTGACTGGCATCTTTGGCACATTTCTGAAAATGTGACTGGTGATTGACAGTGAGGTGTAAGGTGAATTTGGGGCATAGCAGAAATGGATCAATGTTCAGTTTTGTTTCTCCATTCAAATAGAAACAAACTCTAGAAAATTTTCAGAGCATAATTTTATTTTATATCTCTTAAAACTAAGTCTTAGTTTAGGTATATAGCAGCAGTTTGATACTGAAAATGCTGAGAATATGGTCTTCATGGTAGATATAACAAAAACTACCTAGGTGATCTGAAATGAGCAAAAGAACCATTTTTTTCCCCATTTACAGAAATAAAGTGAAAGTGACTGAATAATCTTGGAGTTTCTTCTAGTGAAAAAGCAAAAATGAAACAAAACAAAATAAAAAAAAGATATTCTTCATTAATTGCCTACTTCCACAGCTCCTGTTGCTACATTACAGGCTGAACTTTGAACAAAATAGTTCATCAGTTGAGTTTCTTTTTTGAGCAGTGAGAAAGCTTTATTGAAAGTTACACATTTAAGAGAGAAAAAGTGAGAGTATCTTCAGGAGGCACACTGAAAGGATAGAGCTTCCCTCTTTTAAGGAGTTTTCAAAGGGCCAGGGGGTACAGACTTGTAAAGTGGTCTCAAAATTCTTATCTCTAGTGGGAGACATTAAGTCTCTTCCATTAGAGTCCTACAGATAATTCTGCAAAATTAATTTAACACAAGAAATTGTTCAGTTCCTCTCCAGGATAGCAGCTTCCTTCTGGCAACATACCAATCAAGACTGCCCACCCTGTCTCCAAGATGGGCTGAATTATTGTCTGTTTACTAAAGAATATGTTAGAAACCTTACTTCCTAACTTCCTGGTTTTTAAAAGGAATCTTAGCTTTAAGATAGAATCCTTCCTGTTCTTACTATACTATTTATATCTTAGCTTTTTTTGAAAGTTAATCATGATGCTTGTCTCCTGTGTCTGCCCTCCAGCAGTATGACCCAAGCAGGTGTTCTAATTACTTTATATGAACTATCTTGATTTATCCACAAAACTTCCTATGAGACAGGTTTTATTTTTCCCCATCAATTTTTTTTTATTAAGGTATCATTGATATACAAACTTATGCTCAGGTTCACATGAGCAATATTGTGGTTACTACATTCACCCATATTAACAAGTCCACACCACATACCCCACTACAGTCACTGTCCATTAGCATAGTAAGATGTTACAGAGTCACTACTTGTCTTCTCTGTGCTACGCTTCCTTCCCTGTGCCCCCCTATATTATGTGTGCTAATCATAATGCCCCTTAATCCCCTTATCCCTCCCTTCCCACCCATCTTCCCCAATCCTTTTCCCTTTGGTAACAATTAGTCCATTCTTGGGTTCTGTGAATCTGCTCCTGTTTCGTTCCTTCAGATTTTGCTTTGTTATTATGCTCCACGGATGAATGAAATCATTTGGAACTTGTCTTTCTCCACCTAGCTTATTTCACTGAGCATAATACTTTCTAGCTTCATGTTGTTGCAAATGGTAGGATTTTTTTCTTCTTACAGCTTAATAATATTTCATTGTGTATATGTACCACCTCTTCTTTATCCATAATTCTACTGATGGACACTTAGGTTGCTCCCATGTCTTGGCTGTTGTAAATAGTGCATCTTTTATAAACACAGGGTTGCACATGTCTTTTTGAATCTGTGATCCTGTTTTCTTATTGTAAATTCCTAGAAGTGGAATTCCTGGGTCAAATGGTACTGCTATTTTTAGGTTTTTGAGGAACCTCCAAACTGCTTTCCACTATGGAAAATGGTTGAACTAATTTACATTCTTACCAGCAGTATAGGAGGGTTCCCCTTTCTCCACATCCTCTCCAGAATTTGTTGTTGCTTGTCTTTTGGATGTTCACCATCCTAACTAGTTTGAGGTGATATCTCATTGTGGTATCAATTTGCATTTCTCTGATGATTAGCAATGTGGAGCATCTTTTCATGTGCTTGTTGGCCATCTGAATTTCTTTGTAGAAGTGTCTGTTCATATTCTCTGCCCATTTTTAATAGGGTTATTTGCTTTTTGGTTGTTGAGACATGTGAGTACTTTATATATTTTATATATCAACCTCTTATCGGATATGTCATTTATAAATATATTCTCCCATATTGTAGGATGCCTTTTTTGTCCTACTGATGGTGTCCTTTGCTGTACAGAAGATGTTTAGTTTGATGTAGTCCCACTTGTTTTGCTTTTCTTTCCCTTGCCTGAGGACATATGTTCATGAAAAAGTTGCTCATGTTTATATTCATGAGAGTTTTGCCTATGTTTTCTTCTAAGAGTTTTATGGTTTCATGACTTATATTCAGGTCGTTGATCCATTTCCAGTTTACATTTATATATGGAGTTAAACAGTAATCCCATTTCATTCTCTTACATGTAGCTGTCCAGTTTTCCCTACATCAGCTGTTGAAGCGGCTTTCATTTCCCCATTGTATGTCGATTGTTCCTTTATCATATATTAATAGGCCATATACGTGTGGCTTTATATCTGGACTCTTTAATCCATTCCATTGATCTATGCATCTGTTCTTGTGCCAGTACCAAATTGTCTTGATTACAGTGGCTTTGTAGAGCTTGAAGTTGGGGAACATAATCCCCCCACTTTATTCTTCCTTCTCAGGATTGCTTTGGCTATCTGGGGTCTTTTGTGGTTCCATATGAATTTTAGAATTATTTTCTCTACGTCATTGAAGAATGTTTTGGGTATTTTGATAGGGGACGCATTGAATCTGTAGATTGCTTTAGGCAGCATGGCCATTTGACAATATTAATTCTCCCTACCCAAGAGCATGGAATATATTTCCATTTATTAGAGCCCTCCTTAATTTCTCTCAAGAGTGTCTTATAGTTTTCAGGGTACAGGTCTTTCACTTCCTTCATTAAATTTATTCCTAGGTATTTTATTCTTTTTGATGCAATTGTGAATGGAATTGTTTTTCTGATTTCTATTTCTGCTAGTTATTCATTAATATATAGGAAGGCAACAGATTTTTGTGTATTGATTTTGTATCCTGCAACTTTGCTGAATTCTGATATTAGATCTAGTAGTTTGGGCCTGGATTATTTAGGGTTTTTTATATACAATATTATGTCATCTGCAAACAGTGACAGTTTGACTTCTTCCTTTTCAATCTGGATGTCTTTTCTTTTCTTTCTCTGTGTTCTCTGATTGCCACAGCTAGGACCTTTAGAACTATGTTGAATAAAAGTGGGGAAAGTGGGCATCCTTGTCTTGTTCCTGATCTTAAAAGAAAAGCTTTCAGCTTCTTGCTGTCATGTATAATGTTAGCTGTGGGTTTGTCATATATGGCCTTTATTATATTGAGGAACTTGCCCTCTATACCCATTTTGTTGTGAGTTTTCACCATGAATTGATATTGAATTTTGTCAAATGCTTTTTCAGCATCTATGGAGATGATCATGTGGTTTTTGTTCTTCTTTTTGTTGATTTGGTGGATGATGTTGATGGATTTTCGAATGTTGTACCATCCTTGCATCCCTGAGATGAATCCCACTTGATCATGGTGTATGATCCTCTTGATGTACTTTTGAATTCGGTTTGCTAATATTTTATTGAGTATTTTTGCACCTATGTTCATCAGGGATATTGGTCTTTAATTTTCTTTTTTGGTGAGGTCTTGCCTGGTTTTGGTATTAGAGTGATGCTGGCTTCATGGAATGAGTTTGGAAGTATTCCCTCCTCTGTTTTTTGGAAAACTTTAAGAAGAATAAGTATTATTTCTTCTCTCTATGTCTGGTAAAATTCAGAGGTGAATCCATCTGGCCCGGGGGTTTTGTTCTTGGGTAGTTTTTTGACTACCGATTCAATTTCGTTGCTGGTAATTGGTCTGTTTAGGTGTTCTGTTTCTTGCTTGGTCAGTCTTGGAAAGTTCTATTTTTCTAAGAAGTTGTCCATTTCTTCTAGGTTTTCCAGCTTGTTAACGTATAAATCTTCATAGTATTTCTTATAATTCTTTGTATTTATGTGGGGTCTGTTGTGATTTTTCCTTTCTCATTTCTGATTCTGTTTACATGTGTAGATTCTCTTTTTCTCTTAATAAGCCTGGCTAGAGGTTTATCTATTTTGTTTATTTTTTCCAAGAACTAGCTCTTAGTTTCATTGATTTTTTTTCTATTGCTTTTTTCTTCTCAATTTTATTTATTTCTTCTGTAAACTTTATTATGTCCCTCCTTCTGGTGACTTTGGACCTCATTTGTTTTTCTTTTTCCAGTCTCAGTAATTGTGACTTTAGACAGGTCATTTGGGAATGTACTTCCTTCTTTAAATAGGCCTAAATTGCTACATACTTCCTCTTAGAACTGCCTTTGCTGCTCCCACTGAAGTTGGGGTGTTGAGCTGTTGTTTTCATTTTCTCCATATATTGCTTGATCTCTGTTTTAATTTGGTGATTGATCCATTCATTATTTACGAGCATGTTTTTAAGCCTCCATGTGTTTGTGAGCCTTTTGATTTTCTTTGTGTTATTTATTTCTAGTTTCATACTTTTATGATCTGAGAAGTTGGTTTTAAAAAATTCTTTTTGAATTTTCTGAGGCTCTTTTTATGGTCTAGTATTTGGTCTATTCTGTAAAATGTTCCATGTGCACTTGACAAGAATGTGTATCCTTTGCTTTTGGGTGGTATGTTCTATAGATGTCTGTTAGGTCCATCTGTTCTAATACGTTGTCAGCTCCTCGGTCTCCTTACTTATTTTCTGTCTGGTTGATCTGTCCTTTGGGGTGAGTGGTGTGTTGAAGTCTCCTAAAATCAATTCATTGCCTTCCCCCTTTAATTCTTTTAGTATTTATTGTACATATTTGGGTGCTGCTATGTTCAATGCATAGATTTTTTTAATGGCTATATCCTCCTGTTGGAAAGACCCCTTTATCATTATATAATATCCTTCTTTTTCTCTTGTTACTTTCTTTGTTTTGAGGTCTATTTTATCTGATACAAGTATTGCAACTCCTGCTTTTTTCTCCCTGTTGTTTGCATGAAAAATTTTTCCATCCCTTCACTTTTAGTCTGTGTATGTCTTTGGGTTCAAAGTGAGTCTCTTGTAGACAGCATATAGATGGGTCTTGCTTTTTCATCCATCCTGTAACTGTGTGTTTTGATTGGTGCATTCAGTCCATTTACATTTAGGGTGATTATAGGCTTTTCCAAGATGGCGGTGTGAGAGGTGAGACAAAGACCTCCTCCCAAAATCATAAACAGTACAAAAATATAGTTAATAAATACAACTAACCTTCAGACAGCAACAAGAAAGAAGGCTGAACCAGACTGCATACAGACCTCACAAATAGAGCAGACCTTAAGAAACAGGGTAATGTACAAAAGCCTTAATCTGGCAGGACCCAAGCCCTTCCCCCACCCCAGCTCACCAGTGGGAGGAAGAGAAACAGAGCACGGGGGAGGTGAAAGCCTGGGATTGCTGGACACCTGGCCCTGGAGATCTGCTTTGTGAGCAGAATCTATAGTGTGTGGTCCTCTGGATGTTGGGGAGCTTGGACAGGCAGAGTGCTTGAGAAAATTGACATTCCAGCCATTTGTGGAGAAGGGGATCCACACCCAGCCACTCTGAGTCAGAGGAAAGGCAGGAAGTATGAGAGGCTTCCTGGCAGTGAGAGGGCTGCTGAGGGGATGGGGTTTGTATGGAGCGTGCTGTGCGGGAGAAGGGAGAGCTAGACAGGGTAGTCTGGGTGTGCTTTGCCCAGCTGGTTGGGAACTTTGAGGAGCTTCAGGTGTTCCATCCCCCTGACTGCCTGCTCGGCTCCGAGGCCCCCCGTTATGACATGCATCCTGCCAAGCCTTCCTGCTGACCTGCAGGCACCTGCTCGCAAACCCACAGTCACTGCACAGGCGCCAGGCTAGCCAGAGGGAGGCCCCACCTACAAAAGCTGAGACACAAAGCACAGAAGTTTACCAGTGTGTGCTTGGACCACTGCCTCTGACACTGGAGACAGGCACCACAGACGGGAAGCAGGAACAGATCTTTCCTCCCACCAGGCAGCAGCTCCACTCCCCTATGACCCTTAACCTCACTCTAGGTGCTGAGCAGCTCCAGAGACTGGAGTCCTGCACAAGAGTAGGCACCACACAAAAAAATGAAATGTCAAAAGAATATGGTTCAGACAAAAACCTCACCAACCCCAGAAAGAGGGCCAAATGAAACCAAACTCAACAATCTTCCTGAAAGAGAGTTCAAAATAAAAATTATAAACATTCTAATGGAGGTACAGAAAAATATTGAAGACCTCAGGAATGAATTTAGGATGGAGGTTCAATCATTAAGAAATACCATATCTGAAATGAAACATACAATGGGGGGATTTAAAAGCAGATTAGATGTAGTAGAAAAGACAGTAAATGGAATAGAAATTAGAGAAGAGGAATACACTGAGGCACAGAAAAAAAAAGAATCTCTATGAATGAAAGAATATTGAGAGAACTGTGTGACCAATCGAAACAGAACAATATTCACATTATAGAGGTACCAGAAGAAGAGAGAGAAAAAGGGATAGAAAATGTCATTGAGGAGGTAATTTCTGAAAACTTCCTTAATCTGGGGAAGGAGATAGTCTCTCAAGCCATAGAGGTGCACAGATCTCCCAACACAAGGGACCCAAGGAAGACAACATCAGGAGATATAATAATTAAAATGGCAAAGATCAAGGATAAAGACAGACATTTAAAAGCAGCTAGAGAGAGAAAAAACATCACACACAAAGGCAAACCCATCAGGCTATCATCAGACCTCTCAAGAGAAACCTTACAGGCCAGAAGGGAGTGGCACGATATATGTAATGCAATGAAGCAGAAGGGCCTTGAACCAAGAACACATTTAGGGTGATTATCAATAGATATTTACTTATTGCCATTGCGGGATTTGGATTCATGGTTGCCAAAGGTTCAAGGGCAGATTCTTTACTATATAACAGTTTAATTTAACTCCCTTATATTATGCTATTATAAACAAAGTCTGAAGATTTATTTTTTCTCCCTTCTTTTTCTTCCTCCTCCACTCTTTATATGTTAGGTGTCATATTCTGCAGTCTTTGTTTATCCCTTGACTGACTTTGTGGATAGCTGATTTAATTTTGCATTTGGTTATTATTTTATTGGTCTGCTTCCTTTACTGTGGTTTTATTTTTTCTGGTGACAGCTATTTAGGCTTAGGAGTATTTCCATCTACATCAGTTCCTTTAAAATACACTGTAGAGATAGTTTGTGCAAGGTAATTCCCTCTAACTTTACTTATCTGTGAATTTTTAAATCCCTCCTTCAAATTAAATGATAATCTTGGGTAGAGTATTCTTGGTCTGAAGCCTTTCTATTTCATTGCATTGAATATAACATGCCACTCCCTTCTGGCCTGTAAGGTTTCTGCTGAGAACTCTGATGACAGCCTGATGGGTTTTCCTTTGTAGCTGATCTTTTTTCTCTCTATGGCTGCTTTTAATACTCTGTTTTTGTCCTTGACCTTTGCCATTTTAATTATCATATGTTTTGGCATTGTCATCCTTGTGTCTCTTGTGTTGGGAGATCTGTGTACTTCCATGGCTTGAGAGACTATGTCTTTCCTCATATTGGGGACATTTTCAGCAATTATTTCTCCAAAGACACTTTCTTTCCCTTTTTATCTTTCTTCTTCTTCTGCTACCCCATAAGGCAAACATTCTTCTGTTTGGGTTGGTCACACAGTTCTCTTAATATTCTTTCATTCCTAGAGATCCTTTTTCCTCTCTCTGCCTCAGCTTCTTTTTATTCCTGTTCTCTAATTTGTAGTCCATTTATTGTCTCCTCTACCTCATCTAACCTGCTTTTATATCCCTCCATTGTTTCATTTCAGCTGCTGTATATTTTAAGCTATCTCCCTCCTGAATTCATCCCTTAGCTCTTGAATATTTTTCTGTATCTCCATTAGCATGCTTATGCCTTTTATTTTTAATTCTTTTTCAGGCAGATTGGTGATTTCAGTCTCATAGAGCCCTCTTTCATGTGTTGGAGAGATTTTGGATTGAACGAAGTTTTTCTGCCTTTTCATAATCCTATTGGTTAGTGACAAATATTAGTTTTGTGTCGGCAGCACCCTCTAGTGCCCAAAACCTCTGCTCTTCAGACCTTCCCAGTACCTGGAGCGATGGGAGTTGTCCCAGGCAAGTGGCACCGGTGCCTGCTGAGAGGACAAAGCCCATCCCTGCTTCCCAATGGCAATGTCTGTTTCCACTGTCAGGGCCAGTGAGCTGTGCACAGGGAATGGCCTCTAGATTATAAGATGCTGTGGGTGTGGCTACCCTCAGGCTTGCCTAGATTGGTAGTGGGGGTCACTTGCGAGTGGTGTGGGTGTCTGCCAGAGGACAAAATACTATCCTTCTTGTCTGTATCAGTGCCTGTCTCCACTGTCAGGGACAGTGAGCCATGCACAGGGAGCAGCCTCTGGGTTAATTCCCTAAATTGCCAATGGCAGGGTTGCCCTTCTGCTGGCTTGGAGTGATGGCAGGGGTCACAGCCAAGTGGCATGGATGTCTGCTAGTCTTTCCTGCTTCCAAGCCACAGTGCCTGCCTCTGCTATCAGGGCTGGTTAGCTGTGCACAGGCAGAAGCCTCTGCATTAAGCTGTGTAGTTTTTGTAGGCAGGGATGCCACCCTGTGGTCTGAATCAATGGTGGGGACATTGGGTTTACCCGCAGGTGCGAGCAGGGAGGAAGAAGTGACAGGCTTCCTATCACAGTGAGGACCTTAGGGCTACGTTGCCAGCCAGGGGTATGGAATACCTGAAGCTCCTGAAATTTCCGAACCTGGTGGGCTAAGTGTGCTCAGACGATTTTGTCCATGCGTTCCTTCCCCTAAACCCTTTGTCCCTTTAGCTGCCCTCTGACTATTGAGAAGTCATTCAAAGTTCCATCCTTTCTTTTGTCCCAGGGCAGCTGGTTGTGGAACCTGTTCTCAGTCTCAGTCTCTGACTTTGGTTTCCACCCCCTCTAATCTCCAGAGTACCATGCAATGTGCGTTTCTGCTCCCAGAGTACATTTCTAGGGCTTGGTACTTAGCAGTTCTGGAGTTCTAATCCGTCCCTTCTTTGATTCTCTTCTTCCCACCGGTGAGCTTGGATGGGGGTGTGCTCAGGTCCTACCAGGTCACATCTATTTTACTTCAGCCTTTTCTTTGAGATGTTCACTTCTCCCATATGTGGACTGGTAGGTGCACTCTTACTTCTGGTAATTCTTTTAGGAATGGTTGTATTTATGTATTTTCATAATGTATGTGGTTTTGGGAGGAGATTTCCACCTCACTTCTCATGCCACCATCTTTTTTCCCTTGAGCCCCATCAGTTGAGTTTTAAATTGAATTTAAGCCCATGATATAATGAGGAGGAGTTATACAATGAAAATATGGCAAATTCTAGTGTTTGCTTTCTTCAAGAATATAATAACAAAGATATTTTTAGAAACTTAAGATAATTCATCACAAATTTACATGAGCTATTGACTCTATAATAGTGTTTCACTCCTGAGATATATTTTGAATTATTATTTTGAATTAATATTTTAATTAACTTTAAGTTAAAGTTTAATGGTTTTATTCAGTCACAGTGGGACTGAATAGGTATTTATAAAACCAAATGTGGAGGGATTCAAGATGGCGTCGTGAGAGGTGAGACAGAGAACTCCTCCCAAAACCACAGATAGTGCGAAAATATAGTTAATACACTGACCCTAAAACAGCAACAGGAAAGAAGGCTGAACCAGACTGCATATAGACCTCACGAACAGAGCAGATGTCACGAAGCAGGGTAACATACAAAAGCCTTGATCCAGCAGAACCCAAGCCCTTCCTGCACCCCAGCTCACTGGCACAAGAAAGAGAAATGGAGTAGGGAGGGGGTGGAAACCTGGGACTGAAGAACACCAAACCCCAGAGATCTGCTTTACAAGAAGAAACCTACACTGTGTGGTGCTCTGGAGGATGAGAGCTGGGACAGGCAGAATGGTTGAGAAACAGATTCGGCCATGAGTGGAAGACAGGGATCCACACCGGGCAGCTGTGGGACAAGGGAAAGGCAGACAGTCTGACAGGCTTCCTAGCAGTGAGAGGGCTGCTGAAGGGGCTGAGTTTGCATGGAGCTTGCTACACCTGAAAAGGGATAGGGGGACAAGGTTGCCTGGGCGTGCTTTGCCCAGCAGATTGTGAAATTTGAGGAGCTTCAGGTGCTCCTTACCACTGGCTGGCTACTCACCTCTGAGGTCCCCCGCTGTGACATGCAGCCTGCCGAGCCTTCCTACTGGCCTGCAGGCACCTGCTTGCAAACCGGCAGTCACAGCGGTGGCATCAGGCCAGTCAGAGGGAGGCCCTACTCAAAACAGCTAGAGATGCAGAGCACAGAGGCTTACACGTGTGTGCTCGGCCAACTGGCTCTCATATGGGAGACAGGCTCTACAGGCGGGATTCAGGAAACAATACTTTTCTCCCAGCACTGCTCCCCTGTGACGCCCAACCTCATTCTAGGGACTGAGCAGCTCCAGAGACTGGAGCTTCAGGGCACTACAGGGCACCACACGGAAATATGAAATGTCAAAAGAACATGATTCACAAGAAAATCTCACAAATCAAAGAAAAAGGGCCAAATGAAATTAAACTCACCAATCTTCCTGAAAGAGAGCTCAAAATAAAAATCATAAACATTCTTATGGAGGTACAGCAAAATATTCAGGAACTCAGGAATGAATTTAAGTCAGAGATTCAATCATTAAGAAATTCCATATATGAATGAAACATAAAATGGAGGGATTTAAAAGCAGATTAGACGTAGTACAACAGATGGTAAATGGAATAGAAATTAGAAAAGAGAAATACAAAGAAGCTGAGGCACAGAAAGAAAAAAGAATCTCTAAGAATGAAAGAATATTGAGAGAACTGTGTGACCAATCCAAACAAAACAATATTCACATTATAGGAGTACCAGAAGAAGAGAGAGACAAAGGGATAGAAATTGCCACTGAGGAGGTAATTGCTGAAAACTTCCCCAATATGGAGAAGGAGATAGTCTCTCAAGCCATGGAGAAGCACAGATCTCTCAACACAGGGACCCAAGGAAGACAACATCAAGACATATAATAATTAAAATGGCAAAGATTAAGGATAAAGACAGACTTTAAAAGCAGCTAGAGAGAGAAAAATGATTGCATAAGAAGGAAAACCCATCAGGCTATCATCATATTTCTCCACAGAAAACTTAGAGGCCAGAGGGAATGGCATAATATATTTAATGCAGGGAAGCAGAAGGGCCTTTCTACCCAGCAAGGTTATTATTTACATTTGAAGGAGGGATTAAACAATATTCAGAAAAGCAAAAGCTGAGAGAATTTACCTCCCACAAACCACCTCTAAAGTGAATTTTGGAAGGATTCCTATACATGGAAGTATTCCTAAGGCTAAATGTCACCCAAGGGATAGACAAAGCATACATAATATGATTCCTAACATACAAAGAATGGAGGAGGAAGAAAAAGGAGGAAAAAAAAGAAACTTTAGGTTGTGTTTGTAATACCATACTAAATGAGTTAAATTAGACTGTTAGAGAAAAGGATTAAAGATGGCTGCGTGAGAGGTGAGACAGAGGCTTCCTCCTAAAACCGCATATAATATGAAAATAAAGCTACTACAACTACTCTTGAAAGAGCAACGGGAAAGAGAACTACAATAAACTGCATACACCTGGAGACAAGAGCAGCCCTCACAGAAAACGGTAAACTACTAAAGCTGTGGTCCTGCGGGATCCAAGCCCTTCCCCCACCCCAGCTCACTGGCAGGAGGAACAGGAACAGAGCTGAGAGGGAGTGGAGAACTGGGACTGCTGAATACCTAACTCTGGACATCTACTCTGGGAGCACAAACCTACATTTCATGGTGCTTGCATGATACTCTTGTAATTAGGAGCTTGGAAAGCTAAGATAGGCAAAGCTCCTGGAGAGACTAAGATTCCAGCTGCCTGTGAGATCAGGGATCCATACCCAGCTTCTCCAGGACGGGGGAGGGGCACACAGTCTAAGAGACTTCCTGGCAGGGAGGACCTTGGAAGGAGGCCTGCTGAGGGGGCAAGGACTGCACGGAGCTTGCTGCTCGGGAGAAAGGACAGGTGGACAGGATTGTCCGGGTGTACTCTGCCCAGCAGATTGGGGGTTTTCTGATCTTCAGGTGTGCCAGCTCCCTGGCTGCCTGCATGGCTCCAGGAACCCCTTCTGTGACAGGCAGACTAGTGCAACTTTCACCTGGCCAGCCCCACCAGGCTTGCAAACCTGGAAGCCCTTCCCTGGTGTTGGGCCAAATGGAGGGAGGATCTGTCTACAGCAACTTAAAAGGCAAAGCACAGAGGCTTATACCTGTGTGCTCAGCCCACCGGTTCAGACAGTGGAGACAGGCATAGCAGCCAGGAACAAGGAAACAGCCCTTTCCTCCCCAGAGGCACCAATACCACTCCCCTACAATCCCTGAAATTGCTTCAGGGGCTGAGCAGCTCCAGAGAGTAGAGCTTCTGGGCACTAGAGGGCTCCATACACAAATATGAAATGCCAAAGGAACCTGGTCCAGAGTAAAATTATGAATACAACTCCTTTGGAAAGATTTTAATGATATGGACCTTGTGACTCTCCCTGAAAGGGAGTTCAAAATAAAAATCATTCACATGCTCATGGAGGTACGGAAAGATATTCAAGAACACAGGAATGAATTCTGGTCAGAGATCCAATCCTTGAGGAACACAATGGACGGTGTTAAAAGCAGATTGGATACGGTGGAGGAGACGATAAATGAAATAAAAACTAGAGAAGAGGAATACAAAGAAGCTGAGGTACTGAGAGAAAAAAGGATCTCTAAGAATGAAAGAATATTGAGAGAACTGTGTGACCAATCCAAACGGAACAATATTCGCATTATAGGAGTACCAGAGGAAGAAGAGAGAGAAAAAGGGATAGAAAGTGTCTTTGAAGAAATAATTGCTGAAAACTTTCCCACACTGGGGAAGGAAATAGTCTCGCAGTACACAGAAGCCCACAGAACTCCCAACACAAGAGACCCAAGGAAGACAACACCAAGACACATAATAATTCAGATGGCAAAGGTCAAAGATAAAGACAGAGTATTAAAGGCAGCTAGAGAGAGAAAAAAGATCACCTGCAAAGGAAAACCCATCAGACTATCATCAGACTTCTCAACAGAAACCTTGCAGGCCAGAAGAGAATGGCATGATATATTTAACGTAATGAAACAGAAGGACCTCGAACCAAGAATATTGTATCCAGCACGATTATCATTTAAATATGATGGAGGGATTAAACAATTTCCAGACAAAGGAAAGTTGGAAGAGTTTGCCTCTCATAAACCACCACTACAGGATATCTTAAATGGACTGCTCTAGAAGGAAGCACCCCAAAGGCTAAAAAGATGTCATCAGAGAAAATAAAATCATAGCAAAGAAAGCAGACCATCCAAATACTAACTAAAGGCAAAGAATGAAACACCCAAAGATAAAGAATGGAGGAGGAAGAATAGGAAGGGAGAGATAAAGAAACATCAGATGGTGTTCACAATAACTTAACAAGAAAGTTAAGTTAGATTCTTAGATTGTAAAGAAGCAACCCTTGAACCTTTGGTAACCACGAATCTAAAGCCAGCTATGGCAATAAGTACATATCTATCAATAATCACCCTAAATGTAATTGGACTGAATGCACCAATCAAAAGACACAGAGTAACAGAGTGGATAAAAAACCAAGACCCATCTATATGCTGCTTACAAGAGACTCACCTCAAACCCAAAGATATACACAGACTAAAAGTGAAGGGATGGAAAAAGATATTTCATGCAAACAACAAAGAGAAAAAAGCAGGTGTTGCAGTACTTGTATCAGATAAAATAGACTTCAAAACGAAGAAAGTAGCAAGAGATAAAGAAGGACATTACATAATGATAAAGGGGTCAGTCCAACAAGAAGATATAACCATTATAAACATATATGCACCCAACACAGGAGCGCCAACATATGTGAAACAAATACTAACAGAATTGAAGGAGGAAACAGACAACAATGCATTCATTTTAGGAGACTTCAACACACCACTCACACCAAAGGATAGATCAACCAGACAGAGAATAAGTAAAGACACAGAAGCACTGAACAACACACTAGAACAGATGGACCTAACAGATATCTACAGAACTCTGCACCCAAAAGCAACAGGATACACTTTCTTCTCAAGTGCACTTGGAACATTTTCCAGAATAGACCACATACTAGGCCACAAAAAGAACCTCAGCAATTTCAAAAATATTGAAATCCTACCAACCAACTTCTCAGATCACAAAGGTATAAAACTAGAAATAAATTTTAGAAAGAAATCAAAAAGGCTCCCAAATACATGGAGACTTAACAACATTCTCCTAATGAATCAAAGGGTTAACGTCCAAATCAAAACAGAAATCAAAGAACATATGGAGACTAATGACAAGAACAACACAAAGCCACAACTTCTGTGGGATGCAGCAAAGGCAGTTCTAAGAGGAAAGTATATTGCAATCCAGGCCTATTTAAAGAACGAAGAGCATTCCCAAATGAACAGTCTAAAGACACAATTATTGAAACTGGAAAGAGAAGAACAAAGGAGGTGCAAAGTCACCAGAAGGAGGGACATAATGAAGATCAGAGAAGAAATAAATAAAATTGAGAAGAATAAAACAATAGAAAAAATCAATGAAAGCAAAAGCTGGTTCTTTGAAAAAATAAACAAAATAGATAAACCCCAAGCCAGACTCATTAAGAGAAACAGAGAATCTACACACATAAACAGAATCAGAAATGAGAAAGGAAAAATAACGACGGACCCCACAGAAATACAAAGAATTATAAGAGAATATTATGAGCATCTGTATGCTAACAAGCTGCAAAACCTAGAAGAAATGGACAACTTCTTAGAAAAATACAACCTTCCAAGACTGACCAAGCAGGAAACAGAAAAACTAAACAGACCAATCACCAGCAACGAAATTGAATCGGTAATCAAAAAACTACCCAAGAACAAAACCCCCAGACTTAACGGATTCACCTCTGAATTCTACCAGACATATAGAGAAGAAATAATACACATTCTCTTTAAAGGTTTCCAAAAAATAGAAGAGGTGGGAATACTTCCAAACTCTTTCTATGAAGCCAGCATCACTCTAATACCAAAACCGGGCAAAGACCTCACCAAAACAGAAAATTACAGACAAATATCCCTGATGAACGTAGATGCAAAAATACTCAACGAAATATTAGCAAACCTAATTCAAAAATACATCAAGAGGATCATACACCATGATCAAGTGGGATTCATCCCAGGGATGCAAGGATGGTACAACATTCGAATATCCATCAACATCATCCACCACATCAACAAAAAGAAGAACAAAAACCACATGATTATCTCCATAGATGCTGAAAAAGCATTTGACAAAATTCAGCATCCATTCATGATTAAAACTCTCAACAAAATGGGTATAGATGGCAAGTACCTCAACATCATAAAGGCCATATATGACAAACCCATAACAAACATTGTACTTAACAGTGAGAAGCTGAAAGCTTTTCATGTAAGTTCGGGAACAAGACAGGGCTGCCCACTCTCTCCACTGTTATTCAACATAGTACTGGAGGTACTAGCCATGGCAATCAGACGAAACAAAGACATACAAGGCATCCAGATTGGTAAAGAAGAAGTCAAATTGTCGCTATTTGCAGATGACATGATACTGTACATAAAAAACCCTAAAGACTCCACTCCAAAACTACTAGAACTAATATCTGAATTCAGCAAAGTTGCAGGATACAAAATTAACACACAGAAATCTGTTGCTTTCCTATACACTAATGATGGACTAACAGAAAGAGAAATCAGAAAAACAATTCCATTCACAATTGCATCAAAAAGAATTAAATACCTAGGAATAAACGTAACGAAGGCAGTGAAAGACCTGTACTCTGAAAACTACAAGACACTCCTAGGAGAAATTAAAGAGGACACTAACAAATGGAAATGCATCCCATGCTCTTGGCTAGGAAGAATAAATATTGTCAAAATGGCTATACTACCTAAAGCAATCTACAGATTCAATGCAATCCTTATCAAACTACCAACAGCTTTCTACAATGAACTCGAACAAATAACTCCAAAATTCATATGGAACCACAAAAGACCCCGAATAGCCTAAGCAATTCTGAGAAGGAGTAATCAAACAGGGGGAATTACGCTCCCTGACTTCAAACTCTACTACAAAGCCACAGTAATCAAGACAATTTGGTACTGGCAC
>JAQQAC010019963.1:22622722-22774005 GCA_029783875.1 Phataginus tricuspis | reverse complement strand
AAATGCATCCCATGCTCTTGGCTAGGAAGAATAAATATTGTCAAAATGGCTATACTACCTAAAGCAATCTACAGATTCAATGCAATCCTTATCAAACTACCAACAGCTTTCTACAATGAACTCGAACAAATAACTCCAAAATTCATATGGAACCACAAAAGACCCCGAATAGCCTAAGCAATTCTGAGAAGGAGGAATCAAACAGGGGGAATTACGCTCCCTGACTTCAAACTCTACTACAAAGCCACAGTAATCAAGACAATTTGGTACTGGCACAAAAACAGACCCACAGACCAGTGGAACAGAATAGAAAATCCAAACATTAACCCAAACATATACAGTCAATTAATATTTGATATAGGAGCCTTAGATATACAATGGGGAGATGACAGCCCCTTCAGCAGCTGATGTTGGAAAAACTGGACAGCTACATGTAAGAGAATGAAACTGGACTACTCTCTAACCCCATACACAAACGTAACCTCAAGGTGGATCAAAGACCTGAATGTAAGTCATGAAACCATAAAACTCTTAGAAAAAACATAGGCAAAAATCTCTTGGACATAAACATGAGTGACTTCTTCATGAACATATCCCCCAGGCAAGGGTACCAAAAGCAAAAATGAACAAGTGGGACTATATCAAGCTGAAAAGCTTCTGTGCAGCAAAGGACACCATCAGTAGAACAAAAAGACATCCTACAGTATGGGAAAATATATTCATAAATGATGCATCTGATAACGGGTTGACATCCAAAATATATAAAGAAGTCATGCACCTTAACAAACAAAAAGCAAATAATCCAATTAAGAAATGGGCAGAGGACATGAATAGACACTTCTCTAAAGAAGAAATTCAGATGGCCAACAGGCACATGAAAAGATGCTCCACATCGCTGGTCATCAGAGAAATGCAGATTAAAACCACAATGAGATATCACCTCACACCAGTGAGGATGGCCAACATCCAAAACACAAACAACAACAAATGTTGGCGAGGATGTGGAGAAAAGGGAACCCTCCTACACTGCTGGTGGGAATGCAAATTAGTTCAACCATTGTGTAAAGCAGTATGGAGCTTCCTCAAAAAACTCAAAATCGAAATACCATTCGACCCAGGAATCCCACTCCTAGGAATTTACCCTAAGAATGCAGCAGCCCAGTTTCAAAAAGACAGATGCACCCCTATGTTTATTGCAGCACTATTTACAATAGCCAAGAAATGGAAACAGCCTAAGTGTCCATCAGTAGATGAATAGATAACAAAGAGGTGGTACATATACACAATGGAATATTATTCAGCCATAAGAAGAAAACAAATCCTACCATTTGCAACAACATGGATGGAGTTAGAGGGTATTATGCTCAGTGAAATAAGCCAAGCCGAAAAAGAGAAGTATCAAATGATTTCACTCATATGTGGAGTATAAGAACAAAGAAAAAAACTGAAGGAACAAAACAGCAGCAGACTCACAGAACCGAAGAACGGACTAATAGTTACCAAAGGGAAAGGGACTGAGGAAAGTGGGTGGGAATGGAGGGATAAGAGGGTAAAAGGGGTATTACGATTAGCAGACGTAAGGTAGCGGGGGCACGGGGAGGGCTGTACAACTCAGAGAAGACAAGTAGTGACTATAGCATCTCACTACGCTGAAGGACAGTGTCTGTAATGGGGTTGTGGGGGGGACCTGATGAAGGGGGTATTTTAATCACCATAATATTGCACATGTAACTGTAGATTAATGATACCAAAATAAATTGTAAAAAATAAATAAATAAAAAAAGAAAAGAAAATTAGACTGTTAGAGAGTAAAGGAATTACCCTTGAACCTTTGGTAACCACAAATCTAAAGCATGCAATGACAATAAGTACACACCTATCAATAATCACCCTCAATGTAAATGGTGTGAATTCATGAATCAAAAGACACAGAGTCAATGAATGGATAAAAAAACAAGACCCATCTATATGCTGCCTACAAGAAACTCATTTCAAACCCAAAGATATACACAGACAAAAATTGAAGGGATGGAAAAAGATATTTCATGCAACAAATAGGGAGAAAAAAGCAGGACTTGCAGTACTTCTATCAGACCAAATATACTTCAAAACAAAGAATGTAACAAGACACAAAGAAGGATATTAAATAATGATAAAGAGGTTAGTCCAACAAGAGGATATAACTATTATAAATATCTATGCACCCAACACAGGAGCACCAACATATGTGACACAAATACTAACAGAATTAAAGGGGGAAATAGAATGCAATGCATTCATTTTGGGAGACTTTGACACACACACCATTCACTCTGAAGGACAGATCAACCAGGCAGAAAATAAATAAAGAGACAGAGGCACTCAACAACATATCAGAACAGATGGACCTAACGGACATCTGCAGAGCACTCCATCCAAAAGCAACAGGATACACATTCTTCTCAAGTGCTTATGGAACATTTTCAAGAATGGATCATATACTAGGCCAGAAAAAGAACCTCAGCAAATTAAAAAAGATAGAAACTGTATCAACCAGCTTCTGAAATCACAAAGGTATGACACTAGAAATAAATTACTCAAAGAAAATGAAAAAGCCCACAAACACATGGAGGCTTAATAACATGCTCCTAAATAATGTATGGATCAATGACCAAATAAAAACAGAGATCAAGCAATATATGGATACAAATGACAGCAATAATTCAACACAGGAAAATAGGTAGGATGCAGTGAATGCCGTGCTAAGAGGGAAATATATTGCAATACAGGCCTACGTCAGGAAAGAAGAACAATCCCAAATAAACAGACTAAACTTACAACTAACGAAACTAGAAAAGGAAGAACAAATGAGTCTGAAAGTCAGTAGGCGGAGAGACATATTAAAGATTAAAGCAGAAATATATAAAATTGAGAAGAATAAACAATAGAAAGAATCAATGAAACCACGGGTTGGTTCTTTGAGAAAATAAACAAAATTGATAAACCCCTAGCCTGACTAATCAAGAAAAAAGGAGAGACTACACAGAGACAGAATCAGAAATGAGAAGGGAAATATCACTACGGACACCACAGAAATTTAAGAATTATAAGAGAATACTATGAAAAATTATACGCTAACAAACTGGATAACCTAAAAGAAATGGACAACATTGTAGAAAAATGCAACCTTCTAAGGCTGACCAGGAAGAAACACAAAATATGAATAGACCAATTACCAGCAATGAAATTGAATTGGTAATCAAAAGACTGCCTAAGAACAAAACCCTTGGACAAGATAATTTCACTGCTGAATTTTATCAAACATGTAGTGAAGACCTAATGCTTATCCTCCATAAAGTTTTCAAAGAAAATATAAGAGGAGGGAATACTTCCAAACTCATTCTAAGAGGCCAACATCACTCTAATACCAAAACTATGCAAAGACACCACAAAAATAGAAAATTGCCGAGCAATATCCCTGATGATCATAGATGCCAAAATACTCAATAAAATATTAGGTAACTGAATTCAAAAATACATCAAAAAGATCATCCATAATGATCAAGTTGGATTTATCCCAGGGATGGAAGGATGGTACAACATTAAAAAATTAATCAACATCCACTACATCAAGAAAAAGGAAAGAATCCACATGATCATCTCCATAAATGCTGAAAAATATTCGACAAAATTCAACATTCATTCATGATAAAAACTCTCAACAAAATGGATATAGAGGGCAAGTACCTCAAGGTAATAAAGGCCATATATAACAAACCCACAGCCAACATTGTACTTAACAATGAGAAGTTGAAAGCTTTTCCTTTAAGATTGGAAACAAGACAAGGATGCCCATTCTCCCCACTTCTATTCAACATAGTTCTAGAGGTCCTAGCTCTGGCAATCAGAGAACACAAAGAAATAAAGGGCATCCAGATTGGTAAGGAAGAAGTCAAACTGTCCCTGTTTGCAGATGATATGATATTGTACATAAAAAACCCTAAAGAATCAACTCCAAAACTACTAGATCTAATATCTGAATTCAGTAAAGTTGAGGGATACAAAATTAATACCCAGAAATCTGTTGCATTCTTATACACTTATGGTGAACTAGCAGAAAGAGAAATCATGAAAACAAGTCCATTCACAATTGCATCAAAAATAATAAAATACCTAGGAATAAACATAACCAAGGAAGTGAAAGACCTATACTCTGAAAAGTACAAGACACTCATGAGAGAAATTAGATACCAATAAATGGAAACACATCCTATGCTCTTGGATAGGAAGAATTAATATTGTCAAAGTGGCCATCCTGCCTAAAGCAATCTACAGATTCAATGCAATCCCTATCAAAATACCAACAGCATTCTTCAATGAACTAGAGAAAATCATTGTAAGATTCATATGGAGCCACTAAAGACCCTGAATAGCCAAAGCAATCCTGAGAAGGAAGAATAAAGCGGGGGTAATTATGCTCTCTAACTTCAAGCTCTACTACAAAGCCATGGTAATCAAGACAGTTTGGTACTGGCACAAGAACAACCCATAGACCAATGGAACAGACTAGAGAGCCCAGATATAAACCCAAGCATATATGGTCAATTAAAATAGGATTAAGGGGCCATGGATATATAATGGGTAAATGACAGCCTGTTCAACAGCTCTTGTTGGCAAAACTGGACAGCTACACGTAAAAGAATGAAACTGGATTATTGTCTAACCCCATACACAAAAGTAAACTCAAAGTTGATCAAAGACCTGAATGTAAGTCATGAAACCATAAAACTCTTAGGAAAAAACATAGGGAAAAATCTGTTGGACATAAACATGAGCAACTTCTTCATGAACATATCTCCCAGGCAAGGGAAACAAAAGCAACAATGAACAATTGGGACTATATCAAACGAGAAAGCTTCTGTACAGCAAAGGACACCATCAGTAGAACAAAAAGATATCCTACAGTATGGGAGAAATATTCATAAATGACATATCCGATAAGGCGTTGACATACAAATTATATAAATAGCTCAATCACCTCAAAAAATAAAAAGCAAATAGGCCAATTAAAAAATGGGAGAGGCACTGAACAGACATTTCTCCAAAGAAGAAATTCAGATGGCCAACAGGCACATGAAAAGATGCTCCACATCACTAATCATCAGGAAATGCAAATTAAAACCACAATGACATATCACCTCACACCAGTTAGGATGGCCACCATCCAAAATACAAACAACATCAAATGTTGGTGAGGATGTGGAGAAAGGGGAACTCTCCTACACTGCTGGTGGGAATGTAAATTAGTACAACCATTGTGGAAAGCAGTATGGAGGTTCCTCAAAAAATTTAAAATAGGAATACCATTTGACCCAGGAATTCCACTCCTAGGAATTTACCCTAAGAATGCAGCAGCCCAGTTTGAAAAAGACATATGCACCCCTATGTTTATCGCAGCACTATTTACAATAGCCAAGAAATGGAAGCAACCTAAGTGTCCATCAGTAGATGAATGGATTAAGAAGATGTGGTACATATACACAATGGAATATTATTCAGCCATAAGAAGAAAACAAATCCTACCATTTGCAACAACATGGATGGAGCTATAGGGTATCATGATCAGTGAAATAAGCCAGGCATAGAAAGACAAGTATCAAATGAATTCACTCCTCTGTGGAGTATAAGAAGAAAGAAAAAACTGAAGGAACAAAACAGCAGCAGACTCACAGAACCCAAGAATGGAATGACAGTTACCAAAGGGAAAGGGACTGGGGAAGATAGGTGGGAAGGCAGGAATAAGAGGGAAAAAGGGGTATTACAATTAGTACACATAACGTAGCACAGGGGGATATGGGGAAGGCAGTATAACACAGAGAAGACAAGTAGTGATTCTGTACCATCTTATTATGCTGATGAACAGTGACTGTATTGGGGTATTTGGTGGGGACTTGATAGTAGGGGGAGTCTAGTTACCATAATGTTGCTCAGGTAATTGTATATTAATAATACCAAAATTAAAAAAACAACAAAAAAGGACAAATGTGTTGGATATCTATTTTAGATGAGTATATATCCCTTTCCCCATAAAAATTAAAAGAATTACATTTGAAACTTATTGGCTTAGATTTAATGTTTTTTTAATGAACTGTAGCATGAAAGAAGAACTGTAAAAACTGAAGTAGAATGGTATAACTAGAAAGGTTATATGATTGAGTAGAAAATATATTAATGATCATGTACAAAATCTCTATTATCAGCCAAAATGAAGCAGCCTCTTGAGATAGGAAATAATTTTTATATAGGAGGATATAGTCAAATATATTTTTAAATATTATATATGCATACATATACATATATATTTGTGTACACACACACACTGAAAGGAATTTATATGTATATATATATATACACACACACACATGTATACATACATATACACACACACTTAAAAGGTATTTCCACATGTCCAAATTAGGCAAAAATTAGAATGTATCACAGAGAAGCATCATTAATGATACATGGAATATTTTCACTTCATTATTTTATCATAAGTTAACCTGCTTAGATCTAAAGTATATATCATTGTTCTTTTTTTTTCTAATTTTCTGGATATATTTAAGTCTTTCTAACTCTGTTCTGCTATCCATCTTGTACCTACTAAATTTAATTCCATAGTATATGAATCATTTTCATAATTGTAATGCAGACATCACATTTTATTATTATTTTTTGCTTAAAAGTATTCAATTGCCATTGTGTAAAAAGTAAAATATCAGACTCATATCCTTGTTTGTTCTCAGGCCCCTGTTTATTCCTTTTATCTTTTTTCTTAACCATGTCACACTCTAAGATCCAACTATACTGAATTATTTTCAGTTTCCTGCCTACTATGTATCTCTATTCTGGGCAAATAAGTACTTGTCCATAAGACTTCTCAATCCTTCAATCTTTCTTAGTTAAGTCCTTCATTGTTGAAATTAATTTCTCTAAAAGGACTTTATAAATCTCCACTCTCTGTTTTATAAACCTCACAGCCAATTCTATCAAACTAGTTGTTACACTGAATGGGAGTTGACTGATTTTTAGATTGTTAAAAATTTGGGAGCACGTTTACCTCTCTTTTCTCATTATCCTAGTGCTTAAAGTCATAGTAGGTGCTGAGTATCGATTGAATATAAATTAATGCTTGGCATTTACTTTCTGCTATCAATGTACTTTAGTGTCATCATGCATATAATGAGAAATTAATGCACAGTGATGGTACTGAAATAGATACCATGTAAGAAAGTATTTTTACATGTTACACACACTTTGATAGATAGCTATATATAAATATAGATACTTAATACACATTCATGTATCTGTATTTTCTATATTTCTTATAGTCAGACATGATTGAAACATATCCATATCATATTCTAAATTCTTAGAGTAAATCCTTTCCCTTGTTATTACCAAAGTGAGTCTAAATGCCTTTATATAGTTTGTTGCCTGAATTTAGGACATTTTACAAACCTTATTTTATTCAATCTATGCCCCATACTCCCTAGTCATTGATTTGGCCTATGTAACCACAGGTAAAATCTGGAAATATTTGACATCTGATCTTGATCCAAGAAGTAATAGAATTAATTATGGGTTTTCCTTCATCTCTATGAAAGTCCAGAAGATATTTTAACTTATGAATCTTGAATTATAAATTGGCAGCTCATACTGATTATTCTATACACTTTCTTGTTTTGAATAAAGTTCAGTACAAAGTATGAATTTTGAGTATCATTTCTCATACCTAATTTATAAATTTTTATTCACCTGACAGACCCATTTGATTATTAATGATCTTCTGTATTGAGATAAAAATATTTGAATGCATATATTGATAAATGTGAGACAATGATGATTCACTGATTATCTTTGTTATTTCACTAAAAACATTTTAGCTAATGATGTATGAGGGTCATTTGAACAAGGAATGAAGAATGGGAAGCATGTTTTTTCAATTCATATATCTAGGATACAGTTAAAATAAATATATTCACTTCAGAAAATACTTTGTTAGGATATGCAGTTTAGTTGTAAAACTAATATTCAAAACAAATTCAAGACTTTCTATTTCTGGTCCAACACAAAAGGATCTTAGATGTCATCCCTTCCAGCCTCACAAGAAAAACACTAAACAAAATGAAAATCAACAACTCTTCTTAGCTCCATCAAAGAATTGAATTGCAGTCACAGGGAAAACTGCTGTCCCCAAACTTGAAAAGATGGACAGGTAGATTTAGAGAAACACAGCTTACAAGAACAGATGACCAGGAGCAGAAACTACTGCTAGAGTAATAGCGAGGGATAGGAAAACTTAAAATGTGATTGATAAATATTTGGTAACTCAGTGTAAACTAACTTGAAAGTTAAAAGTTCCTACAACTCAGTATTACATAGAGTCCCCCTCATTCTGGTGAGATTAATCCCTAGGAGTCCTGCCAAGTTGTTACAGTGAATATCCAGGAAAAGTCCCTTCATGCTTTTGGCAGAGGGTGTGGGATGGGGATAGTCATTTTTAGATATATCCTGAGCATTCTACTCTCCTTAAAAAGACCAGCAACACTCAAGGGAAAGTATTTTACCAGAGCCTAGCCAACCTAGGGATCCGAAATAGTCAACTTTTTTCCCCTCTAGCCTTCCATGATTGGGATCAGAAATACCTATTCTAGGCCCCTCTAGTCTTCTAGTCGTCCTATCCAACATCAGGGAGGAAGGTGACTAAAAAGCATCTGGGATAATAATAGCCCCGGGGCACAGGCACAATATAAGAATGAGAATACATAAAATGTAAAATGGTATATTTTAATACATAAAAGAACTAGGGAGGAAGTGAAGTTTGACTGATAATAAAATAAGTTATTGCATTTATAAGTATAATTTTTTTTATATTTTGACCTTTAAAGTTATAATATTGTTTCTTATATTTAGCATACTTTAATTGATTCAGAAATGCCTACCAGAGACTCACAGACCTTTGAAGTGACAGGTGGTTATCTTGGGAGAGGGGTTCAAGTGGGTGGGTGGGAGTGTGAGGGGGATAAAGGGGCACAAAAACTCTCAATCATAATATAAATTGGTCTTGAGGATGATAGTACAGCATGGAGAATATAGCCAATGATTTTGTAACATCTTTCTATGTTGACAGATAGTAACTGAACTAGTTTGGGTGAAGATTTAATAATGTGGGCTGCTGTTGAACTACTATGTTGTATACTTAAAACCAATATAAGATTTCATATCAACCATACTTCAATAAAAATGTAAATAAACCATAAAAACATGCCAACCAGGTGAGATCTGCTCTGTAACTGTCTCCAATATGTTTACTATTGTAAAATATTGAATATTTCAGGATAAACAAATGACTATAAAATAAGAATTGTTAACACTTTATTCCCATTACATTGTATACTATTAATATCACTGGTTTTCTGAAATTCAGGCTGTGTCCTAAATATGTAAGTGACATTCATATCTTTTTATTTCTACTCTTAGAAAATGTTAAGTACAAATAATGTTAAAGAAATAATTTTTAAGATTTACATCTTATCCAATACGATGTTCGGTACATTGTCTGCTTCTGATACTTTAAAAAATTTCAGTGCTTTTCTCTTGACATCTCTTGGTTTCTTTTGTGCATTCATCAATTTTTGTTTGACCTTTACATATGTCAACTAAATAATTTTATGCCAAAATTTCAGGTAGGTGTTCTGACATATAAACTCTAGCTTGTCTCTGTTTATTCATTCTAACATTTTAGTCAACGTGTCTCCAAATGTGCACTCCCACAATGTAAGAAAAGAAGACAGATATTATCAAACTGAGTCAGGACTGCAAAAAGTAAAGGATTACACTCATGCTGTTAAGAAGTGACATCCAAAATACACATTATTCATCCCTCACACTGAGCAGATTTAATTATGTATTTTGATTCAACATTTCAAATGAATTAAAGTGGAACAGTCTTCCTTTAAGTATTGGATTTAGCCTTGAAAATCCGGATGCGATGAACTCACTTCATTATAGGTGGACACCTGCTTACTGCATAATCTCTAATTCTCTGTGTAAAAAAAAGAAATGAAAAACCCTAAAATAACCCTTTGGCAATCCACATCAATACATCCAAATATATTTGTTAATATGCTAGTATGTAGGTTCACGCTGTTTATGTTGACTTTTATTTTGAGCCAACATGTGAAGAGCTGTGTTTTTATTATTGCTGTATAATCTGCTTCATTGTATTTGATTTTAAAACCTCAACACCTCAAGTATACCAGTGTTTCTAACAAAGAAAAGGATTTATCTCCTTTCTCAGGATGTTAGAGAAAATTTTTGGAAAGATTCTTTTTGATGAAACAGCATTATAGAAAGCAAGGTTTTCTGGTACTGTCTCAAATAATGTCTCCTCCTTCCTCTCCTTGAAGATCATAATTTTTTGAAAAAACTAGCATGTGTGCACAGTCTCACTACATTTGATAAAAAATGAGAAAATCTATATGTAAATATGGAATAAAATTATTTGTTTGATAAATTTTAACATTAAGAAACCTTGATGTATGCATGGAACACAAATGCAGCAGGAAAAAACCCTGAAGTATTTTTGTTTAAATGATTAACATATAATTAATTTTCTCACCTAAATGTAAGCCCAGGTGTAAAACTCGCTGATCTAAGGCAAAGATACCACCTATCCCTCATTACTAGAACTTTTTTAGAAATGTTTCTTTAATAACTTGAGACTGTTGATTTTTCCATATAATTACTTTAATAAGTTTCTAATTATATATTATTATTTTATTGTTATTATCAATGCTATTATCACTATTAGGTGAATGCTATTTGCTAGCCATTATATTTGTTTAATCTTTATAACATCCTCTTCAGGCATTATCATCACTATTTTAAAGACAAGTCTATAAGTTTAGTGCCAATTATGTTGCCAAAATAGTTACAAATATAAAGTAAATAGAATAATACACATATACACACATTTTCCTTTGCATCATATATAATGAATTATAAGCATTTTCATAAAAAATTATTGATGTGCATATTCAAAGGACAGAATTTTCTACTGTCATTTAAAAACTTTTTGTATATATATACTCATTGATTTAAAATACTTTGTTTTCCATAAGAAAGCATGCAGGATATTTCTTTAATAACATAGTTTTAAAAATTACATTACTTTTCTTTATAAGTTTTACATCTTTCAAGATTTCCCACACCCACCGTTCCTTTTTTTATAACCAATAGTTTAACAATGTTGACAGAAAGTTAGTGATACAGAGAATGAACTCCTGAGGAAAACATGATTCAATTTCATGCGTGAATGTTTACCTAAAAATTGATTTCTTAAAAAAGGATAGGTTTTTTTAAATGGTTCAATGTTTTAAAAATAACTCAAAAGAGAAACTAAGTTGGAACACAAATACCTTTCCCTTAATCAGGTTTTTGATGACATGAATTAATTCTGTTTGCCAAAATAATTTCAGTAAATAGAATACTAAATATCCAAATGGGATAGATCTGAATATCATTTTCTTTTCCTGTTATTTTATTAATATTATAGTTAAGTTTTGATATTTGTAGTTGCATATTTTTTGTTTTTCATTATTTTGTTGATTGGTGGGTTGGCTAGCTTTGTACTTTGGTAAGATTTAATTATGTGTACCCTTCTGTTTATTGCAGTCATCAGTCTGGACAAAGCCACTCATATTCCCATCCCCTTACAATTGTCCTTCTGGTGGGCACCATTTTTATGTTTTAACTAAATCCTTGCATGTGTACCTATTTTAAAGAGTATATAGTGTTTATGTATGTATTTTTAATTTATATAAACATTTTATGTAATATCTGATTCTATTTCTTATTTTTACATTAAGCATCATATATTTTAAGACATATCCAAGTCTCTATATGTATGTTTACTTCATTACTTCTGATGGCTGCTAGTTATTCCATTGAATGGAATAGCCTTATTCCTCATATTTATTCCCCTAGAGATGACACATAGATTGCTTAGATCCCTGTCTTTTTAAGTATAATGTGAGAAGAATATTGGTACACATCTACTTATGGACTTTCTAGAGTTTCTCTGGGAACATGTACCCATAAATGGTTTTATAGAATAATAAAGAAACAAGAATTTTCACAAACCACCAGATTATTTTCTAGAATTATGATTATACCTTCCATTTCTCTTGAACTTTTGAAAATACACCTTTCCCGCACACTTGCTACCTTGGACTTATTTTAACTAATAACTTAACTAATTATTTTAATTAATATTCTAGATATTGATTGCTGTGCTTAGGAAATGACATTGACCAATCTAGAATTGAACATCTATTTATGATTTCTTTGATACAAGTGATTAGAATTTTACAAATTTCTTAAAAAAGATCTTGGGTAGTCAGTACTAGATTACTACTATTTTCTAGATTTTTATGCATTTGCAAATAACTTTATTTAATATTCTATTGTATGGTTTGTTATTGGTGCTAGAGAGGTACTCCAACTTGCAAACTGTTGGTATCCAGGTGTTTCCTGGAGTTCTCTGGAGGCAGACACTTAGTGGTGAGATGCAAGATGTTTGCTCAGTATCAACACTGTGAAAGGCAGAAGGAGAAAGCAAGATTGGGCAGGTGAAGAAGTAATAGTATGATGCAGGCCCCATGAAGCCTTGAACATGGGGTGGAACTGTAGAGTAAACTGCCCACGGGAACTGTGAGAGTAGGACCAAAAATATGGGATGTCCTACTTCTGCCTTCCTTAGTTACTGATCTTGGACTGTCCTGGGAAAGATGTCATTCGGTACCAGTTTCTAAGCTCAGGACTTAAAAGAGCATAATAGTTCTTGAAAACTCTCTCTTGGATCCCCAAGCAACCATGTAAAATATCCAATAACCCTGTACTATCCTGGAAATAACATATGTAGTCCTGATAGGAGAGTACTAGCTAAGGTCATCTTTCCTGCCACGTCTGCTAGGGTTCTAGATGGTTAAAGTACGCAATCTCAGACCTAGTGGACCAGTGTGTCTGCCAGCTGATTACCATTGAATGCTTTTCATAAATACCAGATGAAGAAAATGAATCTCACAGATCTTCATTGCTCAGGGTCTATCCATAAAAATATTGGATATAAGAAAATTGTTGCTTCAAGCCTCTAAATTTGGCAAAATTTATGTAACGTTATAGACATAGAACATATCTGCTGTATTGAAACCCACACCCTCACTATTCACATTTTCTGTTGCTAGACATGATAGTTCACTGTTAAGTAACACCTGTTCAAATTTAAGTCAGGTGCAAAGCTATTTTGCACACATTTGTGTTTGTATATGAGAATGTTTTGCTAATCAGTATTGCCAAGCATAAATTTCAATTTTGTTTTATATTAAGAGAAACATTGATGACTACAGAGGGCCACATAAATTATTTAAAATATCATTAGTGTAAAGGGATTGAAAATTAAAAAGAATTGTCACAAGCATTTGAAGAAATTAAGAATAACTGAAATTTATATTTAAATTTATTATTATTATTACTATTATTATTATCTTATTCAAATGGATCACAGAAATCCACTTTAAATATTGGGGAATACTATGAAAACTAAATATTAGATTCATTCTGTGTGGTGATACAGTGCACAGACCAATACCAATAAATAGGTATATAAATTTTTTTCCTAACAAATAAAACTATACCAAAATGGAACCGTTTGCTTTGGGGCATAAGATACAAAAGAGAACAGGTGCTTTATCACAATTGGTAGAGTTGTTCCAGTGGGATTAGAGTTGTCAAATCTAACATTAGTATGACTGGATAATTTGTTATTTTTAATCAGCTCTGCTAGATCAGATGGCCATTATAAAGCTGCATTATATGGATGTGATACTTATATATACTAACAAATTCTTCATTTACTATACTAATAAAACTACAAAGAAAAAAGCTGTTATATTATTTTTTACTTATAAAAATTTGTTATACCATATCTAAAGTTTGATAAGTATTCATAGTAAGAACATACACTTTAAATATTAATAACAATTTCTATTCATTATTAAATATATACATACAATACTTTTCTCTCTTCTTTCATCCTCTATAATCCCCACTCCACCACACACAGAATGAAAACACTGCTGACTCACATATAGTGAAACTCTTAATGAGTTGGTGTTTTCTCTGTAACTTCTCCTTTTTAAACTCTATTTAAAACATTTACAGAACAGGTATAAACATCAGTGATTCTGTGCACATCAAGAGTTTGAATGATGTAACTACAATGTAATAGGTTAATAATTGTAAATACTCTAGTTCCATTTAATTTATAAGAAGCATGAGATTTAAAACATGCTATGTTAATGCAAATTGAAATACAAATCTGAAATATTAAATTACCAACATGAAGCTCCTAGAATTGTAAATAAGTATGTATAGAATAATGTTAACATGATTCTATGCTGAAAAGCATGTCATATGGGTTTTATGGTTACCTTGATAAGTTACTTTTTTTTAATGGTATGTTAATGTAGGACCTATACTGAGCATATCTCAGACATTTACATGCAGTTAGTTAAATATGTAAAGTTTGTGATATATGGAAATGTGTTTTACATAGCAAAATAAAATTTAAAAAGAAAGATATGCTTAGTTATTATAGTAAAGACTATAATTTGTCATGGTCATATGACACAAAATAATGTTTTGTAATGACTATAATTTAACATATTCCAACCAAATTAAGTATACATATGAGACAGTTGAACATGGTAATGCAAGGCATTGGATTTAGAAAATTGAGTTTAGTTAAATGTGGAATCTATAGCCAAACATTTCCTCTGTTAACTTGGGAAATTTTATTTGATATCTTGCATAAATGTTCCAGAGAGTATTGAGGTATAGGAAATGACATTCTAAAGTTAAAACATAATTTACATATCTTATTCAGTAAAATTTCCACTAAAAATATTTTGTTGTTAGTGTATAGAAACACAACTGATTTTTGAATGTCGATTTCGCATTCTGCAAGTTACTGAATTGATTTATTAGTCTTAACAGTTTTTGGTGGAGTCTTTAAGATTTTCTATTCATAAGATCATGTCATCTGCAGACACAGTTTTAATTCTTCCTTCCTGATTTGTATGCTTTTTATTTCTTTCTCTCACCTAATTGCTCTGGCTAGGACTTCCAACATTGTGTTGAATAGATGTTGCAGGAATGATCATCCTTGTCTTGTTTCTAATTTTAAGAGGAAATTTTTCACCTTTTCAACATTTAGTATAATGTTAGCTGTGGGCTTGTCATATATGGCCTTTATTATGTTGTGGTGTGTTCCTTATATACCTGATTTGATGAGATACATTCCTTCTATACCTGACTTGGTGAGAGTTTTTATCACAAATTGATCTTAAATTGTGCCAAATGATGTTTCTGCCTTTATTAAGATGATCATATAATTTGTATCATTTCTAATAATGTGGTGTATCACCTTTATTGGTTTGCATGTGCTAAACCATCCTTGCATCCCGGGGATAAATTCCACTTAAATCCCACTTAATCATGGTTTATGATCCTTCTATGTGCTGTTAAATTTGACTTCCTAGTATTTTGTTGAGGTTTTTGCATCTATATTCAACAGGGATGTTAGCCTGTAATTTTCTTTTCTTGTAGTGTCTTTGTCTTGCTTTGGCATCAGAGTAATTCTGGCTTTTTAAAATGAGTTTGGAAATGCTCTCTTCTCTTCTGTTTCTGAAAGAATTTGAGAAAGATTGGTATTAATTCTTGAAAAGTAAAAATTTCAAGGGTTATAATCAACTTTTCAGTTTATGGTTTATAACAACTATCCTCACTGAATATGTTGTTATTGTTAGTTTTTCATTTTTTATTTCTTCTATTTTTATATTATTTGTTATTTATTCAGTTCTATGATACTATCTTTTGTTTCTATTCCTTGTTTCATATTCTTAAAAGTCTTGGAAGAAAAATTAATGAAAATTACCTTTACTGGAAGTTGATTGTGATTATCTTATTTTAAAATAGATGGCATTGATATTGAAATAATGAATCACATTATGTTTATATTAGTTTATATATTAGGTATGTGTAAAATAGTTTCAAATATGTTCTTTTAAATCTACATGTGTAAGTAGCTAGGAATAACTTTCTGTAAATCTTATAAACAAATAATCACTGATATACTGCTAGAATTAAAAAAAAGATTTAATATAAGCCACTTTGTTTAGTTCCAAAACATTTTACATGTGTAAATATGAATATACAACTTAAATATATGAACATTAAACATTTGAAATGAAAGGCATAAAGATGGAGAACTAAGTCAATAATGTGATTATTAAAAATAGACTTTATAGCAGTTTTTTTTGTTATCATTAATCTACAATTACATGTGCAACATTATGGTTACTAGACTCCCCACATCATCAAGTACCCCCACATACCCCATTACAGTCACTGTCCATCAGTGTAGTGAGATGCTATAGAATCACTACATGTCTTCTCTGAGTAGTATAGCCCTCCCTGTGTCCCCCAACATTATGTCTGCTAATCGTAATGCCCCTTTTCCCCCCTTATCCCTCCCTTTCCACCCATCCTCCACAGCTCCTTTCCATTTGGTACCTGTTAGTCCATTCTTGGGTTTTGTGAGTCTGCTGCTGTTGTGTTCCTTCAGTTTTCTCTTTGTTCTTATACTCCACAGATGAGTAAAATCATTTGATACTTGTCTTTCTCTCCATTGTATGTTTCATTTCAGATATGAAGTTTCTTAATGATTGAATCTCCAACTTAAATTCCTTCCTGCGTTCTTGAATATATTTCTGTACTTCAATAAGCATGTTTATAATTTTTATTTTGAACTCTCAGGAAGATTGGTGAGTTCAGTTTCATTTGGCCCTCTTTCTATGGTTTGTGAGATTTTGGTCTGAACCATGTTCTTTTGACATTACATGTTTCTGTGTGGTGCCCACTAATGCACAGAAACTCCAGTGTCTGGAGCTGCTCAGCTCCTAGAGTGAGGTTGGGGGTCGTAGGGGAGTGGAGCTGGTGCCTGGGGGGTAGAAAGGTCTGTTTCCTGAATCCTGTCTGTGGTGCCTGTGTCCAGTGTCAGAGCCAGTGGGCCAAGCACACATGTTTCTTACAGCAGTTTTTATTAGAGCAAAAGATAAATAATTTTTTATTTAAAAAAATAATTTTGTAGCAGTGTTCAAGAGTGCTTTAAAAAATGCAGTCATCTCAGTTACCATCAGCCCATACTAAAGTTATTCAGAGTATTTAGATTCTTTAAATACTGTTATTTTAAGTAAATTTCCTATTTTTCTTATAATCTATATTTTGCACACATGGACTTGTTAATAGTTATTGTCTCCAAACTTTCCTTCCTCCAAAAAATAAAGCAACCATTGTTTTGCAAAAAATTGAATATAAGAAATAGTGGATTATGTTTAATGTCTAATTTTACACACTCCATTTAAAACATTTGCTCTTTTCTGTAAATATGTAAATATGTTTTAAATGTTATTTTCATTTTCACCTACTCTACTCCTCTTCATTCCTTTCTAGCATAAGTGTCCAAACCATATTAATCTTTTAAGGGACTAATATAATGCAAATTCAGGGATTTGAAAATAAGTATTTCAGTGTAAGAAAAAAATTATGAGTTTCTAGGGCAATAATATGGCATATTTAAGAATGTAAAATAAACCACCCAAGACAGATAATTATGCTTCTGGTAATGAGAGTACTAATTTAAAATTTGAATATACAGTATTTTTGTATTTCTTTAGAGTTCACTTTTAGTCACTGAATCATTAGAAATAATTCTAAAGGAGGTGAGTTTTAAATATGCTTCCTTGATGTTTTGTATAACTGTTATTTTCCCATAATTGTATTGTAAAGGATGAAAATGATCAAATATATTTTTTTCTCCCATTGGAGAGAAATTAGAATAAACTTAACAGATTTCTTGGTCATTAGTCATTTCTACTTCATGCAAAGACTGGCAACATAATGCTGAAGTGATTATGCCTTGAAATTTATTTATTTAGGAAATAATTACAAGAAGAACTTTCTAATGTCATTAATTATTGCTTCAGAAAATAGATCTCATCAAAGCTGGTGAATTATGTAAGACACTTTGCAAACCCACTTTACTGATTAAGCCTTGGAGGCAAAAAGATCTAGTTGATTTATCCTCTGTGTTTCAATTAGTAATTATTTAGAAACAAAATTAACACTTGGCCATAATCATCTAAGAACCTAGGTTGCATTCATGTATTCATTTATCTAATTTTTTTGTATTGTGTTACTGACTTTGTGCTAAGTCAAGTAGAGCCTTAAAAGGTTTATAAAGATTGTATTAAATTATTTCCTCTGTTTTCCTTTTACTTTAACTCTTTTGATACTATCTTCTAAACAAGGTGTTGTAAGGATTGAATAAGTATCATAGTACCAGGTGTAAAACATGAAGTAGTTATAAGAGTACCTGGCACATAATATATACACACACATATATATATATAATAACATATTATAATATATGTAATTTATATGTACACATATATAAAGGTATATAGGTATATATACATATATATAGGAATATGTATATGTAATTTGCAATTATATTTTTTATATAAATAAGTTATTTTAGAACCTCAAATAAACATTCCCTTTTAGAAGGCTTCATGGATGATTTCTGACTTTACATGAGCTTTAAGATACAAGCAAAATCTTTCTTTGTAGGATAGGAAATACTGCTTAAATAAATACATAAGAATAATTATGAACTTAGGCTATATACCATAACTTAATCAGTAGAGTCAGATAAAAATTCTGACAAAGTTAATCCATTTCTTTCAAACTGCATACAAGACAATTAGGTCAAGTGTAAGGATTTTTCAGTTCACAATTATTTGTTTTAACATTATGAGTCACAGTCTTGTCAATACTTAGATTTTGCAGACTTAATAATTCTGTTACTTTTAACAGTTATATATGGGACTTATTTTTCATAGATGTAGTTCTCTTTGTAGATTTTCTGTGAATTTACTGTTAAATTATGAAAAGTATAAAATTGGTATTTTATAATCCATCATTTAATGGGACTACAATAAGTTTCCCTTATGTGTATAGTTATAATTATAGATTGTTTATATTCCTAAATGGAAAGCAAAATGTAAAATAATAAGCAGTTGAATAAAGTTAATGTAAAACTGATCTCATAAGGAAATATTTACTTATAACTTTTCTTAATTTCCCTTTTTAAACAATACAAAAATCAACAGTGAACCAACTCTGTTTTGTTATGTACTTTCCAAATCTTTTTTCCTATATTTTTGTCTATGAGGCTATATTTGACTTTTATTGATTTTTATCCTAAATCTTTCCAGTTGCTTGAGACCTGGCATAATTTTGATAACATGTTTCATTTCTTGTGTGATTTTACACAGTAAAATTGTTAGAATGCTGGCAAACTTGCCTGCCTGCTAAAGCTGAAAACTGTCACCTAAAATTGACATCCAGACAAAATTTTGTGAGTACTCTTAGTATTGGAAAAATAAAAGAGTATGTATAATAATATGATAAATCTCTCAAAGTCAGCCCTAAATTCAGGACCTTTTATTCAGAACATTTTTTTTCCTGTCAAAAATAGCTATTTAATAAGTTTGAATGACAATTTTTTTTACTTGAGTTTGTTCCTAAAATTATACTCATATTGCTGACATCTACAGTCATAGCTGTGACAGCAATTTGATAATAGGGGGTCTCCCATAAACAATTTATGATGAGAGCATCAGTAACAGAAATGAAACAAATCCGTAAAATTTTACTCAAAGGGAATTTTATATCATAAGTGATGTTCTAGAATTGTAAATTTTATTATAGTTATATTTTATCTATTTTATACATATAATGTATATATACTTTCACAATTATTGAATAAATGAGGTATTAGTCCTACATACTGAAAGAGTTGTAAGAGGTTCATTGTTCAAAATTCTAATAAACAAACTCCAGAAGAAAAAACTTCAATAATTATATCAGAATCTATACACATCCCACTTTTTAGGGACTATGCTTATTAATCTTTGCATGCATATATTATATTTTGATTGAAATATATATAAAATGAAAATATTTATGACATTTATTACTCTTTTATTCATTACTAGAGTTAAAATAAACTTAATTATAAAACATATGTAAAAGTGAGTTTAAGGGGCCTCAAGATGGCGGCGTGAGAGGTGACATGGAGAAATCCTCCCAAAACCACAAATAGTACAAAAATATAGTTAATTAATACAACTAACCCTAAAACAGCAACAAGAAAGAAGACTAAATCAGACTTCATACAGACCTCATGAACAGAGTAGACTTCATGAAACAGGGTAAAGTAGGAAAGCCTTAATCTGGTGGGACCCACGCCCTTTCCCCACCCCAGCTCACCGGAGGGAGGAAGAAAAACGGAGCGGGGAGGGGATAGAAGCTTGGGACTGCTGAGTGCCTAGCCCTGGAGATCTTCTTTGTGAGCAGAAGCCTATATTATGTGGTCCTCTGGATGTTGGGGAGCTTGGATGGGTGAAGTGCTTGGGAGACTGACAATACGGCCATTTGTGAAGGGGGAATCCACATCCGGCTGCTCTGTGTCAGAGGAGAAGCAGGCAGCCTGAGAGGCCACCTAGCAGTGATAGGGCAACTGAAGGGGCAGGGTTTGCATGGAGCTTGCTGCACGGGAGAAGGGAGAGCTGGACAAGGTTGTCTGGGTGCCCTCTGCCCAGCTGGTTGGGAACTTTGAGGAGCTTCAGGTGCTGCATTCCCCTGGCTGCATACCCAGCTCCAAGGCCCCCTACTGTGATGCGCAGCCTGCTGCACCTTCCTCATGACCTGCCAACACTGGTTTGGAAACTGGCAGTCACTGAGCTGGCAGTAGGCCAGCCAGAGGGAGGCCCTGCCTACACCTAGAGATGCAAAGCACAGAGGCTTACACATGTGTGCTTGGCCCACTGGTTCTGACACTGGAGACATGAACCACAGATGGTAATCAGGAAACAGATATTTCCTCCCCAGGCACCAGCTCCACTCCCCCATAACCCCCAACCTCACTTTAGGGGCAGAGCAGTGCCAGAGACAGGAGTTCGTACACACTAGTAGGCACCACACAGCAATATGAAACAACAAACGAACATAATTCAGACCAAAATCTCACAAACCCCAGAAAAAAGACCAACTGAAACTGAATTCACCAATCTTCCTGTAAGGTAGTTCAAAATAAAAATTATAAACATGCTTATGGAGGTACAGAAAAATTTTCAAGAACTCAGGAATGAATTTAAGTCAGAGATTCAATCATTAAGAAATTCTATATCTGAAATGAAATATACATTGGAGGGATTTAAAAGCAGATTAGATGTAGTAGAAGAGATGGTAAGTGGAATAGAAATGAGAGAAGAGGAATACAAAAAAGCTGAGGCACAGAGAGAAAAAAGAATCTCTAAGAATGAAAGAATATTGAGAGAACTGTGTGACCAATCTAAGCAGAACAATATTTGCATAATAGGGGTACCAGAAGAAGAAGAGAGAGAAAAAGGGATAGAAAGTGCCATTGAGAAGGTAATTGCTGAAAACTTTCCCAATCTGGGGAAGGAGATTGTCTCTCAAGCCATGGAGGTGCACAGATCTTCCAACAGAAGGGACCCAAGGAAGAAAACATCAAGACATATAATAATTAAAATGGCAAAGATAAAGGATAAAGTCAGACTTTTAAAAGCATCTAGAGAGAGAAAAATGATCACATACAAAGGAAAACCCATCAGGCTATCATCAGACTTGTCAGGAGAAACTTTACAGGCCAGAAGGGAGTGGCATATATTTAATGCAATGAAGCAGAAGGGCCTTGAACCAAGAATACTCTACCCAGCAAGGTTATCATTTAAATTTGAAGGAGGGATTAAACAATTTTCAGAAAAGCAAAAGCTGAGAGAATTTACCTCCCACAAACCACTTCTACAGTGAAATTTTGAGGGACTCATATAGATGTAAGTATTCCTAAGGCTAAAGAGATGTTACTCAAAGGATAGACAAAGAGTACAGAATATGATTCATAACATACAAAGAATGGAGGAGGAAGAAAATGGAGGAAAAAAAAAGAACCTTTAGGTTGTGTTTGTAATAGCATATGAAGTGAGATAAATTAGACTGTTAGATAGTAAGGAAATTACTGTTGAACCTTTGGTAACCATGACTGTAAAGCCTTCAGTGTCAATAGGTACATACCTGTCTATAATCACCCTAAATGTAAATGGTATGAATGAACCAATCAAAAGACATACAGTTACTGAATTGATTAAAAACAGACTTCTGTATGCTGCCTACAGGAGACTAACTTGAAACGCAAAGACATACACAGACTTAAAGTAAAGGAATGGAAACAGATACTTCATGCAACTAATAGTGAGAAAAAAGCAGGAGTTTCAATACTTTTATTAGACAAAATAGACTTTAAAACAAAGAAAGTAACAACACAATGAAAGACATTACATAATGGTAAAAGGGTCACTCTGAAAAGAGGATGAAACTATTATAAATATCTATGCACCCAACACAGGATCAGATACATATGTGAAACAAATACTAACAAAATTAAAGGGGGAAATAGAATGCAATGCATTGTTTTTGGAAGACTTCAACACACCACTAACTCTGAAGGACTGATCAAACAGACAGAAAATAATGAGTTATAGACACTGAACAACATATTAGAACAGATGGACCTAACAGACATCTACAGAACACTCCATCGAAAGCATCAGGATACACATTCTTCTTTTTTTTTTATAATTTATTTTGGTATCATTAATCTACAATTACATGTGCAATATTATGGTTATTAAACTACCCTCTTCATCAGGACCCCCCACCAACCCCATTACAGTCACTGTCCATCAGTGTAGTGAAATGCTATAGAACCACCACTTGTCTTCTCTGAGCTGAACAGCCCTCCCCGTGCCCCCCCAAAATTACATCTGCTAATCATAATGCCCCCTTTTCCCCCTTGTCTCTCCCTTCCCACCCATCCTCCTCAGTTCCTTTCCCTTTGGTAACTATTAGTCTGTTCTTGGGTTCCGTAAGTTTGCTGCTGTTTTGTTCCTTCAGTTTTTCTCCTTGTTCTTATACTCCACAGAGGAGTGAGATCATTTGATATTTGTCTTTTTCCACTTGCCTTATTTCACTAAGCATAATACCCTCTAGCTCCATCCATGTTGTTGCAAATGGTAGGATTTGTTTTCTTCTTATGGCTAAATAATATTCCATTGTATATATTTACCACATCTTCTCTTTCCATTCATCTACTGATGGACACTTAGGTTGCTTCCATTTCTTGGCTACTGTAAATAGTGCTGCAATAAACATAAGGGGTGCATCTGTCTTTTTGAAACTGGGCTGCTGCATTCTTAGGGTAAATTCCTAGGAGTGGGATTCATGGGTCAAATGGTATTTCTATTTCGAGTTTTTTGAGGAACCTCCATACTGCTTTCCACAGTGGTGGAACTAATTTGCATTCCCACAAGCAGTGTAGGAGGGTTCCCCTTTCTCCACATCCTCGCGAACATTTGTTGTTGTTTGTGTTTTGGATGTTGGCCATCCTCACTGGTGTGAGGTGATATATAATTGTGGTTTTAATTTGCATTTCTCTGATGATTAGCAATGTGCAGCATCTTTTCATATGCCTGTTGGCCATCTGAATTTCTTCTATGCAGAACTGTCTATTCATGTCCTCTGCCCATTTCTTAATTGGATTATTTGCTTTTTGTTTGTTGAGGTGTGTGAGTTGTTTATATATTTTGGATGTCAACACCTTATCAAATATGTCACTTATGAATATATTCTCCAATACTGTAGGATGTCTTTTTGTCCTTCTGATGGTGTCTTTTGCTGTACAAAAGCTTTTCAGCTTGATATAGTCCCACTTGTTCATTTTTGCTTTTGTTTCCCTTGCCCGGGGAGATATGTTCATGAAGAAGTCGCTCATGTTTACGTCCAAGACATTTTTGCCTATGTTTTTTTCTAAGGGTTTTATGGTTTCATGACTTACATTCAGGTCTTTGATCCATTTTGAGTTTAGTTTTGTGTATGGGGTTCGACAGTAGTCCAGTTTCATTCTCTTACATGTAGCTGTCCAGTTTTGCCATCAACAGCTGCTGAAGAGGCTGTCATCTCCCCATTGTATATCTAAGGATCCTTTATCATATATTAATTGACAGTATATGTTTGAGTTAATGTTTGGATTTTCTATGCTGTTCCACTGGTCTGTGAGTCTGTTTTTGTGCCAGTACCAAATTGTCTTGATTACTGTGGCTTTGTAGTAGAGCTTGAAGTCAAGAAGCGTAATTCCCCCTGTTTTATTCCTCCTTCTCAGGATTGCTTTGGCTATTCGTAGTCTTTTGTGGTTCCATATGAATTTTAGAATTATTTGTTCGAGTTCATTGAAGAAAGCTGTTGGTATTCTGATAGGGATTGCGTTGAATCTGTAGATTGCTATAGGTAGTATAGCCATTTTGACAATATTCTTCCTAGCCAAGAGAAGGGGTGAATTTCCATTTGTACTTAGTGTCCTCTTTAATTTCTCTTAGGAGTGTCTTGTAGTTTTCAGGGTATACGTCTTTCCTTTCCTTCGTTAGGTTTTATTCCTAGGTATTTAATTCTTTTTGATGCAATTGTTAATGGAATTGTTTTTCTGATTTCCCTTTTTTAGTTCATCGTTAGTGTATAGGAAAGCAACAGATTTCTGTGTGTTAATTTTGTATCCTGCAACTTTGCTGAATTCAGATATTAGATATAGTAGTTTTGGAGTGGAGTCTTTAGGGTTTTTTATGTACAATACCACGTCATCTGCAAATAGTGATTATTTGACTTCTCCTTTGCCAATCTGGATGTCTTGTATTTCTTTGTTTTGTCTGATTTCCGTGGCTAGGACCTCCAGTGCTATGTTGAATAACAGTAGAGAGAGTGGTCATCCCTGTCTTGTTCCCAAGCTTAGACAGAAAAGCTTTCAGCTTTTCACTGTTAAGGATGATGGTAGCTGTAGGTTTGTCATATATGGCCTTTATGATGTTGAGGTACTTGCCCTCTATACCAATTTGTGGAGACTTTTAATCATGAATGGATGCTGAATTTTGTCAGATGCTTTTTCAGCATCTATGGAGATGATCATGTGGTTTCTGTTCTTCTTTTTGTTGATGTGGTGGCTGATGTGGATGGATTTTCAAATGTTGTACCATCCTTGCATCCCTGGGATGAATCCCACTTGATCATGATGTATGATCCTCTGGACGTATTTTGGAATTCGGTTTGCTAATATTTTGTTGAGCATTTTTGCATCTACGTTCATCAGGGATATTGGTCTGTAATTTTCTTTTTTGGTGAGGTCTTTGCCCGGTTTTGGTATTAGAGTGATGCTAGCTTCATAGAATGAGTTTGGAAGTATTCCATCCTCTTCTATTTTTTGGAAAACTTTAAGGAGAATGGGTATTATGTCTTCTCTGTATGTCTGGTAAAATTCAGAGGTGAATCCATCTGGCCTGGGGGTTTTGTTCTTGGGTAGTTTTTTGATTATTGATTCAATTTCGTTGCTGCTGATTGGTCTGTTTAGTTTTTCTGTTTCTTGCTTGGTCACTCTTGGAAGTTTGTATTTTTCTAAGAAGTTGTCCGTTTCTTCTAGGTTTTCCACCTTGTTAGCATATAGATTCTCATAATATTCTCTTATAAGTCCTTGTATTTCTGTGGGGTCTGTTGTTATTTTTCCTTTCTCATTTCTGATTCTGTTTATGTGTGTAGATTCTCTTTTTCTCTTAATAAGTCTGGTTGGGGGTTTATCTATTTTGTTTATTTTTTCAAAGAGCCAGCTCTTGGTTTCATGGATTTTTTCTATTGTTTTCGTTTTCTCAATTTTATTTATTTCTTCTCTGATCTTTATTATGTCTCTCCTTCATTTGTTCTTCTTTTTCCAATTTCAGTATTTGTGTCTTTAGACTATTGATTTGGCACTGTTCTTCCTTCTTTAAATAGGCCTGGACTGCAATATTCTTTCCTCTAAAAACTGCCTTTTCTGTGTCCCACAGAAGTTGTGGCTTTGTGTTGTTGTTTTCATTAGTCTCGATATATTCTTTGATTTCTGTTTTGATTTGTTCATTAACCCATTGATTAATTAGGAGCATGTTGTTAAGTCTCCATGTATTTGTGAGCCTTTTTGTTTTCTTTCTAAAATTTATTTCTAGTTTTATACATTTGTGATCTGAGAAGTTGGTTGGTACAATTTCAATATTTTTTACTTTACTGAGGTTCTTTTTGCGGCCTAGTATGTGGTGTATTCTGGAAATTTTCCATGTGCACTTGAAAAGAATGTGTATCCTGTTGCTTTTGGGTGTAGAGTTCTGTAGATGTCTGTTAGGTCCATCTGTTCTAGTATGTTGTTTAGTGCCTCTGTGTCTTTCCTTATTTATTTCTGGTTGATCTGTCCTTTGGAGTGAGTGGTGTGTTGAAGTCACCTACAATGATTGCAATGCTTACCCACACAACCCCAGACCGGACTAGCCCAGAGAGGGAGCCTTATGGGATGGACATGCATAATCTTCCTGGAAGAGAATTCAGAATCAAATTCATAACGATACTGATGGATCTACAGAGAAATATGCAAGACCTAAGGGAGGAAGTGAGGGAAGTGAGGAAAGACAATGCAGAGATGAGACAAATGATCGACCAGCTTAGCAGCAGACTGTATAACATGTAAGAGACTCTTAATGGAATAGAAAACAGAGAACAGGAATACTGAGAAGCTGAGTGAGAGAGAGATAAAAGGATCTCCAGGAATGAAAGAATTTTAAGAGAACTTTGTGACCAATCCAAACAGAACAATATTCACATTATAGGACTACCAGAGGAAGAAGAGAGAGAAAAAGGGATAGAAAGTGTCTTTGAAGAAATAGTTGCTGAAAACTTTCCCATGCTGGGGAAGGAAATAGTCTCGCAGTCCACGGAAGCCAACAGATCCCCCAATGCAAGGGACCCAAGGAAGACAACACCAAGACACATAGTAATTAAAATGGCAAAGATAAGAGATAAGGACAGAGTATTAAAGGCAGCTAGAGAGATAAAAAAGATCACCTTCAAAGGAAAACCCATCATACTATCATCACACTCTTAAACAGAAACCTTACAGGCCAGAAGAGAATGGCATGATATAATTAATGTAATGAAACAGAAGGGCCTTGAACCAAGAATATTGTATCCAGCATGGTTATCATTTAAAATAGAGAGAGAGATTAAACAATTTCCAGAGAAGTGAAAGCTGAGGGAATTTGCCTCTCAGAAACCACATCTTCAAGATATCTTAAAGGGACTGCTCTAGATGGAAGCACTCCTAAGTCTAAAAAGATGTCACCAGAGAAAGTAAAATCATAGCAAAGAAAGCAGACCATCCAAATACTAACTAAAGGCAAAGAATAAAACACCTAGTATATAAAGAATGGATGAGAAAGAAAAAGAAGGGAGAGAAATAAGAATCATCAGACTGTGTTTACAACAACTTAACAAGAAAGTTAAGTTAGACTGTTAGATAGTAGAGAATATATCCTTGAACCTTTGGTAACAACAAATCTAAAGCCAGCAATGGCAATAAGTACATATCTATCGATAATCACCCTAAGTGTAAATGGACTGAATGCACCAATCAAAAGACACAGAGTTACTGAATGGATAAAAACGCAAGATCCATCTATATGCTGCTTACAAGAGACTCACCTCAAACCCAAAGATATACACAGACTAAAAGTGAAGGGACGGAAAAAGATATTTCATGGAAACAACAAAGAAGAAAAAGCAGTTGTTGCAGTACTTGTATCAGACAAAATAGACTTCAAAACGAAGAAAGTAGCAAGAGATAAAGAAGGACATTACATAATGATAAAGGGATCAGTTCAAAAATAGGATATAACCATTTTAAATATATGTGCACCCAACACGGGAGAGCCGGCATATGTGAAACAAATACTAACAGAATTAAAGGGGGAAATAGAAAGCAATGCATTCATTTTCGGAGACTTCAACACACCACTCACTCCAAAGGACAGATCAACCTGACAGAAAATAATTAAAGACACAGAGGCACTGAATAGCACACTAGAACAAATTTACCTACAGACATCTACAGAACTCTACACTCTAAACAACAGTATACACATTGTTCTTAAGTGCACATGGAAATTTTCCAGAATACACCACATTCGAGGCCAAAAAAAGAACCTCAGTAAATTCAAAAATATTGAAATCCTACCAACCAACTTCTCAGATCACCAAGGTATAAAACTAGAAATAAATTTGGAAAGAAAACAAAAAGGCTCACAAATACACGGAGACTTAACAACAGGCTCCTAGTTAATCAATGGGTTAATGACCAAATCAAAGAATATATGGAGACTAATGGAAACAACAACACAAAGCCACCACTTCTGTGCGACGAAGCAAAGGCAGTTTTAACAGGAAAGGGTGTTGCAATCCAGGCCTATTTAAAGAAGGAAGAACATTCCCAAATCAATAGTCTAAAGTCACAAATACTGAAATTGGAAAAAGAAGAAAAAATGAGGCTCAAAATCACCAGGAGGGACATAATAATGATCAGAGAAGAAATAAATAAAATTGAGAAGAAAAAAACAATAGAAAAAATCCATGAAACCAAGAGCTGGCTCTTTGGAAGAATAAACAAAATAGATAACCCCCTAGCCAGACTCATGAAGAGAAAAAGAGAATCTACACACGTAAACAGAATCAGAAATGAATAAGGAAAAATAACCACTGACCCCACAGAAATACAAGGAATTATAAGAGAATACTATGAGAATCCATATGCTAACAAGCTGGAAAACCTAGAAGAAATGGACAACTTCTTAGAAAAATACAAACTTCCAAGAGTGACCAAGCAAGAAACAGAAAAACTAAACAGACCAACCAGCAGCAACGAAATTGAATCAATTATCAAAAAACAACCCAAGAACAAAACCTCCAGGCCAGATGGATTCACCTCTGAATTTTACCAGACATACAGAGAAAACATAATACCCATTCTCTTTAAAGTTTTCCAAAAAATAGAAGAGGATGGAATACTTCCAAACTCATTCTATGAAGCTAGCATCACTCTAATAACAAAACCGGGCAATGAACTCACCAAAAAAGAAAATTACAGACCAATATCCCTGATCAACGTAGATGCAAAACTGCTCAACAAAATATTAGCAAACCGAATTCCAAAATACGTCCAGAGGATCATACATCATGATCAAGTGGGATTCATCCCAGGGATGCAAGGATGGTAGAACATTTGAAAATCCATCCACATCATCCACCACATCAACAAAAAGAAGAACAGAAACCACATGATCATCTCCATAGATGCTGAAAAAGCATCTGACAAAATTCAGCATCCTTTCATGATTAAAAGTCTCAACAAATTGATATAGAGGGCAAGTACCTCAACATCATAAAGGCCATATATGACAAACCTACAGCTACCATCATACTTAACAGCAAGAAGTTGAAAGCTTTTTATCTAAGCTTGGGAACAAGACAGGAATGCCCACTCTCTCCACTGTTATTCAACATAGCACTGGAGGTCCTAGCCACGGCAATCAGACAAAACAAAGAAATACAAGACATCCAGATTCGTAAAGGAGAAGTCAAATAGTCACTATTTGCAGATGATGTGGTATGTACATAAAAAACCCTAAAGACTCCACTCCAATACCACTATATCTAATATCTGAATTCAGCAAAGTTGCAGGATACAAAATTAACACACAGAAATCTGTTGCTTTCCTATACACTAACGATGAACTAACAAAGAGAAATCAGAAAAACAATTCTATTCACAATTGCATCAAAAAGAATAAAATACCTGGGAATAAAACCTAATGAAAGAAAGGAAAGACCTATACCCTGAAAACTACAAGACACTCCTAAGAGAAATTAAAGAGGACACTAACAAATGGAAATTCACCCCATGCTCTTGGCTAGGAAGAATAAATATTGTCTAAATGGCTATACTACCTAAAGCAATCTACAGATTCAACGCAATCCCTATCAAAATACCAACAGCTTTCTTCAATGAACTCGAACAAATAATTCTAAAATTCATATGGAACCACAAAATACCCGAATAGCCAAAGCAATCCTGAGAAGGAGGAATAAAACAGGGGGAATTACGCTCCCTGACTTCAAGCTCTACTACGAAGCCACAGTAATCAAGACAATTTAGTATTGGCACAAAAACAGACCCACAGACCAGTAAAACAGCATAGAAAATCCAAACATTAACCCAAACATATACAGTCAATTAATATATGATAAATGAGCCTTGGATATACAATGGGGAGATAACAGCCTCTTCAGGAGTTTGTGTTGTCAGAAGTGGACAGCTACAAGAAAGAGAATGAAACTGGACTACTGTCGAACCCCATACACAAAGTAACTCAAAATGGATCAAAGACCTGAATGTGAGTCATGAAACCATAAAACCCTTAGAAAAAAGCATGGGAAAAAATGTCCTGGACATAAACATGAGCGACTTCTTTATGAACATATCTCCCTGGGCAAGTGAAACAAAAACAAAAATGAACAAGTGGACTATATCAAGCTGAAAAGCTTCTGTACAGCAAAAGACACCATCAGAAGGACAAAAAGACATCCTACAGTGTTGGAGAATATATTCATAAATGACATATTTGATAAGGTGTTGACATCCAAAATATATAAAGAACTCACACACTTCAACAAACAAAAAGCAAATAATCCAATTAAGAAATGGGCAGAGGACATGAATAGACACTTCTCTAAAGAAGAAATTCAGATGGCCAACAGGCACATGAAAAGATGCTCCACATCACTGGTCATCAGAGAAATGCAGATTAAAACCACAATGAGATATCACCTCACACCAGTGAGGATGGCCAATATCCAAAACACAAACAACAACAAATGTTGGCGAGGATGTGGAGAAAAGGGAACCCTCCTACACTGCTGGTGGGAATGCAAATTAGTTCAACCATTGTGGAAAGCAGTGTGGAGGTTCCTCAAAAAACTCAAAATAGAAATACCATTTGACCCAGGAATCCCACTCCTAGAAATTTACCCTAAGAATGCAGCAGCCCAGTTTGAAAAAGACAGATGCACCCCTATGTTTATCACAGCACTATTTACAATAGCCAAGAAATGGAAGCAACCTAAATGTCCATCAGTAGATGAATGTAAAGAGAAGATGTGGTAAATATACATAATGCAATATTATTTAGCCATAAGAAGAAAACAAATCCTACCATTTGCAACAACATGGATGGAGCCAGAGTGTATTATGCTTAGTGAAATAAGGCAAGTGGAAAAAGACAAATATCAAATGATCTCACTCCTCTGTGGAGTATAAGAACAAAGAAAAAAACGGAAGGAACAAAACAGCAGTAAACTTACAGAACCCAAGAACGGACTAATAGTTACCAAAGGGAAAGGAACTGAGGTGGATGGGTGGGAAGGGAGGATAAGGGGGAAAAAAGGGAAGTGCAATTAGCATACGTAATGTTGGGGGGGGTGTATGAGGGCTGTACAACTCCGAGAAGACAAGTAATGATTCTATAATATCTCACTATATTGATGGACAGTGACTGTAATGGGGTTGGTGGGGGGTCCTGATGAAGAGGGTAGTTTAATAATCATAATATTGCACATATAATTGTAGATAAATGATACAAAAATAAATTATAAAAAAAAGAGTAATACATGGGTACACAGAGTCATTCCTTCTGAAATGCCTGTGAATAGATTCACATTTCCAGAAACTTTTGAACTAGAGTAAAAGTTCATGCTTTCAGTATAAATGGTAGGCACACAGTGATAAAGCAACTTCCAGGGGACTAGAATTTATATAAATAAGAATCAGAAGTCTAGTCTCTACTCAAATCTTTGCTACATGTATGACTTTGAGTAAGTCATATATACACATTCCTCATTTTTCCCTTTATTAGAGGTAGGGTCATTTACTATGAAATTTTGTATTTGTAGTGCCATATTATTCTAGCATGCAATTTTTGCTCAGTAAAGATTTGTAAAATTAAAAATAAAAAAAAAAGCCATCCTGCCTAATGCAATCTACAGATTCAGTGCGATCCCTATCAAAATACCTATAGCATTCTTCAGTGAATTAGAGGAAATAGTTCTAAAACTCATATGGAACCATGAAAGACCCCAAATAGCCAAAGCTATCCTGGGAAGGAAAAATAAAGCTGGGGGATTTATGCTTCCTGACTGCACACTGTACTACAAAGCACTGTAATCAAGACAATTTGGTACTGGCACAGGAACAGATCCATATACAAGTGGAGCAGAGTAGAGAGCCCAGATATAAACCCAAGCATATATGGTCCATTAATATACAATAAAGGAGCCATGGATATACAATGGGGAAATGACAGCCCCTTCAACAGCTGATGTTGGCAAAACTGGACAGTTACATGTAAGAGAATGAAATTTGATTTCTGTCTAACCCCATACACAAAACTAAACTCAAAATGGATCAAAGACCTGAATGTAAGTCATGAAACCATTAACTCTCAGAAAAAAATATAGGGAAAAATCTCTTGGACATAAACATGAGTAACTTCTTCATGAACATATCTCCCCGGGCAAGGGAAACAAAACCAAAAATGAACAAGTGTTACTATATCAAACTAAAATGCTTCTGTACACCAAAGGACAGCATCACTTGAACAAAAAGACATCCTACAGTATGGGAGAATATATTCATAAATGACATATCCGATAAGGGGTTGACATCCAAAATATAGAGAGAGCTCATGCACCTCAGCAAACAAAAAGCAAATAAGCCAATTAAAGAATGGGCAGAGGAGATGAACAGACACTTCTCCAAAGAAGAAATTCAGGTGGCCAACAGGCACATGAAAAGATGCTCCCCATTGCTAATCACCAAAGAAATGCAAATTAAAACCACAATGAGATATCGCCTCACACCAGTTAGGATGGCCAACATACAAAAGGCAAGCAACAACAAATGTTGGTGAGCATGTGGAGAAAGGGTACTCTCCTACACTGCTGGTGAGAAAGTAAATTAGTTTTACCATTGTGGAAAACATATAGAGGTTCCTCAGAAACTCAAAATAGAAATACCATTTGACCCAGGAATTCCACTCCTAGGAATTTACCCCAAGAATGCAGCAGTGCAGTTTGAAAAAGAGATATGCACCCCTATATTCATCGCAGCACAATTTACAATAGCCAAGAAATCAAGCAACCTAAATGTCCATCAGTAGATGAATGGATAAAGAAGAGGTGGTACATATACACAATGGAATATTATTGAGCCATAAGAAGAAAACATATCCCACCTTTTGCAACAGCCTGGATGGAGCTAGAGGTATTATGCTCAGTGAAATAAGCCAGGCGGAGAAAGACATGTATCAAATGATTCCATTCATCTGTCTAGTATAAGAACAAAGATAAAACTGAAGGAACAAAACAGCAGCAGACTCACCGAACCCTGGAATGGACTAATAGTTACCAAAGGAAAGGGACTGGGGAGGGTGGGTTGGGAAGGGTGGAATAGGGGGGTAAAGGGGCATTGCGATTAGCACACATAATGTAGTGGGTGGGAGACACGGGAAAGGCAGTATTTACAGAAAAGACAAGTAATTCTATACCATCTTACTTCACTAATGGACAGTGACTGTAATGGGGTATGTGGGGGGACTTGATAATCGGGTGTCTAGTAACCTTAATGTTCAAGTGATTGTACATTAACTATACCAAAATAAAAAAATAAAAAGATAAAAAAAAGTGAGTTTGTATCTAATGATTGTTTTGAATTTAGCTGGTGAATATAGGGTACCAAAATCAATTAAAAAGTAACCAGAAAACAAAAAGGAAATTGACAAAATATTTCATTCAACTTTGCCTATGTAATGACAAATATCCTGATGTTTGTATTTCTGAACTGTTTTCTAATCATGTCTATGTAACAGACAAGTACTATTAGTAGGAAAGAAAGATATTTTTGAATACTTGTTGGATTGAAAAATATCTTTTGAAAATATTTAATAAAAGGTGACACTACAAAGAACTTAAATACAATGATATTTCCTTTAGCTAGAAATATTTATTTTTTGTAGATACAAAAAATGCATGAAAATTAATTATAAAGTATATGTTTCTAAAACCTAACTCATATATGTAATTGTTTACAGATTATAAAGTACATTGCAAAATAAAACAAAACTACATAATTAGAAGGAAAATCAATATTTATAATTTATGCATTAGTAATATGAAATCTTAGTACTTATATTTTTGAAAAGATACACATTTATTTCATCTTTTTCCTCAAGTCACTTATAGGAATAATTAAGAAGGTTACTATGGCCATATTATAATTAAAGAACATTGACCCAGTACTTATGTAGAGTTTTAGTTCTCAGGGTATGGTCTAATTCTATCCTAACCCTAACAATGAAGGATTGAAAACAGGGTGTTTGATTATCCTTAGGCTTAGTTCAATTTCTAAGTATCATTAATTTAAAGAAATATCAGTGTTCTTTCCAGGCAAGTTGGTTACCAACTCACATCATTAGCATATCTAATCCTATTATTTTGGTTTAAAATGTTTCTTTATTTATTGAACAAATATTTATTTGTGCCAATATTGTTCCAGCCTATGGGCATATAATAGCAAATAAAACAAACAGAATTCCCAGTTCTCATGGAAGTCACATTGTAGCTGAAGGAGACAGGACAAAGAAAAGTATACAATTTTATGGAAGAGACTGTTATAGACAAGAGTTAAGCAAGTAAGATGGGTGAGGACTGCAATGGCATGGGAACTGGTCCAGTTTCAGAGTGGTCAGCATAAGACTAAAAGGTGACATTTTTTGGAAAGGATTAAAGGAAGTGAGAAATGGAGTCATATAGGTATCTGGAAAAGCATAAAAGGCAAAAAAAAAAAAAGCAAGAGTGCTATTTTTATGTGGGATTGCATGATGACAGCTATTTCTGAAACAAAATGAAGAAATAGAAATAGGAAATGGTGGTCAAAAATGTAGTGGTAAAAACTTTTAGAGCACTGTCACTTATTTTTACTCTAGGATATATGGGGAGGTTGCATTAAGGAAGTTGAATCCTCCAGGTGCTATTTTGAGCACTTATTTGTGAATTATTTGCAGTTGTAGGGCAAATTTGCAAGCAGAGCAGATAATGACAACTTCAACTGCAGTATTAGCACTCTGATGAAAAGTGGGTATATTCTGAATATATTTTTGTAAATAGAGTCCATAAAAATTCCTGATGGGTTGGATGGGAGATATGAAAGTGAATTCAAAGATAATTCTAGGCTTAAACAATTAGAAGTATACATTTGTCATTAATTAAATTTAATTGAAATGGATTAAGTTGCTGGTGGAGGAGTGAAACAGAAGAGATTAGTTCACTTTTGGAGGTGTACATTTTAATACTGTATTAAATATCTGAATATAGACAGTGAGGAGGTAGAAGGATAGAAAGCCAGGAGTTTGTGTGTATGTGACCTGTGACAGTACCAGTTGTGCCACTGTCATTTTTTTTCTAAATGAGAATCCAATTCTGATTTGTTCCACTAAGACACACTGAATGATTTTCTACTACTTTGGATTTGCATAATGTTCTCCATTTTTTTTATGTGTTCTCCTAATAGTCTCATGAAACAGGTTGAGGAGATAAGGAAAATGATTTATAACAAATCATTTATTTTCAAATCCAGAAATAGGGACTAGAAACTCATTATGTTTAAATAAAAAGTTTCTACTATTTTCAGTGATGTACTATTTTATTTAACTGGACATTTTTAAAGCAATCAAACCTTATAATTTATGACTTTCTAAGTAAAAATCTAAGATAGATTTTGAAATTATAAATGCAATGCTGGTTATTTGGCAATGAGTATATTTTAGTCTGAAAAAGAAGTGGCAGATTTTGCAGGAGGTTAGGTTCTTTACTCATCATGGTAAATAGAGCTCTTTCCACCTTTTTTACATCTTGCATGTAAAATATTAGTATTAAGAATTTTAAGAAAAACATGTATTTGCTTTTTTAGTAATGGCTCAGCATATTTCTCTTTGTAACCACAATTTAAAAATGTGCAAACATAAAATAACACATAAAATTTCATTATTAATTAATGAAATTGCATTATTTCATTTGAAAGCATTACACAAGTGAGGTCAGAAGGATATAATTGTAAGCTTAAGGATCAGAGGTGTATTGTCAGTTAGTCTGGACACGTAAGATCCTTCTCTGGGAAGATGTTTGGAAAGAAATTATACCAAATTATAATTACCTCAACTTTAAAAACGATTCAGGATCCCATTTAATATGACAGATGGTGAAAGAAAATAATGTTGACATCAATGGTGTCATATTTTTAGTAACTTTCACCAAAAAGAGAAGAGAAACAGCTATTTGTACCAAGAATAGAGATTTTATGGGAAACTGACCCAACTTGAGGTAGCCCTGTGTATCATTCCCTAGTTTTCAAAATGAAATTACTTATAAAGATTTATAAAGGCAATTGGTGAAATTTACTGATAATGTCTTAAGTTGGTTCTGTAATACTTCTTATTTATGCCTCTCGAGTTGCTTTCATGATATGAACATACTCCTTAATATAGTTTGAAATTTTAATATACCATGTATTGTGTCAAATATTTTGGATAATTATTATAGTTGTATGTATCAACTCATATAGTTTGAAAAGAATAACATACAACTTTCCTACCTATTTATCACAATTACCAATTTGATTTTTATTGTGTAAGTTATACAAAAATTCTAAGTGTCCTTTCACCAAAATACAACACTCTTGATTTTCCTCATGACATGGCAATGCTCGTTGAATGGGATTATACAATGTTGAGTCCCTGAGCCAAAGCTTGATTGGACAGTATGACTAACAATCAAAGAAAGTGGATACAGAGTATACAGAGTCCAGTCCAGCTAAGCATATATCAGAAACTAAGTGAAAAACCAATCTCCTTCTACATCCAAGTGGCAAGATTGTGATAAGAAATAAAACACAAAATCCAAAGATCATACAAACGGTTAAACAGTAGGATACTGTTAGAATCCATTTAGCAGTCGGAAGAAAACCTAAAAAAATGTAACTTCTGCAAGAATAACACATTAGAAATATGGTAAAATGACTGATTTAATTTATTATAGCAGACAAATATAATATCAATACAAATAGCATTTATGTGATTTTGTAAATATGAGAAACACTTTTATTAGAAAAAATTTTAATATATATGAGCAAATGGGATAACCTCAGAGTTGTGGGGGTTTTTTTCACTTATTTATCAATTTACTTATCGAATATCTATTGAGAACATCTTATCCATTCAGGGTTTCAAGGGTGTGACAGAGAGCAGGCAAATAATATGGCCCCTGCTCCATGAAACTGATCATGTCTGGGGAGGTGTCCTTTTTTTTCAGTTGGGCTATAATTAACATATAACATTATATTAGTTTTAGGTATACAACATAGTAACTAGGTATTTGTATGTATTGCATGATGATAACTAAAATAAGTCTAGGTAACATCTATCACCATATGTAGTTACAAATTTTTTCTAGATTTTCAAAATATAAATATTGTGTTGTAAAATAAAAGAGAGTTTATTATAAATTAACTGATAAAATAATTACAATTGTGATTTAAATTTCATTCTGCATGTGTGTTTGAGGGTGGTGGTGTGCATTTCTGTTTTGGAGGACTCAGTAAGGGTACATTACAAAAAAGAAACAAGGGGATATATATTTTAAAATAAAAGACAAAAGAATTGACATTACAAAACTATAGTAATTAGAACACTTTTGTTCTTACATGAACAAAGAAACCAGAGCAATGATAAAATAGATATTTCAGAAACTGACTCTGTTCTGTTTAAATGCTGTCATATCAAGAAGGGCTACCTTGGTGATCTTGTACAAAAGATAAGTCCCTCCCACACTTTCTTTCTACCTTATCTTGTTTTATTTTGCTTCACAGTTTTAGTTATTAATTGTCATGTTACATACCTTGTATAGGTGTTTTATTCTCAACATCCTTTTAAGAGAATGTAAACACTGTGATGACAGAAACTTTTTTTTAACTATTACATAGCTTGGATTTGCAAGAGTACCTGGCCTAATAAGTATGTGATGACGGAATATTTTATACATGTGACCAAAAAGAGAATCCTAGAATAATAGGGAAGCAGAGATTATTCAAATAGTAGTGATGATTTACTTTTTCAATGTATAAAAAAGTTCTAACAGTGTTGAAAAATGAAGTCATTCAACAAAGGGATATATTTAAAACTTGAATAACAGAACAATTTAGTTGACCTTTGCAAACTGGAGAAATTTGAAAGCATCTAAAATAAATTATTAAAGAAAAATCCAGAAAATGTAATTCATAATCATTTTTAATTTTTTAAGGATACATTTATTTAGATTATGTTTTATTTCCAGAAGATGCTGAACATTGGGGATCTAAAATGCTTTAATATTTGTTTATCTGTCCAGATATGTACCTATAAAATGCAGTCTTTAATAAAATCAAAAAATAATAACATCAATGATAATAATTTTCATTTAGGTAGATATGTTTTTTTAATTAATTATTATTTTATTTAAACTAATGTTCAACATGTCAACAAGTAAACAATTAAAAAGCTATTAATGACGTTTCATTCTTTTTTTTCGCAACAAGTTTTCAAACCGTGGTGTGTAGTTTTATTTTACATTTGCAGCACAGCTTAGCCCAGACTAGTCACATTCCAAGAGCTCAAAAGCATGGGACTAGCAGCTACTGTGTCAGGCAGTGCAGCTTTTTTTGGCATTACCTAAAGCCCACAGTGAGATCCTAGTAAGGGCTAAATTAATGCTGAAAAATATCAATCGCAACCATGCCATAGATTAATGTGATCAATACTTTAATTCTTTGACCCTGAGTGAATTCTTCTTTGACCCTGAAGCCATGCTATTTTGGAAGTATTCATTTTAAGGTTTTAAACTTAATCATAATTTCAACATTTTCTAACATCTTTATTTCAGCACGATTGATTGGATTAATTTAGTGTTTATTCAAAATGTTCTGAACATATGGAAAATGGCCAGTTTTTCAGCATTATATTGTTAATTATATGCTTATTGAATGTTCTTTTTTTATACTTTATTTTGGTATCATTAATCTACAATTACATGTGCAATATTATGGTGATTAAACTACCCCCTTCATCAGGTCCCCCCCCCATCAATCCCATTACAGTCACTGTCCATCAGCTAGTGAGATGTTATAGAGTCACTACTTGTCTTCTCTAAGTTGTACAGCCCTCCCCGTGCCCCCCCACACTACATCTGCTCATCGTAATGCCCCCTTTTCCCCCTTGTCCCTCCCTTCCCACCCATCCTCCCCAGTCCCTTTCCCTTTGGTAACTATTAGTCTGTTCTTGGGTTCTGTGAGTCTGCTGCTGTTTTGTTCCTTCAGTTTTTTTCTTTGTTCTTATACTCCACATATGAGTGAAATCATTTGGTACTTGTCATTTTTGGCTTGGCTTATTTTACTGAGAATAATACCCTCTAGCTCCATCCATGTTGTTGCAAATGGTAGGATTTGTTTTCTTCTTATGGCTGTATAAAATTCCATTGTGTATATGTACCACCTCTTCTTTATCCATTCATCTACTGGTGGACACTTAGGTTGCTTCAATTTCTTGGCTATTGTAAATAGTGCTGCTATAAACATAGGGGTGCCTGTGTCTTTTTCAAACTGGGCTGCGGCATTCTTAGGGTAAATTCCTAGGAGTGGAATTCCTGGGTCAAATTGTATTTCTATTTTGAGTTTTTGAAGAACCTCCATACTGCTTTCCACAATCGTTGAACTAATTTGCAGTCCCACCAGCAGTGTAGGAGGGTTCCCTTTTCTCCACATCCTTGCCAACATTTGTAGTTGTTTGTGTTTTGGATGTTGGCCATCATCACTGGTATGAAGTGATATCTCACTGTGGTTTTAATCTGCATTTTCTGATGATTAATGATGTGGAGCATCTTTTCATGTGCCTGTTGGCCATCTGAGTTTCTTCTTTGGTGAAGTGTCTATTCATGTCCTCTGCCTATTTATTAATTGGATTATTTACTTTATGTTTGTTGAGGTGTGTGAGTTCTTTATATATTTTGGATGTCAACCCCTTATCGGATACGTCATTTATGAATATATTCTCCCATACTGTAGGATCTCTTTTTGTTCTACTGATGGTGTCCTTTGCTGTACAGAAGCTTTTCAGCTTGATATAGTCCCACTTGTTCATTTTTGCTTTTGTTTCCCTTGCTCGGGGAGATATGTTCATAAAGAAGTCGCTCATGTTTATGTCCAAGACATTTTTGCCTATGTTTTTTTCTAAGAGTTTTATGGTTTCATGACTTGCATTGACGTCTTTGATCAATTTTGAGTTTATTTTTGTGTATGGGGTTAGACAGTAGTCCAGTTTCATTCTCTTACATGTAGCTCTCCAGTTTTGCCAACACCAGCTGCTGAAGAGGCTGTCATCTCCCTATTGTATATCCAAGGGTCATTTATCAAATATTAATTGATTGTATATGTTTGGGTTAATGTTTGGATTTTCTATGCTGTTCCACAGGTCTGTGAGTCTGTTTTGGTGCCAATACTAAATTGTCTTGATTACTGTGGCTTTGTAGTAGAGCTTGAAGTCAGGGAGCGTAATTCCCCCTGTTTTATTCCTCCTTCTCAGGATTGCTTTGGCTATTCGGGGTCTTTTCTGGTTCCATATGAATTTTAGAATTATTTGTTCGAGTTCATTGAAGAAAGCTGTTGGTATTCTGATAGGGATTGTGCTGAAACTATAGATTGCTTTAGGTAGTATAGCCAATTTGACAATATTTATTCTTCCTAGCCAAGAGCATGGGATGCATTTCCATTTGTTAGTGTCTTCTTTAATTTCCCTTAGGAGTGTCTTGTAGTTTTCAGAGTACAGGTCCTTCACTTCCTTTGTTAGGTTTATTCCTAGGTATTTTATTCTTTTTGATGCAATTGTGAATGGAATTGCTTTCTGATTTCTCTTTCGGTTAGTTCATCGTAAGTATATAGGAAAGCAACAGATTTCTGTGTGTTAATTTTGTTTCCTGAAACTTTGCTGAATTCAGATATTAGATATAGTAGTTTTGGAGTGGAGTCTTTAGGGTTTTTTATGTACAATATCATGTCATCTGCAAATAGTGACAATCTGACTTCTTCTTTACCAATCTGGATGCCTTGTATTACTTTGTTTTGTCTGATTGCCGTGGCTAGGACCTGCAGTACTATGTTGAATAACAGTGGAGAGAGTGGGCATCCCTGTCTTGTTCCCAATCTTAGATGAAAAGCTTTCACCTTGTCGCTGTTAAGTATGATGTTACCTTGGGTTTTTCATATATAGCCTTTATGATGTTAAGGTACTTGCCCTCTATACCCATCTTGTTGAGAGTTTTAATCATGAATGTATACTAAATTTTGTCAAATGCTTTTTCAGCATCTATGGAGATGATCATGTGGTTTTTGTTCTTCTTTTTGTTGATGTGGTGGATGATGTTGATGAATTTTCGAATGTTGTACCATCCTTGCATCCCTGGGATGAATCCCACTTGATCATGGTGTATAATGCTCTTGATGTATTTTTGAATCCGGTTTGCTAATATTTTGTTGAGTATTTTTGCATCTACGTTCATCAGGGATATTGGTCTGTAATTTTCTTTTTTGCTGACATCTTTGCCTGGTTTTGGTATTAGACTGATGCTTTCTTCGTGGAATGAGTTTGGAAGTATTCCCTTCTTTTCTATTTTTTGAAAAACTTTAAGGAGAATGGGTGTTATTTCTTCTCTATATGTCTGGTAGAATTCAGAGGTGAATCCCTCCATTCGTGGTTTTCTTCTTGGGTAGTTTTTTAATTACCCCTTCAATTTAGTTGCTGGTGATTGGTCTGTTTAGTTTTTCTGTTTCTTGTTAGGTCAGTTTTGGAAGGTCATATTTTTCTAAGAAGTCCATTTCTTCTAGGTTTTCCAGCTTGTTAGCATATAGATTCTCATAATATTCTCTTATAATTTTTTGCATTTCTGTGGGGTCTGTCATTATTTTTCCTTTCTCATTTCTGATTCTGTTTATGTGTGTAGATTCTCTTTTTCTCTTAATAAGTCTGGCTAGGGGTTTATCTATGTTGTTTATTTTTTCAAAGAACCAGCTCTTGGTTTCATTGATTTTTTGTATTGTTTTATTTTCTTAATTTTATTTATTTATTCTCTGATCTTTATTATGTCCCTCCTTCTGGTGACTTTGGGTCTCATTTGTTCTTCTTTTTCCAATTTCAATAATTGTGTCTTTAGAGTATTCATTTGGGAATGTTCTTCCTTCTTTAAATAGGCCTGGATTGCAGTATACTTTCCTCTTGGAACTGCCTTTGCTGCGTCCCACAGAAGTTCTGACTTTGTATTGTTGTTGTCATTAGTCTCCATATATTCTTTGATTTCTCTTTTGATTTGGTCGTTAACCCATTGATTAATTAGAAACATGTTGTTAAGTCTCCATATATTTGTGATCCTTTTTGTTTTCTTTTAAAATTTATTTCTAGTTTTATGCCTTTGTGATCTGAGAAGATGGTTGGTAGAATTTCAATATTTTTGACTTAACTGAGGTTCTTTTTGTGGCCTCATATGTGGTGTATTCTGGAAATTTTCCATGTGCACTTGAGAAGAATGTTTATCCTATTGCTTTTGGGTATAGAGTTCTGTAGATGTCTGTTAGGTCCATCTGTTCTAGTGCGTTGTTTAGTGCCTCTGTGTCTTTACTTATTTTCTGTCTGATTGATCTGTTCTTTGGAGTGAGTGGTGTGTTGAAGTCACCTAAAATGAATGCATTGCCATCTATTTCCTCCTTTAATTCTGTTAGTATTTGTTTCACATATGCCAGTGCTCCCGTATTTGCTGCATATATATTTATAGTGGTTATATCCTCTTGTTGGATTGACCCCTTTATCATTATGTAATGTCCTTCTTTATCTCTTGCTACTTTCTTCGTTTGAAGTCTATTTTGTCTGATACAAGAAGTGCAACATCTGCTTTTTTCTCCTGGTTGTTTGCATGAAATATCTTATTCCATCACTTCACTTTTTGTCTGTTTATATCTTTGGGTTAGAGGTGAGTTTCTTGTAGGGAGCATATAGATGGCTCTTGCTTTTTATCCATTCTGTTACTCTGTGTGTTTTGAATGGTGCATTCAGTCCATTTACATTTAGGGTGATTGTTTATAGATATGTACTTATTGCCATTGCTGGCTGTAGATTCATGGTTACCAAAGGTTCAAGGGTTGCTTCTTTACTATCTAACAATCTAACTTAACTTTCTTGTTAAGTTATTGTAAACACCATCTGATGTTTCTTTGTTTCTCTCCCTTCTTATTCTTCCTCCTCCATTCTTTATATATTAGGTGTTTTATTCTTTGCCTTAAGTTAGAAGTTGGATGGTCTGCTTTCTTTGGTATGATTTTATTGTCTCTGGTGACATCTTTTTAGCCTTAGGAGTGCTTTCCTCTAGACCAGTTCCTTTAAGATGTCCTGTAGAAGTGGTTTATGGGAGGCAAATTCCCTCAGCTTCTGCTTGTCTGGAAATTGTTTAATCCCTCCGTCATATTTAAATAATAATCGTGCTGGATACAATATTCTTGGTTCGAGGCCCTTCTGTTTCATTATGTTAAATATGTCATGCCATTCTCTTCTGGCCTTAAGGTTTCTGTTGAAAAGTCTGATGATAGTCTGATGGGTGTTCCTTTATAGGTGGTCTTTTTTCTCTCTCTAGCATAGCATGGTTATGACTTTTATTCTGAATTCTTTTTCAGGAAGATTGTGTATTTCCATCCCTTCAGTCTCCCTCTCTGGTGTTGTGTGGGTCTTGGTGAGGTCGTTCTGTACCATATTCCTCTTTCTTTTCATGTCGATAGAAGTGGTCAATGGTAGGTGCCACGTATGTCAGCTGGGCTGTTTAACACTTTAAAAAACAAAAAGAGGGAAGAGAAAGAAAAGGAAAAAAAAGAAAGAAAGAAAATAAAGAAAGGGAAAAACAAACAAACAAACAAAAAATGCCCACCGGGAGTAGATTCTGTAAGGATGCTGTAGGTGGCACTCTTGCTCCACTATTCGCAGCCGCAGCCGTGCAGCTCTGCCAGGCCATTTGTTAATCTGGTCAGGGCGGGAACTAATGGGAGGCTGTTCTCTATGTGAAGTTTCAGTGTGGCTACTTTTTCCCAGTTGCCAGCCAAGGGGTCCGAAATTCCTCAGGCCTCCCAGCCGGCTGGGCCAAGTGTGCTGGGATAATCCTGGGCCCTTGCCACTTTAAGACCGCCAAAAAAAGCGCACACTTTTCTTTTGTCCTGGGGAGCCTGCTGCAAGGACCTGGGCACATTCCCAGCTCAAAACCTGCACCTTCTGCCTCTCCAATATCCGATACACCATGCGATGTGTGTCAGCGCTCCTGGCGCAGATCACCAGGGCTGGTTATTTCTCGGGCCTGTTCTTCCACTCCCTCCCGGCTCTGAATCCTCTTCTCCCGCCAGTGCGCTGGGGTTGGGGAGTGCTCGGATCCGGCCCGGTTGTGGCTTCATATCTTACCCACCTCGCGGGGTGCCGAGTCCTCTCAGGTGCAGGTACAGTCTGTGCACTGTCCTGTATACTCTGGTCTCTCTTTTAGGAATAGTTGTATTTGCTGTATTTTCATAGATCTATATGGTTTGGGGAGGAGATTTCTGCCGCCCTGCTCACGCCTCCATCTTACCAGAACTCACTCCATAGGTAGATATGTTTATAAAGTATTTCACTAACATTGGGATTCTCAAGAAACTGATAATTAAGGAATTTATGTGGGAATTTAAGACCCTGTGGATACTTAGAACTAAACATATCCTGGTAATCCAGTGGTCACACTGAATAAGTAATCTTGGGGAATTAGAACATCCAGCAGATGTATTAATAAAGGGTATTTCATCTTCCCACGTATTCACTCCTATATTGGGGCACGTGGTCTTAATATTATTAATAGCCAATTAAGTGAATTAAAATTAGTTCAGCCTTTGAGTAATTGAAAAGGAAGAGATTCAAGTCTTTATGAGACTAAACGCACATGTACAGGTGCACAAATTACTGCTCTTTCCCTGCCCTGTTTTTCCTCTTCTATCCAGAACTTTGCCTGGATGCTCAGCCTCTTAACTTATGCACAGAATCAGCAAATTCCCCAAAGGAAAAAAACATTGCAGAATACCAGCTCATCCTGTGGTGCCACTTTCTACAGAATTTTGTTCCATTAATTTCAGGTTGCTTCAGTAGTTTTCTGATGTCATAAAACAATACTTTTTTCTGTCAAATTTTCCTAGTTATTTTCTACAGGAAATAAAAATCTGCTTGATTCAAGCAACTTTTAAAAATATTTAATTAAGTGGTAAACTTGAAATTCTATTGAGAAATCTGAGTGATTGCAGGAGAATTATAATGATGGGCCTTGTCTTCATAAGTCGACATAACTAGGAATATACGATTTAAATATAGAGAGATGGTCGGTAAACTTTAAGGCAAATATAAAATATTAACAACCAGAATTTGGTAAATTCAGTTTGTCAAATTTCTTCATTTTCTTTTAAAAGGCACACATAAAATTTAGTGCATTTTGTTTCCCCAGACATACATTTCAACTTATTGTTAACTAAGACAACATGACTGTATAGTCTGTGAATGAAAAATTTAGCATTAGTTATATAAAACAATAAATAATTGTAAAAAATTATAGTGACTGTCTACATTTCAGGACATTTCCCATATCGTTTGCATGACCCCAGTTGAGAAGACTGTGTTAACAAATACGCTGATTAGAATTAGAAAAATATTGAAGCATTATTCTTTATCCTTCTCTTTAATGAAAATGAACTCTAGAACATTAAATATATATCCCAAAATACTCAGTGCTCCTCTTCATCTCTTTCCCTCTTTCTGTATTTCTCCTTCTCTCTCTGCAATTTGAACCACAATGAAATGAAATTTGATCGAAAAAACAAGATATTTAATGACTGATTTTACTAATGATATTCTATGAAAAATTTCCCTAAGCATGCCTTTAAAATCTTAATATAGATGATTTCTGAACATCACAATAAGTTTTTATCAATAACATTCAAGAGGGAATTTTTTATTTAGTGTAGATTAAGTTGCCTCTTGCTGCATACATAAATCTAATGTATTATAATTGAGAGCAGTAGGACTCATATACTGTTCAATAATATAAAACTTATTTTGTGTTGTGAACAATTTCTGGCTAATACACACATATGCTGATTCCATGAAGCAGAGCTCATTTTCAGGGCAGTACTTTTACACTATATAGCCCAACTAGGCCCTATATGTAAATATATATAAGATAACTATGAAAATATTTATAATAATAAATATATATGAGAAGTAGATGAAGCCAAAGAAAAAAAAGACATTTTGTTGTGTTCAGCTTCAAACTTCTGAGTTTTTTAAAGTTTAGCAATCTTAAATCATATAGGACCCATGAGGTCCACATTTCCATATTTTCAATGTCAACAGTATAAGGAACTAAATTATTTAATGGAAACCATTTAATATTATATGAAATATTTATGTATTATTGAAATATATAAAATATATATTATTAAAATAACCAGTCAATATTATTAAGAAGATATATGGGTTATTTTTTATACATTTGAAATAAAACTAAAGTTAAAAGAAATACCATTTTCAAGAAAAAAAAGTCATAATGTTTTAAATGCCTAAGATGTCTTCTGTTTATGTTTAATTGAAGTGATTCTTTATGTCAAGAAAATATGTAGACAACAATTTAAAAAGAAATAGCTCAAAATCCACTTTTCCTGGTAAAGTATGAGTCATATTTTAATTTGACACTGAAAGAATTGTCTCCATGTCAATGGTATTTTAAAGAAGTCAGGTGGATATGCTTAGCACGTTCAAAAGGTATTTCATAAAGATTTTTTGTACTGTAGTTTGATTTGAATCCAAATAAATATATTATATATATTTTGGGGAATAAAATCCAACCTTCCATCTTTGAAGATGTTCCATTCTCTGTATTCTTTTAGCTCCTGTTTATTTACAGAACTTGTAAACTTTGTAAAACATAATTTATTAGGAAGCACATGAATGAGGGCATGCAGAACCAAGTTTAATACCTATGAATTTTTTCCCATTGATGTTGATTTTATGTTATCCTAAAGCATTTTATGAAGTTTTATTAATTGTTCAAAGGATAAAAAATAGTTTAGCATATCTTTTAAACTAATTCAATAGAAAAAAACCCTTTTCTTTATAAAGAAAAACATAAGGCCCTTCTTCATTATAGTCCCAAGTCACCAAGCATACAAATGTATTTTCCAGGAAAGTTGTGTTATATATCAAGTGTTATCTGAAAAAAAAGAGGAAATTACTAACATTCTTAAAATCATAATGAACAATTTAAGAATTAATTTAATAAAATTAGATTACATTTTAATTATTTCAGGTAAGTCTTGTTGAAAGTATTTCCTCAAATGCAGGTACTACATGCACAACTCTAGAAAAAATATATTGTGTATTTCCATATACATGTCACTAGTTTACTCACTGCAGTAATATGTAAGACAAAATGTTGAGTTGTCTTATATTATGGTACCATGGACAAGTAACACAATCCTCTCTTCCCAATGTCTTACCTTCAAAAATGATAAAATGTTACTGTGTTCTCAGTATAGGGAGAACTAAGTGATATAATGTGTTTAGAATGTCTCTCACAATACATGGCATTTCCTGCACCATTCTTTTATCTTTCTGGACAATAATTATTTTACTTTTATCTTTTTAACCCTCAAACTCTAATGCATACAATAAATATTTATTAACTTAATGAATATTGAATATCCAGAATATGTCAAGTGATGTAGATTCTATGAAGATACAGAGCCTGTAGTATTCATGGTACTATGCCAACATGATTTAGAATCATGGCAAAATAAGATTTATACAAACATAACAAAGCCACTATATATATATATATACACACATATATATATATGTATATATATATTTACAGGTATTTAGTGCTGTAGTATTTAGTGTGATATATATATCACACATATATATACAAGTCATGTATATATATACAAATTGAGAATTATTAATATTAACCATAAACACCATCAATATTTAGATGAACAAGATATCCCAGTGCATTAGTCAAGTCAGAGAACATTTTAAGCATTAGATGATACTGAAACATGGAACTGCAAATTTTAGGGGGTAGAAAATTCAGGGAAGTTAATTAGGGATGGGTATGAACAAAGGAAAGTACAGAGAGCTCATATGTTGCTTACCCTGATCAGCAAAATACTTTTCAAATCTCCCCCCATAGATGATAAAATTATTTTCAGTAATAATTAATGATGTATCTTCATAGTAAATAACATTTGTCTTATCTAAGCTAGGTTATATTCCATATGTCTATAGATAGGTCACCCATTAGAACACTTCATGAATTAATTTGTTATCTTGATATCAGAATTTTGTTTAGGTATTTAGTGTCAGTATGCTGACTGTAATAGGAAGGCTATATAACAGTGTCATATGGGATGAACAATTATTTAGTAACTGTCAAATTTTAAAAGTGGATATGTGAGTGCTGTGTAAATAATATATAGGGATTAAAGATATGAAAATTAAATAAATTCACACACATAAACACCCACATACTTTAAACTACCTGGGACAAGAAATCTTTATTCTGTTTTATAGATACAAGGAAGCAATGAGAAGTAAAATTTTAAAAGCAATTGATTTTTTTAATATGTCTTCACTAACTAGTTGTAAAAGGAAAGGGATAAAATATCTTCAAAATTACATCTGAAAAGCAAACTTCTAATTGAATCAGGGAATAGAGATATTTCAAAGATTCAAAGATCAAGGACTAAATTATGGGATAAAATTAGCACACATTTTCATGCATACATCAATTAAGTGGCTATACATAAGTAAGTTAATTTCTCTGAGATATGTCACAAGTTTTTGATGAAGAGCGTTTTTAAATTATGAAACATGATATAAATATTGTAAAATGTTTTATACATGTAGACATACAGAAAATGATGTTTAACTTTTAAAAGCGAATTCCAAAGGAAATTATTTTCCGGTGCAATTCCTCAAACAGCAGTTCTATATCTCGAGCTCTATATGACTAGCAGTGGTTGGGAGATGTGTTTTAAAATAATTATGTGATTTTTAAAGCCCTCAATTGAATCTGATGTACTATCAAGCTTGAAAAATATTGGCCCTAAACCTGTGAAATACTGAGAACATTCAAATATCCATAATGCTATTATTCTGGGCAGAATTTCCATAGTGGAAAACTGAATTGGTTTATTCTCTCCAGTTTCTATCCTATCTGGTCAATTTCCATTCACCTTAGAGGAAGGCATCTTTCCATCATCCCAATACAACTACTATTAATCCAACCTCCCTTTGTAGCCATACTTCCTACCCATGATGTAAACATAATGGGAAAATAGAATATCACCTCTCCTAAAGATGTTTTTGTCATTTTCTAATATTACAAAAATTATCTTAGCATACAGACTCAAATTAATATAACTATATATCTTCCTTATATATATTAAAAAGAAATATATAATGCTATTGGACAGGAAAAAAGTGGAAATATTTCCTTTGATGCCTATTAAGATTAAGTGAGAGCAGGAAACTGTGTGTCAGTGTATTTTTTTAAACGGGATTCTTTATGTAGCCTCATGTAACTGTAGATAAGTCATATAACTTTAATAAAAGCCATATAACTTTAATAAAGGGATGATTTTATTTTTACTTACAAAACATGCTTAACATTTCTATTAGGTTTATTTCATACACATTTATTCAGGATTTGAAAAGGTTTTTCATCTAAGTGATCTCTGTCCTAATGTGTGATGGTGTTCCTTTCTTGAGGATAGGAGCTTCCTCAAAAAAATTTAGTTGTTTTTTTTTCCCCTTGAGCAAATTTTAAACACCTGTTAATAACTTATACTCATTGTATAGGGGTGTGTATTGGGAGTGGGGGTGTGCATATATATGTATGAGAACATTCTGAAGATGTTTGTTTCAAAGCATAAATATACCCATTTAGAGCAGAATCTCATTGACTGTGATAGATAATGGATGGATGGATAGATGATAGATAGATACACATATATATGTAGATATAGATGTAGTTGTAGATATAAATATTTAAGCTAGAGGCACCAAAAATGAGGGGGAAAAACTTTAGTTATTTCAAGTTTAATTTAATGAAATCTTGGCTATTAAACATGAATTGGCCTCCAGAAACTACATTTCCCTTTTATTATGTTTGTTTTTATTAAAGTAGCATTGATATACAGTGTTATGTTGGTTTCAAATACACAACACAGTGGTTCAACATTTACCCATGTTATCAAGTCCTCACCGCCTCCGGTGCAGTCACTTCCATCAATGTAGCAAGATGTTACAGAATCATTAACTATATGCTCCATGCTGTACTACTGTCCCCGTGACTAACCTATACTGTGATTGAGAATTTTTGTGCCCTTAAATCCCCTTTCCCCTCCCCCTTGGTAAATACTAGTCCCTTTTTGGTGTCTGTGAGTCTACTGCTATTTTATTCCTTCTGTTTTGCTTGATTTTTGTACTCCACAAATAAGTGGTATTTGTCTTTCTCGACCTGGCTTATTTCACTGAACATAATACCCTCTAGTAGAAACTACATTTTCTTTCTGAATTTGCATTCTGAAAGATTCAGAATATGAAGACTAGAATCAGATGAGAAGGGACAAGTATGAGCTTTTTACAGTAAAGATGAATATAGCAATATGTGTTTGAATTGGGATGGCTACAGTACAAAAGAATGAAGAATAAAGCCTATGACAAAAAGGGTTTGGTTTAAAAAATCTAATTTACGTGAAGGATATAAAAAGTTAGAAACATCCAATCAGAATATAAGTTAGTAATGAAGATATAAGTATAGCATAAGAAGTATAGTCAAAAATATTACCTTTGTGTGTTAGCAGACAGCAAGTACACATCATGGTGAATATTTAGTAATATACAAAACTGTTGATTATTATGTTGTATAACTGAAACCAATGCAATGTTTTATATAAACTATATTTCAATAAAAAATCTAATTTTTAAATGACCATCAATGGAGATAACTAGTAAAATTATGATAGTATTTTTCTGCAATTCTAAGAACATAAATTGTGTTCTTAAATAGCTTTATATTGTCTGAGTTTCCATATAATAAAACAAGAATTAAAAAGTATATTCTTAGGAAACCAGAGAAAAACAAGTGTTCTTTCATCCATGAGACAAAAATAATCCATATTTCAAATGAAAATATGCACACGTATATTTGTATCAATATTGTATGGGTTTGGAATGTGCTTAAATATCCCATTCATATTTTTTTTCTGTTTAATTCCATTGTATGTTTCTGAAATAAAAGTTCCCAAGTTATATAATAATTTGTGATTCTCTAAATCAAAGGTTAATTTGCTTCTGGAAATATTTTGTTGATTATTTTCTTCATTCTTTAATACCTAGCCTTTTTGCATTTGCAAGGAAAATATTTCACATTTATAAATCTGGTTTGAGAAACAATTTCCTTAACAACCTTTAGTAATAAAAACGAACATATGTAGTTTTGTATAGAGTAAATTTGTTCTGTATATATAATTCCAAAAAATAAATGTATTAAGCCTACCATGACTTTCAGTCAAAAGCTAAAACACAGATAAGCATAAGAATTTCATAATACATTTATTAGAATTTTCCATTGGAGATGATTATAAATAGAATTAACATCCACTGCCCCCTATAAGTGATTATAAATGGAATTAACATCCACTGACACCTTTATTTTAAAAAGGAGAGAACTTAAATATATACAAAAGATGTAAGACAGTTAGAAATAAATCAGTGGAAGATAATCATCTCTAAGACCCAAAAACATGATAAGAAAATACTATTTTTTTCCTTCATCTCCAACTTCATGTAAAATATGCTGTTCTGGAACATGAGATGTGAGCTGTTCTCAGTGGGAAACTCAGATATGTTACTTTACATCAAGAAGAAAAAAATAAAGTGAATAGTAGTGGAAGCATGACACTGAAACCGAGAGACAGGGATCTCTAAAGTTGAGAAATTCAGGTGATATAATGTCTCTATGTATTAACTTCAGAATAATTCAGCCTACATAATGACAGCTATAGCAGAATACATGTTTCCACAAAGAAAAAAGTATGCTAAAAAACAAAGACGTCTAATTATTTTCTATATTAGATTATGAAGATATACCATCAAACTGCTTCTTAGTATCCAGTTAAATGGCTATGAACATCTTTGAGAAAATAAACAAAATAGATAAACCCCTAGCCATACATATCAAGAAAAATAGACAGTCTACTCACATAAACAGAATCAGAAATGAGGAAGGAAAAATCATTATGGACACGACAGAAATACAAAGCACTATTAGAGAATACTATGAAAAACTATATGCTAACAAACTGGATAACCTAGAAGAAATGGACGATTTTCTAGAAAAATACAATCTTCCAAGGCTGACCCAGAAAGAAACAGAAAATATGAACACACCAATACAAGCAGTGAAATTGAGCTGGTAATCAAAAAATTACCTAAGAACAAAATGGACCAGAGGGCTTCACATTGAATTTTGTCAAACATTTAGTGAAGACCTAATACCCATCCTCCTTAAAGTTTTCCAAGGAGTAGAAGAAGAGGGAATATATCCAAATTCATTCTATGAGGCCACCATCACTCTAATAAAAACCAGGCAAAGACACCACAAAAAAAGAAAATTACAGACAAATATCCCTGATGAACATAGATGCAAAAATACCAAACAAAATATTAGCAAACCGAATTCAAAAATACATCAAAAGGATCATCCATCATGATCAAGTAGGATTTATTCCAGGGATGCAAGGATGGAAAAACATTTGAAAATCCATGAACATCATCCACCACATCAACAAAAAGAAGGACAAAAACCACATAGTCATCTCCATAGATGCTGAACAAGCATTTGACAAAATTCAACATCCATTTATGATAAAAACTCTCAACAAAATGGGTATAGAGGGCAAGTACTTCAACATAATAAAGGCCATATATGACAAACCCACAGCCAACATTATACTTAACAGCGAGAAGCTGAAAGCTTTTCCTTTAAGACCGGGAACAAGACGAGGATACCCACTCTCCCCACTTCTATTCAACATAGTACTGGAAGTTCTAGTCACAGCAATCAGACAACACAAAGAAATAAAAGGCATCCAGATTGGCAAGGAAGAAGTTATACCATCCCTGTTTGCAGATGACATGACATTGTACATAAAAAACCCTAAAGAATCCACTCCAAAACTACTAGATCTAATATCTTAACACAGCAAAGTTGCAGCAAACCAAATTAGTATCAGAAATCTGTGACATTCCTAAACATTAACAATGAACTAGCAGAGAGAGAAATCAGGAAGACAATTCCATTCACAATCGCATCAAAAAGAATAAAATACCTAGGAATAAACCTAACCAAGGAAGGGAAAGACCTATACACTGAAAAGGACAAGACACTCATGAGAAATATTAAAGAAGATACCAATAAATGGAAAAACATCCTGTGCTCATGGATAGGAAGAATTAATATTGTCAAAATAGCCATCATGCCTATAGCATCTACAGATTCAATGCAATTCCTCTCAAAATACCAATAGCATTCTTCAATGAACTAGAGAAAATCATTCTAAAAGTCATATAGAACCACAAAAGACCATGAATAGCCAAAGCAATCCTGAGAAAGAAGAATAAAATGGCAGATTATGCTCCCCAACTTCAAGCTCTACTACAAATTCACAGTAATCAAGACAGTTTGGTACTGGCACAAGAACAGACCCATAGACCAATGGAACAGAATAGAGAGCCCTGATATAAACCCAACCATATATGACCAATTAATATTTGATAAAGGAGCCATGGATGTACAATGGAGAAATGACAGCCTCTTCAACAGCTGGTGTTGCCAAAACTGGACAGCTCCATGCAAGAGAATGAAACTGGATAATTGTTTAACCCCATACACAAACATAAACTCAAAATGGATCAAATACCTCAACATAAGTCCTGAAACCATAAAACTCTTAGAAGACAACGTAGGCAAAAATCTGAATATAAGCATGAGCAACTTCTTCCTGAACGCATCTACTCAAGCAAGGGAAACAAAAGCAAAAATGAACTCATGGGACTACATCAAACTAAAAAGTTTCTGTACGGCAAAGAACACCATCAACAGAACAAAAAGTCATCCTACAGTATGGGAGAATGTATTTGTAAAAGACATTTCCAACCGGGGGTTAATATCCAAAATATATAAAGAACTTACACACCTCAACACCCAAAACACAAGTAACCCGATTTAAAAAATGGGCAGAGGGTATGAAGGGACAATTCTCCAAAAAAGAAATTCAGATGGCCAACAGACACATGAAAAGCCTAATCATCAGGAAAATGCAAATTAAAACCACAATGAGATGTCACCTCACACCTGTAAGGATGATCAGCATCCAAAAGACTAAGAACAACAAATGCTGGCAAGGATGTAGAGAAAGGGGAACCGTCCTACACTGCTGGTGGGAATGTAAGCTAGTTCAACCATTGTTGAAAGCAATATGGAGGTTCCTCAAAAAACTAAAATTAGAAATACCAAAGGGGAGGGGTGTGGGAGGGCAGGTGGGGAGGCAGAAGGGGATTGAGGGGTATTATGTTTAGTACACATGGTGTGGGTGTCACAGGGGAAACAGCGTAGCCCAGAGAATGCAAATAGTGAATATGTGGCATCTTACTTCACTGAAGGACAGTGACTGCATTGGGGTATGGGTGGGGACTTGATAATATGGGTAAAGGTAGTAGCCACATTATTTTTTCATGTGAAATATTCATAAGAGTGTATATCAATAATACTCTAATAAAATTTTTTTTTAATTGCTATGGACATTAGTTGAAAATAATATTCTAATATAATTAATCATCTCAAGTAAATTTAATCCATCACAAAGGTATTTTCACACCTACACACTAACATTATCCATCACACTCATACAGTAACACGCATATCTCAGGTAAAATCCGATCCATCAAATGATTATTCACATACTATACAGGAATGTACATATAAAAACACACACACAAAAAAAGCACCCAAAAGTCTAAGGAATTTTGTTTTATTAAGTAAACACATGGAATATTATGGTGAGATGAAAGTATCACCCATTTGGTAGTATAGAGTACAATTTATTTATTAGCAACTGATTTATGAATACTATTGTTTAAAGACATTTCAAACAAGAAAGTATGCTATCACATTCAAAGTTTAGGATCATAAAAATGATTATAGAATTTTTTAAAAAGCCTAATTTAGTAAAATGTACTTTATAATCATTGAATTAAAAATATTTATGATGTTAATACATTTTGCAAAGCAGTACTTATGTATATTCAACACTTTTATTTCCATTAGTATTAAAATTATAAAATTACATCTATCTGGGAGGATCTTGATAGTGATTTTATCTTAATTTTGCTCATAGAAACCATTACCATACATTTTCTTTAGAGGAAGATATGTCTGCATTTGATTATAGTTAATGAAATTTATCTCAAAATTTCAAAAGTCTAAATATTACATTTAATTACATGGGGCAGCATTTGACAATCTTTTCTTTACCTTATAGTCTAAAGCACTGTTCAGAGGACTTCATAAATGTGTCTAAAAAATAATGTTTGTTATCACTAACATATTTTTTATGCCAATACATATGCCGTTTTTTCTGTGATATTTTTTCATTTGTTAGCTTCTAGTAAAATGCTAATAGAACATGGGTGTAAACCAATGATAATTTTGCAGATTTGTGTCTAAAGTGTTATTTTAAAACACTTCTTTTTTCTATTAGCATCATTTGAGAGCTGCCCACAATCTTTAATTGAAATGCTTTTGATAAATCATTAATTACTATTGTCAATTTCATATATTTTACATCCTTTTAATTTCATCATTTTCTATATTTAATTACTATTTTTTCAGAAACCACAAAATAAATATTTATCTTTTAATAGCATGAGAATATTATTTATTCTACATTTATTATTTTTTTAATGAAGTATAAAAAATAACAAAATATATTAGTTTCAGGTGTAGAACAGTGATTTAACAATTATATACATTATGGAATGTTAACAATAAGTATAGTTACCATCTCTCACCATATAAAGTTATTACAATACTATTAACTATAGTCTCTATGTTGTCTATCTAAATTTGGTCATTAATATTACAAATTGTAAATATATTTTATAAACACCATATATTTACAAATTTGTTAATTAACTGTTTTATCCATAAATGATTCAAAATGGGGAAATGCTATGTTACAGTCACTCTTCTTTAACCACCATGTTTTATTTAGGGAGAAAAACTAGCACTCTTTCGTTCAGACAAAAATATATATATAATATATATTAAGTAGTTCTTTTCTGCTTATACATTTCCTGAACCATGGTTCTCAACTGTAGCTCTATTGAGAGTTTGGGTCAGATAGTACTTTCTTATGAGTGCTTTTCTGTGCATTATTGGATATTTAATAGTATCCCTGGCCTCTACCTAGTAGATGAAGTCAAAATCCCAGTTATGTTAATAAAAATGTCTCCAGACATTTTATATGTACCCTGAGGGCAAAATCATCCCTTTAGCTTGAGAACCACTTACCTAGACTCTTCAGTCTAAAAGTAAATACAGAACCTCGTTAATAAAAATACTGTAATTATTAATTCCACTGTTATGTACTACCAGATCTGTATATATTTAAAAACTCAGCTTTTGCACAAATATAAAATATAGTCTCATTTTAATAAGTCACAGAGCCTGGAAACAGTTGTCTGATTTTTATCTTCACTCTTACCATCAAAGTAGTGAAAAAATGAAAGGGAGGAAATTAGAAATGGATATTTTATTTCCTCTCATGCAAACTTTTATGCATGCTAAAAAATAAGGAGAATTTGTATACTTTCCAAAATCTGTTGTTTTGAGTGCTTTACATTTTAAAGTATCAATTTCACAGAATTTTTCCCTTAAATAGTGATTTTTTAATTAGATTTAATTATTGATAAGTCAGTAGTTGATGCCTCTGGAATGCAGAAGACACTTTCCTGATTAGAGTGTCAAACCTCTTTGGAGTTTTTAAGAAGTTATTAATGCATTGTCATAATGCATTATTTCCAGATTCTCTTTGAAGTGTTAAGCAGATATGAATATTATCTGTGATTATTGTAATTTGATTAAGAATGAGGATGGCTGTTAAATAGGTTTTCCTATACTTGTTTAGAATCCTGATGTTCTGTACTTTCATCCATGTTGAAGGATAAAGGTAACTGATAAGTAGAAGCTTTGTTCTCTAATACTGATTAAAGCCTTTGATTACTTCCAGATTCAGAACTTTTTGAGGAATTGACCACATCTTAACCACCAAGCTGATTCCTCTAGCCCAAGAAGTTTAAATTTGCAATATTTTTTTTAACAGGTCAATATAAAACTTCTGTGTGTGTGTGTGTGTGTGTGTGTGTGTGTGTGTGTATACATATATATATATGCACATACATGCATATGTATATAAAATACATATGTATATACACATATATAATATTAATATTTATACACATACATTATACATACAAATATCAGCATGTGTATATAAATATTACTTATAACATATGCAAATATATACATATGAAGAGAATAAATAAAAATTATGTATATAATAATTATACAATCTCTATGAAGAATAACATACCTAAGAACAAACTACTTTGAAATCCTGTTTTGAATACTATAGGACTCCTTCTTTTTCATATGTTATTTAATGCCTAACTCTAACAAGAAGTCTAACAGAGATTTTAACCTGAGGAAGAATTTTATGAGAATTTTAGGATTGGAATATAATCTATAAATTTAATATTTAAATCTAAATATTTGTGAACCATAGTCATAACATATCCATGTACTTAAATTCTCAGAAAATATGGTATTTGCAAGGGAAAAGCATATCATAAGTCTTACCTTCTTTATTAATAAATATTTGATAATTACACAACATATCTTACCTTCTTTACTTAAAAACTATTTCACAGACTATGTCAGAAATGAAGGTGTGATGCTATATGGAAATGATATCTCTAATCTAGTCAGTTTGATAGAAGTAATCTATTTAAAAACATAAAAAATATGTAATCAGAGTTCTAGAAGATTAAAGATGGCAGCGTGAGAGGTGAGTCAGAGGTCTCCTCGTAAAACTGCATATAATGCGAAAATATAATTAATACAACTAATCCTGAAAGAGCAACAGGAAAGAGGAGTGTGCCAAACTGTATACACCTGGAGAAAAGAATAAACCTCACAGAATAGGGTAATGTACCAAAGCTGTGGCCTGGTGGGACCCAAGCCCTTCCCCCACCCAAGCTCACCAGTGGGAGGAAGAGAAACAGAGCAGGGAGGGAGTGGAGACCTGGGACTGCCAAATACCTAAGTCCAGAGATCTGATCTGGGAGGACAAACCTCAATTTCCTGGTGTTTTCATGGTACTCTCATGATTAGGGGGTTGGAAAGCTAAGACAGGCAGAATACCTGGAGAGAATGAGATTCCAGCCACTTGTGGAATGTAGGATTCCATATTCAGCTGCTCTGGGACAAAAGAAAAGTGGGCAGCCTGAGAGACTTCCTAAAAGCACAAGGGCTGCTTACTGCTCAGGAGAAAGGACAGGTAGACAAAATTGTCCAGGTCCACTCTTCCCAGCAGGTTGAGAACTTTCATGATCTTCAGGAGCTCCAGCTCCCTGGCTGGCTACAGAGCTCCAAGGAACCCCTCAATGATACACAGCCTACAGAGCCTTTCTCCTGACCATCCCTACCTGGCTCTCAAAGTGGCAAACCCTACCCGGGCATTAGGCCAGACAGAGGGATACCCCATCTGAAACAAATGCAAACGCAAAGCATAGAGGCTTATACCTGTGTGCTCGGTCCACTGGTTCTGGCAGTGGAGACAGGCACAGCAGCCAGAAAGCAGGAAGCAGCTCTTTCCTCCCCCCAGACACAAATACCACTTCCCTGCAACCCCCAATATTGCTTCAGGGGTTGAGCATCTCCAGAGAGTACAGCTTCTGGGCACTAGAGGGCCCCATATACAAACATGAAAGGCCAAAGGAACGTGGTTTAAAATAAACTATGACTACAACTCCTGAGAAAGGTTCAAATGAAATCGACCTCATGAATCTGCCTGAAAGGGATTTCAAAATAAAAATCATTAACATGTTCATGTAGGTACAGAAAAATATTCAAGAACTCAGGAATGAATTCTGATCAGAGATCCAATCATTATGGAAAACAGTATCAGAAATGAAACATAAAATGGAAAGTTTTAAAAACAGATTAGATATGGTGGAGGAGATGATAAATGAAATAGAAATTAGATAAGAGGAATACAAAGAAGCTGAGACACAGAGAGAAAAAAGGATCTCTCAGAATGAAAGAATAATGAGAGAACTGTGGGACCAATCCAAACAGAACAATATTCACATTATAGGGGTACCAGAAGAAAAGAGAGAAAGGGATAGAAAGTGTCTTTGAGAAGGTAAATGGTGAAAATTTCCCCAATCTGAGGGAGGAGATAATCTCTCAGGCTGTGGAAGTGCACAGATCTCCCAAAACAAGGGAACCAAGAAGACAAAACCAAGACACATAGTAATTAAAATGGCAAAGATCAAGGATAAGGACAGATTATTAAAAGCAGCCAGAGAGAGAAATAAGGTCACATACAAAGGAAAGCCCATCAGGCTATCACCAGACTTCTCAATAGAAAACTTACATGCATGATATATTTAATGCAATGAAGCAGAAGGGCCTCAAACCAAGAATACTTTATTTGCCAAGTTTATTATTTAAATTTGAAGATGGGATTAAACAATTTCCTGAAAGGCAAAAGCTGAGAGAATTTACCTCCCACAAACCATATCTACAGTGTATTTTGGAGGGACTGCTTTAGACTGAAGTGTTCCTAAGATTTAATAGCTGTCGCCAGAGGCAATAAAACCACAGTAAAGGAGGTAGAACACTTAATTACCAAGCAAAAGCAAAATTAAATCAATTATCCCCAAAGTCCATCAACGGGTAGACAAAGAGTACAGAATATGATACCTAATATATAAAGAATGGAGGAGGAAGAAAAAGGAGGAACCTTTAGATTGTGTTTGCAATAGCTTATTATATGAGTTATGTTAGATTATTAGATAGTAAGGAAGTTAACCTTGAACCTTTGGTAACCATTAATCTAAAGCCTGCAAAGGCAATAAGTACACACCTATCAATAATCACCCTAAATGTAAATGGTCTGAACGTACCCATCAAAAGACATAGAGTCACTGACTGGGTAAAAGTACAAGTCCCATATATATGCTGCCTACAAGAGACTCACTTTAAATCCAAATACATACACAGACTAAAAGTGAAGGGATGGAAAAAGATATTTCATGCAGCTAACAGGGAGAAAAAAGCACGAGTTGCATTACTTGTATCAGACAAAATAGACTTCAAAACAAAGAAAGTCACAAGAGACAAAGAAGGACATTACATAATGGTAAAGGGGTCAATCCAACAAGAAGATCTAACCATTATAATTATCTATGCACAACACAGGAGCACCTACATATGTGAAACAAATACTAACAGAATTAAAAGGGGAAATAGAATGCAGTGCATTCATTCTAGGAGACTTCAACACTCCACTCACTCCAATGGACAGATCAACCAGACAGAAAATAAGTAAGGAGAAAGAAGCACTGAAAAACACATTAGAACAGATCGACCTAACAGACATCTACAGAACTCTACACCCAAAAGCAGCAGAATACACATTCTTTGAAGTGCACATGGAACATTTTCAAGAATAGATCATATCTTAGGCCACACAGAGAGCCTCAGTAAATTAAAAAAGACTGAAACTGTTTGAATCAGTTTTTCAGACCACAAAGGTATGAAACTAGAAATAAATTATGCAAAGAAAATGAAAAATACCACAAACACATGGATGCTTCACAACATTCTCCTAAATAACCAATGGATCAGTGACTAAATAAAAACAGAGATCAAGCAATATATGGAGACAAATGATAACAGTAATTCAACATCACAAAATCTGTGGGATGCAGTGAAGGCCATGCTAAAAGGAAAGTATATTGCAATACAGGCCTATATCAGGAAAGAACAACAATCCCAAATGAACAGTCTAAACTCACAATTAATGAAACTAGAAAAAGAACAAATGAGCCCAAAGTCAGTAGAAGGAGGGACATAATAAAGATGAGAGCATAAATAAATAAAATCGAGAAGAATAAAACAATAGAAAGAATCAATGAAATCAGGAGCTGGTTCTTTGAGAAAACAAGCAAAATGGATAAACCCATAGCCAGACTTATCAAGAATAAAAGAGTCTATACACATAAACAGAATCAGAAATGAGAAAGGAAAAATCACTACAGGCACCACAGAAATACAAAGAATTATTAGAAGATACTATGAAAAATTACATGCTAACAATCTGGATAACCTAGGAGAAATGGAGAACTTTCTAGGAAAATACAACCTTCCAAGGCTGACTCTGAAAGAAACAGAAAATATGAGCAGATCAATTACCAGCAAAGAAATTGAATTGGTAAACAAAAAACAAGAACAAAACCCCTGGACCAGATGGCTTTACCACTGAATGTTATCAAATGTTTAGTGAAGACCTAATACCCATCCTTCTTAAAGTTTTCCAAAGAGTGGAAGAAGAGGGAATACTTCCAAACTCATTATATGAGGCCAGCATCACTCTAATACCAAAACCAGGCCCAGACACCACAGAAAAAAGAAAATTACAGACCAATATCCCTGATGAACATTGATGCAAAAATATACAACAAAATATTAGCAAACTGAATTCAAAAATACATCAAAAGGATCATCCATCATGATCAAGTAGCATTTATTCCAGGGTTGCAGGATGGGACAACATTCGAAAATCCATCAACATCATCCACCACATCAACAAAAAGAAGCACAAAAACCACATGATCATCTCCATAGATGCTGTAAAAGCATTTGACAAAATTCAACACCCATTCGTGATAAAAACTCTCAACAAAAGGGGTATAGAGGGCAAGTACCTCAACAAAATAAAGGCCATATATGACAAACCCACAGCCAAAATTTTACTTAAGAGTGAGAAGTTGAAAACTTTTCCTTTAAGATTGGGAACAAAACAAGGATGCCAACTCTCCCCACTTCTATTCAACACAGCACTGGAGGTCCTAGCCACAGCAGACAACACAAAGAAATAGAAGGCATCAAGATTGGCAAGGAAGAAGTTATACTGTCCCTGTTTGCAGATGACATGATATTGTACATAAAAAACCCTAAACACTCCACTCCAAAACTATTAGATCTAATATCTGAATTCAGCAAAGTTGCAAGGATACAATATTAATACACAGAAGTCTGTGGCATTCCTATAAACTAACAATGAATTAGCAGAAAGAGAATTCAGGAAAGCAATTCCATTCACAATTGCATGAAAATGAGTAAAATACCTAGGAATAAACCTGTACAAGGAAGTGAAAGACCTATACTCTGAAAACTACAAGACACTCATGAGAGATATTAAAGAAGATACCAATAAATGGAAACACATCCCATGCTCATGGAGAGGAAGAATTATTATTGTCAAAATGGCCATCCTGCCTAAAGCAATCTACAGAATTAATGCAATTCTTGTCAAAATACCAACAGCATTCTTCAATTAACTAGAGCAAATCGTTCAAAAATTCATATGGAACCATAAAGAATCCTGAATAGCCAAAGCAATCCTGAGAAAGAAGAATAAAGTTGGGGGGATACTGTCCCCAACTTTAACTCTACTGCATAGCCATCGTAATCAAGACAATTTGGTACTCGCACAAGAACAGACCCATTGACCAATGGAACAGACTAGCGAGCCTTGATATAAACCCAAGCATATATGGTCAATTAGTATATGATAAAGGAGCCATGGACATACAATGGGGAAATGACAGCCTCTTCAACAACTGGTGTTGGCAAAACAAGACAGCTACGTGCAAGATAAAGAAACTGGATTATTGTTTAACCCCATATGCAAAAGTAAACTTGTAATGGATCAAAGACCTGAATGTAAGTCATGAAACCATAAAACTCTTAGAAGACAACATAGGCAAAAAATCTCCTGAATATAAGCATGAGCAACTTCTTCCTGAACGCATCTCCTAGAGCAAGGGAAACAAATGCAAAAATGAACACATGCGACTACATCAAACTAAAAAGTTTCTGTATGGCAAAGGACACCATCAACAGAACAAAAAGGCATCCTACAGTATGGAAGAATATATTTGTAAAAGACATATCCGACAAGGGGTTAACATCCAAAATATATAAAGAACTCACATGCCTCAACACCCAAAAATCAAATAACCCAATTAAAAAATGGGCAGAGGATATGAAGAGACAATTCACCAAAGAAGAAATTCAGATGGCCCACAGACACATGAAAAGATGCTCCATATCACTAATCATCAGGGATATGCAAATTAAAACCACAATGATATATCACCTCACATCAGTAAGGATGGCCAGCATCCAAAAGACTAAGAACAACAAATGCTGGCAAGGTAGGGCCAATGCATCCACTAGGCTCAGTAAGTATAATACTTAGAGCACACAATACTTTTAAGGTCTCTCAAAAATATTTTAATTTCTTTTAAAATTAAGAAAAGAAATGAACTTTTATGTCAAATATTGTAATGAAATATTAATACTGTGTCTTTATCAACACAGTCATAAAGTAAAATTATATATCTAACTATACATATATGCATAAGTATGTGTGTTTGTGTATGTGTGAGCATGTGGATGTACAACTACTTAATGAAAGGTTCTGGAACATAAAAGTACTCACTGAGGCTTTAATGTGGCCTTGTAGTAATATAATGGTTATATCCCACTGCTGGTGCAAATGTAAGCTAGTTCAACCATTATGGAGCACTATATGGAGGTTCCTCAAAAAACTAAAATTAGAAATACCATTTGACCTGGGAATCCCACTCCTTGGAGTTTACCCAATGAATACAACTTCTCAGATTCAAAAAGACATATGCTCCCCTATGTTTATCACAGAACTATTTACAAAAGCTAAGATATGGAAGCAACCTAAGTGTCTATCAGTAGATGAATGGATAAAGAAGAGGTAGTATATATACCCAATGGAACAGACTAGCGAGCCCTGATATAAACCCAGCATATATGGTCAATTAGTATATGATAAAGGAGCCATGGACATACAATGGGGAAATGACAGCCTCTTCAACAACTGGTGTTGGCAAAACAAGACAGCTACGTGCAAGATAAAGAAACTGGATTATTGTTTAACCGCATATGCAAAAGTAAACTTGTAATGGATCAAAGACCTGAATGTAAGTCATGAAACCATAAAACCCTTAGAAGACAACACAGGCAAAAAATCTCCTGAATATAAGCATGAGCCATAAGAAACAAATCCTACCATTTGCAACAACATGGATGGAGCTGGAGGATATTATGCTCAGTGAAATAAGCCAGGCGGAGAAAGACAAGTGCCAAATGATTTCCCTCATTTGTGGAGTATAACAATGCGGCAAAATTGAAGGAACAAAATATCAGCAGACTCACAGACTTCAAGAAGGGACTAGTGGTTACCAAAGGGTATCAGTGTGGGAAGGCAGGTGCGGAGGGAGGGAGAAGGGGATTGAGGCGTATTATGTATAGTACACATGGTGTGTGGGGTTACGGGGAAAACAGTGTAGCACAGAGAAGGCAAACAGTGATTCTGTGGCATCTTACTACTCTGATGAACAGTGACTGTATTGGGATATGGGTGTGGACTTGATAATATGGGTAAATGTAGTAACCACATTGTTTTTTCATGTGAAACCTTCCTAAGAGTGTATATCAATAATACCTTAATTAAAAATTAAAAAATATATGTATGATCTAACAATGAAAATATGTGTTTATACATACATCCATCTATTTTCTTTTTTCTAAAGTTAAATCAGATTTCAAAGACAGGACATTGCAACTTTTGCCAGAGTATTTTTATGTGGTACTTGTGTTAATATACAGAAAAAAAAAACTCATATTTTTTGAAATGAAATTGTATGATTTGAGTAGTGAATGGTTTCTCTGCTGAAGAGATTTTTTAAATCTTTTTGTTCTTCTTAGCCTGTAGAAGCAAATGCCATTTAAACTAGTATTTTGAATCAAGAAATCCTACTAAAATGTGTATGTACTTCAAAGGTATAATTAAATCTTTAAACCTTATTATATGTTAGATTATTTGGAATTAATTAGATTATCACTTAGAAAAACCAATAGAAAGAGAATGTAGTATATGCCAATGTGAACAGGAAAGGGCAGGGAGAGGGTGCGGGAAGATCAGTAGCACAGTCTGGCAGGGCACCACTGGCCTGAGCACCAGTGGGAGACTGGTGGCTAGGTATGGCATGAAAGCACCTAATGTCTTTGATTTTGGCAATTCAGGGTAAATTCATGAATAGTATCTTAGAGAACAAAAAGCCAATTTTTATTAAAAAATGTAGTTCCAGTTGACTCTGCTACAGAAACAAATACCAAATGTAAACAATATTGAACTCCTTAAAACTCATTCCTCAAATTCAAATGGGTCCACATGTTTTCTTATAAGAACCACATTGTGCATTCAGCAGATACTTGAAACTCAGTTGGAATGTATTTTTCATGTAGCAAGAAACCAAAATAGTGGTAAACAACCAAAATTCAGTGCAGAAAATTGTTTATGCGACATCAATAGCATTGATTTCATACTTTGTACTTTACAGAAACATTGCTGCTGGCACAGTATAAAACATAACTTTAGTGGTAAAACCTTTAGTTTTTTATTAGTCTTATCAGGATGCATATTTCTGAAATTCCTTATCATTCTCATTAAAAAATAAACTAAATAAATACTTGTAAATAGTTATCTTGCTTTTAAAAAAAGGCATTAGGAAGATTGTACATGATTTCTGTCGTGACAAAAGATAATATATATTAGAAAGCATTTAAGAAATTGATTATTTCCTTTGCAAATCTGGTACCCTTATGTTACAAATAAATGACATGGTATCACATTATGCAAACAAGTTTATAACCAGTACACAAATAAATAACAATATATAAGAATGTTATATAAGAAACAAAAGAAAAAGTAATGCTTTAATGAAAATAAAGGGCATATGGCTCTACATTAATATGGTCTTTCAGCAAGTGATTTTAGCATATTCAGAAGCAAGTTAAACTATCCATTCATTCATTGAATAAATGTCTTTGCACCATTACTATGTGCCAGGTATTTTTCTAGATACTGGACAAACAATAATAAACAGAACATACATAATGTGTTACCCCATGAAGTTTTTGTTCTCCTGGGAAATATAGTAACAATTGCTAAAGGAAAGTCACAGGGCACAGAGCAGGACAAGAGGATATGGATTGGTGGGACAGAGTGCTGAAAATTTATTAAGATTGCCAGAGAAGGCTTCACTCCAAGGCCACATTAAAGCCTTAGTGGATACTTTTATCTTCCGGAACCTTTCGTTAAGTAGATGTATGTCCACATGCTCACATGTACACAAACACACATACTTATGCTTATATGTATAGTTAGATATATAATTTTACTTTATGACTGTGTTGATAAAGACACAGTATTAATATTTTATTACAATATTTGACATAAAAGTTCATTTCTTTTCTCTTAATTTTAAAAGAAATTAAAATATTTTTGAGAGACCTTAAAATTATTGTGTGCTCTAAGTATTATACTTACTGAGCCTAGTGGATGCATTGGCCCTACCTCATTCTAAAATGTTTTCTGGGGAATAAAAAAAGAATATAAAATAAATTAGCAAACTTATCCTAGAGGTTCCTGGGGGAAGGCATTCAGGAGGAACAACTGTTAAAATGCCTGTCTGTCTGACCTTGCTTAGTATATGCAAAGGGCAGCAATAAGTCTAATGTGACTGGAGTGGAGGGAGGAAAAAAATATGTGAAGTCAAGTTGGAGATGCAGTGAGGGAGTTTATGGAGCGGCTCTTAGGGTAGACTCATTCATGAGGGTTTGGGGCTTCATTCAGAGCAAGAAGTAAAACCATAGAAGGAGGTGTTCAGCAGAGGAATCAGATGACTAGACTTACATTTTAACAGAAGGAAACAAAGGATCTAAAGGAGACAAGGAAAGTTGTTGAATGTCTTAAGCTACTATCCAGGTGATGCTATTGAAATGTAAAGGCAGGAATAGTAGTTTTCTCGCGAAGATGATTGTGTCTAAGATTGGGGCAGTGCCTTGAAGTGGCGATATGTGGTATAGGCAAAGCTAAAATCACTTGCTGAAAGACTATAAATGGGTTTGAAAGAAAAAAAAAGGATCATAGGAATCTATAAGAATTTATTGCTGAGCAAATGAAAAGATAGATTTGGTATTTACTGAAATGGGGAAGACTGGAGGAGGAAGTAGTTACATGGAGAACACACAGTTTTTCTTGTGCTAAGTTTGTACTATAAGATATGCAAGTGGAGAATTCAAGTAGACATAAGATATGACTCTTGACCTAGAGGTCAATGGAGAACTAGGTGGAAGATACAAATCCAATAGTTAATATTTAGTTGATAATTTAAATTATTAGACTACAGGAGATAGTTTAGAGAATGAAGACAGATAATACAAAGATAATTATGCCTAAAACTGAGCCCATAGACATTCTTAAGGTTAGGAATTAGAGGGGTGTTCAAGAATCCAGGTGAAAGTATTTCAATAAAAATAGTAATCAATATGTGAAATGCTTCTACATAGCTAAAATGAGATTATTGCAATTTGGTCATTGAAACTGCCAATATGAAGGTTGCTGGTGACTGAAAAGTGAAGTTTTTTATAGTCTGTGGACAGAAAACAGTGGAAGAGGCCAATATGAAACCAGAAATCATATACACATACAATAAGTTTTCCTATAAAGAACAGATAGATAGATCAGAAGCTAGAGAGAAAATGGGATCAAAATGGGGAATGTTTTAAAGATGGAAACAATAGTCTAATTATATACTGGTATGAATAATACAAAAGGAAATTCATAGTAAAAAGAGGAATAATCAGTATAACAGTGTCCTTGAGTAGGTATGAGGGAATTAGGTGTAAAAGCAAGGAGAGAGGTTTGTCTTATGGAGCATGACATCAGTTATTACTGTTTATGCACAAAGAGTAAATTAGTAAATAATAACTTATGTATTTGCTTTGCCCATAAGAACTCAATAAGCAGAAACTAAAAGGATTTTGTTTTATATTCCTCTTATTACAGGTCTATAAATATCTTTGGGTAGTGGAATAGTTATGGATAGATTTTTCCTACTCTGCATTTCATCTGTTCTTTATGGAGATTCTGGGGAGAATAAACCATATAAATTGAAATTCAACTGCTGTTCTTTGTTAGTTATGTTTCATAGTCTTTTAGATTCAAAGAATATGATATAGTATTGCTATATAGTTACCATTTTCTTTAACCAAAATTATATTTCTACTCCTGTAACAAAGATTTGTATTCTTTTATTTGAAATTTGAAACTGTCACCTTGAAAATCTTCTATAAATTACAGTTTACACCATTCTTTCTCCTCATATTGTATCATTTTCATAAAAATCTAACAGTTAATGCACAAGCCACTCATCCTTATCACATGCTGTATAGTCTAAAATAAAGAAAAGTTGAACTGTATAGTTCTCCATAGCTTTTAGATGTATATTGATTATGAAATGTAGTATTACTCTGTTATACTAAATGGCAAAGGGAACCAGGGAAGTTCAAGTGAAATCATGGGTTACCTTCCAAAATATTTGCATTGTATTCTGTACTACCACCTGAATATTCTCTAAATAAACATCTTATTATTTTATTGAGCTCTACCTGCACCCAATAATTTTCGAAGAGTTTTCTACAAAACCATTCAAATCCTCACACACACTCATAAATTAAACAGCAGATACCATTAGTGTAACACCTTATGATATATATGAAAACTGGGGAGTAGAGCACATCAGCAAATTACTCAAGTTCACATGCATAGTTAGGTGATTGGTAGAGCCTGGATTTGAATCTCCTCCATAGAATATAACATCCAGAATTTTCTGGACTATAATACACAAATGTCATTGTGATATCTTAAGAATATATGAATTTTATTAAAAATGCTATATATGTAGGAATGTCTTCCTCTATATCTAATCTATATAATTTGTTGACTTCCAACTAGTTTTGAAATGTTTTATGTTACTGTTGATTTGCTCACTTTCATCTTAAGAGTTGTATATTTTTCACTTTCTCTTTAATGTTATCTCTTTAATGACTTTATGTAGTACCTTACCTTACTACCAGGCATTCTAGCATCAGAATGGGACCAGAAAACATACTACTAAAAAATAATACTGAATCTATTCAATCACCTTTTGTATTGTTAGGTTGATGGCATTTTTCTGTTTCCTTAATCATTAAAATCAATTCTTATTTAAAATCACAACACATTAATTCATGTGCCCCAAGAAAACCCAATAAACGCAAATAAGAATTATTCTCAATAATACTGATTTCAATTTTGCACTTGAAGTATATACTTTATGGTAGTGATATGAACTCATTATTTGAAAGCAATTCTATGAAGATAACATGTATTTCCCTTAAATCTATTTTCAGCATCTGATAGTGGCCTCTAATAATTTCAAAGCCAGATAGATAGGCATGTGTACACATGCATATATAATGATGATTACATTAAAATAATTTATTTATTTAAAATTGAAACTGAGTAAGGATAAAGCTTAAATAATTTCAAAGTATTTTCTGAGATACTTTAAAAGCCAAACAGAACTCCAAACAGCAGGATAAAATAACACACTATGACCTTGAAAACGCACACAGTGAGCTTTAGGCAAGGTATCTGCTTATTTTTTGGCTATAGGTGTGAATATTTGTGGTATGGCAGATTTTTCCTATATCTGTGCATTAGATATATCCTAATCTCTATGTTTTCTGATCCAGTTTTTTAGGATCTTAGGCATGATCATAAATTTTTGGATTTTTCAATGACAGTATAATTTTTGAGTAAATGAATAAAATATTAATAATAGGCATAATTTAGAAAAAATAAAATTATTTCTACAGTTTTCTGATTCAGTAATTTAATATGATACTGATACCAAGTTCTATTCAAATCAGATATAAACTGTTGGAAAGTTTAAAGAATTTATAATTTAAACAAGAATGATCAACTTTGTTTAAAAAGATATGCACACAAATTATAGTAATACTTTTCAAACACTAAATGCAAAATAAACTCAGTAGGCTGGTGACCTCTGCAAAGAGTTCAGGCATTTTATGTCATTGCTATTATAATCCAGGAAGTTAACACATATATTACTTGTGTCTAAGACTATATATTATGCATACATACACACATAGATATATATACACAATATATAAAATAGTTTTTAAAGATAGATATATACTCTATAATTCTTAGGATTCTAATCAATATAGTTTTGCTAGTGTGTAAATAAGGATTTAAAAAATAAATAGGAAAATGTACTTTGAGTTTTAATAAGGAATCATATATGTATTGTTATCCTTAATAAAATAAATCTATTCACAAGTAGGCATAAGTTTTGAGTATGTGGATACAAAGACTGAGTGTCTCATCAGGATTGGGATACAGACTCTTTGGAAGTAGAAGGCATACTACTAGGGATCATTCATACTAGTAAGGACATAATTATAGGTTTTAGCCTTGTATTACATGAAACCTCATCCCACCCCACACCAATAAAGTGCAAAGAATAAAGGGAGTATCATTTGAATTACTAACAAAAATGGTATAAGAAAATCACATCACAGGAAATATAGATGAAAATATTCCATGACAGATTGTAACATTGGTCTGATCTCTGTCTTGCCTTCACTCTTGAATTTGCAATTCCATGCACTAAAGGAGCAGGGATGGTTTGCTTTTCCTTGACACCTAAGCAGTTTTAAGCCAAAGCTGTAAGGTACCTTGCATGTTTCCATTATGCTCTTAGGCTAGTTGCCATTACCATGAGTATGACTCATGCCCCATTGGTTTCAGGAACAGATAAGATCACTCACCCACAGCCAACTCACAGAAGTATGACCTAAAATAAACATTATTATATTCAATTGAGTTTTGATAGATCTTTCTAATGCAGAAATTGGTAATAAATACACATTAATATACTAAATGGTATCAAAAAGAAGATAGCACATGTGAAGGAAAAATATAATCAAGGATAAGAATAATCAACATACCTGAAATTAGACATGACAAATAGAAAAGAAACAATTTGAAAATGAAAATATAAGAACATGATCCAGAAATGAATTTTGTATTAAATCTAAATATTGTATGTGGAGGTATAAGATAATAATACAGAGGTGAAATGAAAGGAGGCAGGAAATATGAAAGCCCTACATCAGATTATAACCCTTAGTATCATAAAAATATATTTGATATGGAATGTTCAACAATATGGCATTCCTAGATATTGGAAATTAAGAGTGAAGAAAAATGTTTTTCAGGCATCCAGGAAAAAATGTGCAAATAGTATAAGAAGGAGGGAAATCAGACCCGCATTCATTTCTTGAGAGCCATTGGTATGCTAGAAATCACAGAGAAATTATAAAGAAAAGAATGATGATACAGATATATAATATAAACCCTCTAAAATGACAAGCAATGTAAAATCAAAAGATAAACCTTCTTATCATGATCAAGTTTAAGAATACATCACTTGACTTCCGGGAAGATGGCAAAGTGAACCGACCGGCAGAAAATTCCTCCCAACATTATATTTATTCACGAAAACACAGCAAATACAACTATTCCTAAAAGAGAGACCAGAATATACAGGAAAGCGCACAGCGTGCAGCTTCACCTGAGAGGACTCGGCACCCGGTGAGGCGGGTAAGATATGGAGCTGCGACCCGGCAGGACCCGAGCGCTCCCCCACCCCAGCGAACTGGTGTGCAACTACACCTGAGAGGACGCAGCACCCAGCGAGGCGGGTAAGATACGGAACCACGACCTGGCTGGATCCAAGCGCTCCCCCACCCCAGCGCACCGGCGGGAGGAGAGGATTCAGAGCCAGGAGGGAGTGGAAGTCTGTGCCAGGAGCGCCGACACACAACGTGCGGTATAGTGGAGATTGAAGAGACAGAGGGCGCAGGGTCTCACAGGGGAACGTGCCAGTTGCTTGCGGTAGGCTCCGGGAAGGAAAGAAAAAGGAAAAAAATAAAGAAAACCGTGCACTTTTTTCAGTAGTCTTAAAGAGACAGCAGCACAGCAGAGGACTGCATTGCCCTGGCACACTCAGCCCAGAAGGCTGGGAGCCCTGGGAAGCTTTGGACCCCTTAGCTGGTGACTGGGAAAGTGTGGCCGCACTTAGGACTCCCACAGAGATTAACAGCCTCCCATTCGTTACCACCCCGGCCAGAGCTATAAAGGGCCTTGTGGAGTGGTGCAGCCATGGCTCTGGAATAGTGGAGCAACAGCACCACCTACAACATTCACCCAGAAACCACTCCTGGTGGGCATTTTTTTTTAAGTTGTTTCTTCCCTTTTTTATTATTTTTTCTTTCCCTTTTTATTATTATTATATTTTTTCTATTCTTATCTTTTCTTTTTTTTTTTCTTTTTAAAGTCATAAAGAGCCCAGCTGACATACGTGGCAACTACCAGCAACCAATTCTATAGCCATGAAAAGACAGAGGAATATGGTACAGACAAAGCTTCAGATGCAGACAACCCCAGAGAGGGAACCTGAAGGGATGGACATGCACAGTCCTCCTGAAAAAGAATTCAGAATACAAGTCATAGTCATGCTGACAGATCTACAGAGAAATGTGCAAGAGCTGAGGGAGGAAGTTAGGGAAGTGAGGAAAGAATATGCAGAAATGAGACAAGTCATTGACGGACTTAACAGCAGACTGGATGAGGTGCAAGAGACAGTTAATGGATTAGAAAATAGAGAACAGGAATACAGAGAACCTGAGGCAGAGAGAGATTAAAGGATCTCTAGGAATGAAAGAATATTAAGAGAACTGTGTGACCAATCCAAATGGAACAACATTTGCTTATAGAAGTACCAGAAGAAGAAGAGAGAGAAAAAGGGATAGAAAGTGTCTTTGAAGAAATAATTGCTGAAAACTTTCCCACGTGGGGGAAAGAAATAGTCTCGCAGTTCATGGAAGCCCACAGATCTCCCAACACAAGGGACCTGAGGAAGACAATAACAAGACACATAATAATTAAGATGGCAAAGGTCAAAGATAAAGACAGAGTATTAAAGGCAGCTAGAGAGAGAAAAAAGATCACCTACAAAGGAAAATCCATCAGACTATCATCAGACTTCTCAACAGAAACCTTACAGGCCACAAGAGAATGGCATGATATATTTAACGTAATGAAACAGAAGGGCCGCAAACCAAGAATATTGTATCCAGTACGACTATCAATTAAATATGATGGAGGGATTAAACAATTTCCAGACAAACAAAAGTTGAAAGAGTTTGCCTCTCATAAACCACCACTACAGGATATCTTAAAGGACTGCTCTAGAGGGAAGCACTTCTAAGGATAAAAAGATGTCACCAGAGAAAATAAAATCATAGCAAAGAAAGCAGACCATCCAAATACTAACTAAAGGCAAAGAATAAAACACCTAATATATAAAGAAAAGAGGAGGAAGAATAGGAAGGGAGAAATAAAGAAACATCAGATGGCGTTCACAATAACTTAACAAGAAAGTTAAGTTACATTCTTAGGTGGTAAAGAAGCAACCCTTGAACCTTTGGTAACTACGAATCTAAAGCCAGCAATGGGAATAAGTACATATCTATCAGTAATAACCCTAAATGTAAATGGACCGAATGCACCAATCAAAAGACACAGAGTAACAGAGTGGATAAAAAAGCAAGACCCATCTATATGCTGCTTACAAGAGACTCACCTCAAACCTAAAGATATACACAGACTAAAAGTGAAGGGATGGAAAAAGATATTTCATGCAAACAACAAAGAGAAAAAAGCAGATGTTGCAGTACTTGTATCAGACAAAATAGACTTCAAAACGAAGAAAGTAGCAAGAGATAAAGAAGGACATTACATAATGATAAAGGGGTCAGTCCAACAAGAAGATATAACCATTATAAATATATATGCACCCAACACAGGAGAACCTACATATGTGAAACAAAGACTAACAGAACTGAAGGAGGAAATAGACAGCAATGCATTCATTTTAGGAGACTTCAACACACCACTCAGCCCAAGGAATAGATCAACCAGACAGACAATAAGTAAAGGCACAGAGGTACTTAACAACACACTAGAACAGATGGACTTAACAGATATCTACAGAACTCTGCATCGAAAAACAACAGGATACACATTCTTCTTAAGTGCACAATGAACATTTTCCAGAATAGACCACATACTAGGCCACAAAAAGAACCTCAGTAAATTAAAAAATATTGAAATTCTACCAACCAACTTCTCAGATCACAAAGGTATAAAACTAGAAATAAATTTCAGAAAGAAATCAAAAAGGCTCACAAATACATGGAGACTTAACAACATTTTCCTAATTAGTCAATGGGTTAACGACCAAATCAAAACAGAAATCAAAGAATATATGGAGACTAATGAAAACAACAACACAAAGCCACAACTTCTGTGGGACGCAGCAAAGGCAGTTCTAAGAGGAAAGTATATTGCAGTCCAGGCCTATTTAAAGAAGGAAGAGCATTCCCAAATGAACAGTCTAAAGAAACAATTATTAATATTGGAAAAAGAAGAACAAAGGAGGCCCAAAACCACCAGAAGGATGGACATAATAAATATCAAAGAAGAAATAAAAAAAATTGAGAAGAATAAAACAATAGAAAAAATCAATGAAACCAAGAGCTGGTTCTTTGAAAAAATAAACAAAACAGATAAACCCCTAGCCAGACTCATTAAGAGAAAAAGAGAATCTACACGCATAAACAGAATCAGAAATGAGAAAGGAAAAATAACGACGGACCCCACAGAAATACAAAGAAGTATAAGATAGTATTATGAGAATCTGTATGCTAATAATCTGCGAAACCTAGAAGAAATGGACAAGTTCTTGGAAAAATACAACCTTCCAAGATTGACCAAGCAAGAAACCAAAAAACTAAACAGACCAATCACCAGCAACGAAATTGAATCGGTAATCAAAAAACTACCGAAGAACAAAACCCCCGGACCAGATGGATTCATCTCTGAATTCTACCAGACATATAGAGAAGAAATAACACCCATTCTCTATAACGTTTTCTGAAAAATAGAAGAGTAGGGAATACTTCCTAACTCTTTCTATGAAGCCAGCATCACTCTAATAACAAAACCAGGCAAAGACCTCACCAAAAATGAAAATTACAGACCAATATCCCTGATGAATGTAGATGCAAAAATACTCAACAAAATATTAGCAAACCAAATTCAAAAATACATCAAGAGGATCATACACCATGATCAAGTGGGATTCATCCCAGGGATGCAAGGATGGTACAACATTCGAAAATCCATCAACATCATCCCCCACATCAACAAAAAGAAGAACAAAAACCACATGATCATCTCCATAGATGCTGAAAAAGCATTTGACAAAATTCAGCATCCATTCATGATTAAAACTCTCAACAAAATGGGTATAGACGGCAAGAACCTCAACATCATAAAGGCCATATACGATAAACCCACAGCTAACATCATACCTAACAGCAAGAAGCTGAAAGCTTTTCATCTAAGATCGGGAACTACACAGGGATGCCCACTCTCTCCACTGTTATTCAACATAGTGCTGGAGGTCCTAGCCATGGCAATCAGACAAAACAAAGACATACAAGTCATCCAGATTGGTAATGAAAAAGTCAAATTGTCACTATTTGCAGATGACATGATACTGTACATAAAAATCCCTAAAGACTCCACTCCCAAACTACTAGAATTAATATCTGAATTCAGCAAAGTTGCAGGATACAAAATTAACACACAGAAATCTGTTGCTTTCCTATACACTAATGATGAACTAACAGAAAAAGAAATCAGAAAAACAATTCCATTCACAATTGCATCAAAAAGAAAATACCTAGGAATAAACCTAACCAATGAAGTGAAAGACCTGTACTCTGAAAACTACAAAATACTCCTAGGAGAAATTTAAGAGGACACTAACAAATGGAAATGCATCCCATGCTCTTGGCTAGGAAGTATAAATATTGTCAATATGGCTATACTACCTAAAGCAATCTATAGATTCAACGCAATCCCTATCAAACTACCAACAGCTTTCTTCAATGAACTGGAACAAATAATTCTAAAATTCATATGTAACCAGAAAAGACCCTGAACAGCCAAAGCAATCCTGAGAAGGAGGAATCAAACAGGGGGAATTATGCTCCCTGACTTCAAGCTCTACTACAAAGCCACAGTAATCAAGACAATTTGGACAGTAGTCCAGCCCCATACACAAAGGTAATGTCAAGGTGAATTAAAGACCTGAATGTAAGTCATGAAACCATAAAACTCCTAAAAAAAAACATAGGCAAAAATCTCTTGGACATAAACATGAGCGACTTCTTCATGAGCATATCCCCCCGGGCAAGGGAAACAAAAGCAAAAATGAACAATTGGGACTATATCAAGTTGAAAAGCTTCTGTACAGCAAAGGACACCATCAGTAGAACAAAAAGACATCCTGCAGTATGGGAAAATATATTTATAAATGATGTATCTGATAACGGGTTGACATCCAACATATATAAAGAACTCACGCACCTTAACAAACAAAAAGCAAATAATCCAATTAAGAAATGGGCAGAGGACATGAATAGACACATCTCTAAAGAAGAAATTCAGATGGCCAACAGGCACATGAAAAGATGCTCCATATCACTGGTCATCATAGAAATGAAGATTAAAACCACAATGAGATATCACCTCACACCAGTGAGGATGGCCAACATCCAAAATTGAAACAACAACAAATGTTGGTGAGGATGTGGAGAAAAGTGAACCCTCCTACACTGCTGGTGGGAATGCAAATTAGTTCAACCATTGTGGAAAGCATTATGGAGTTTCCTCAAAAATCTCAAAATAGAAATACCATTTGACCCAGGAATCCCACTCCTAGGAATTTACCCTAAGAATGCAGCAGCCAGTTTCAAAAAGACAGATGCACCCCTATGTTTATCGCAGCACTATTTACAATAGCCAAGAAATGGAAGCAACCTAAGTGTCCATCAGTAGATGAATGGATAAAGAAGAGGTGGTACATATACACAATGGAATATTATTCAGCCATAAGAAGAAAACAAATCCTACCATTTGCAATAACATGGTCAGAGCTAGAGGGTATTATGCTCAGTTAAATAAGCCAAGCCAAAAATGACAAGTACCAAATGATTTCACTCATATGTGGAGTATAAGAACAAAGAAAAAAACTGAAGGAACAAAACAGCAGCAGACTCACAGAACCCAAGAACAGACTAATAGTTACCAAAGGGAAAGCAACTGGGGAAGATGGGTGCGAAGGGAGAGCTAAGAGGGTAAAAGGGGCATTACAATTAGCAGATGTAAGGTAGGGGGGGCACGGGGAGGGCTGTACAACTCAGAGAAGACAAGTAGTGATTCTATAGCACCTCACTACGCTGATGGACAGTGACTGTAATGGGGTTGGTGGGGGGGACCTGATGAAGGGGGTAGTTTAACCACCATAATATTGCACATGTAATTGTTGGTTAATGATACCAAAATAAATTGTAAGAAAAAAATAAAAAGAATACTTCACTTATAAGGACTTCTTGGGAAAAGCCTAGATAAAATGATAGATTATAAGACAACACATTTAATGTAGAGAAATATTGGACAATTATGAGCTTTATGGTAATGACACAAGATGTAAATGGCATAAAATGTTGTTGCATAATCTTAACTAAAAATCTAACAATAATGAAAGTGAGAAGACGAAAATGAGGAGATTTAGGAAGAAATGTGAACGTATCAATTTCCTCATCTTCTCTATAATGTTTGTGCTTGAATCCATCCAGTGATGCAGTGTTAATTTATAAAATATAATGACTCTATCACTAATGTTTTTGTTATCACTATTCTCAATCTGAGAGTGAGCTTTTAAAAATAATATTTCTAGTGTTTAAAGTGCATGTTTTTAATTTAGTAAAATTTTCAATATCATTACATCAGACATTTTTCATTGAATTTAAGCAATATTTGTCCTAAATTGTATTTCTTGCTTTTTATTGGCAACACAGGAGTACACCTACATAAAATCTCACTTTTCTGTGTGCTCAAAATTTTGTACTTCATTGTATGTATCTTTTTCTTTTAATATAATAGTTTTTAAAAGCTATTCTTTAAAAAATATTTATCCTAATTGTATGTTCATTTAATGTTAACAATTGTTAATTCTCAGGAGGCAGATTATTTCCCCTTTTATTTCTTTTGTTTTTGTTCATTGCTAATTGTTTATAGTAAACATGTGTTTTGTATCTCAAGTACAGACATCAATAATGATAACTGGTATATCAAATAAAAAAAGATGACTTTAAGTCAATTAGGAAAGACTGAGCATAGTTATATTTGCAAGTTAATGTGAAAGATAGTTAAGAAATTTATGAATAGGAATATCAGGGAGAATTTTAGTGAAGGAAGTCATATTAATTGTGAATTCTTTAAAAGAATAAAATAGGTTTGGGGGGTACACTGTGTTAAAAATACATGGTGAGCAAACAGAAATACAAAATGGTTTCTGCCCTTAACCTACTTATAATGTACTTAATAAAAATTTGGATATTTGTCCTAGAGATGAGAAGACTAAGGGAATTTACTGAATTTTTCAAAAAATATTAAAAGTACCTTTATGTGCTTCCCAGATGTCCCCTTATTTCCCCAGCTCTTTGGATTATTAGATGCTGACAGCTTGCAGGTGAATTGACCTTGTGGGCAGCCTGTATCCAAAGATAAAAGCCCAGCCCTCTTGCTTCAATGCAGAATAACCCACACAGGGGTAGAATCTGAGACTACTCCCCCAGTAACCTTCTACATGCAAGTATCTTCCCATAGGACACTTCCTTAGGTCCCTGACCTATGACATTAGTGCCAGGAGTCATCTTAGATACCCACTCTATAATACAGTTTGCTGGTGGATAATCTATTATCTACATATCAGTTAGGCCCTGTAATGGCAGTTCTTGACTTACAGCTTTTGACAGACTGTCCAGTTGTTAAAACTTTTGAGAAAAAAAGAAAGTCTAAGGGTGACTAATCACTGACTGAAAGTGATGGGGAAAGTTAAGGAGTCTTCATGACAATATAGACATTTCCTGAAGCCAGAGGGTAAAACAGTTCAGAATCAATGCAATGACTTACTTATAAGGTTAGCAGAGCACCAGCAAAGGTTGACTTTTTGACTCCAGCAAGTCTGCTACACAAAGATCAGTGCATTGATTGAGGAGTGGGACCCTGTGATTTGGGATAGGACATTTATAAAATGTGAATCCTGATACTCCTCTAAACCCTCTGAATTTGCAGAAGCATTTACTCCTTGTTAGAATTTAGAAACCACTTATCTCCCATCCTTTAAATTATGCAAAAGTCTTTACTTTCCAAAACAGCACTCAACCCCTCCAGGGCCTGCTTTATCATTTCTTTTGCAAAACAGATTATATCAAAACATAACCCATCTTTGGAAGTCCTTGGTCTGTTATAAGAGAAAGTAACTGTATTCCAGAGGAGCTGCATGACTTTTGACACACATGAACTTTCACAGAACTGAGGGAATATATTTGGGATTAGTTATAAAGGATTCAGGATCAAGGAAGACAGTACATGAAATGTTGAATGAGAGATTTTATCCATATGGGGCACTCTCCCTTGATAAAAGATTTAAAAACCTGGCAAGATCCTGGAAGGTAGCATTAAACTTGGATGACTTTTGGGAGGTTGGAAAAAGTAATATCCCAAACTAAGTGAAGTATGAAGACCAGAATTTCTATAGAAAAGACTGAAGGAAGTTCTAGATGTTAGTCAGTTCTCAGACCTGGATTCCATATAGTGAAGAAGAGGCTATTTTTTCAAGAATTAATGAATAATAAAAAATGTTTTAAGATAAAAAACATTAGAATGGCTGAATAGATAAATATAGGTTAATGATTGCCCAGCAAGCCTATTACTCAGTGTTCAGGGGATAAACAGGGGTGTTTGGAGGAGCGATATCACCCAGGAGACTGCTGATTCTGTTAACAGGTATGTCTTAGTTTGTGTAGGCTGCTATAGGATAGTAGCTTATTAACAACTGAGATTTAATTCTCACAGTTCTGCCAGCATGGTTGGGTGAGGTAGCTCTTCTAGGTGGCTTATTTGTTGTATCCTCACATGGCAAAAGGGGCAAAGGGGCTCTCTCAAGCCTCTTTTATAAGGGCATTAATCTCATTCATCAAGGCTCTACCATCAACCTAATCACTTCCCAAAATCACCACCTCCTAATATCATCATATTGGGCATTAGAATTTCAACATATGCATTCTAGGGGAACACAGACATTCAGTCCATAGGAACATAACTTTGATATCTGCTCTATGTGATCAGCAGATGTATGTTTGTTTACTGATGAAAGTAATAAAAATATCAGAGATACTGATAGAACTTGACAAAGAGATGGTACAAAAGCAATCTCAAAAGAAACAGAACACACAAGTTATTATACAGGCAACAAGGGAACTGAGAAAAATATTGAGACTTTATCATAGTCTTAGAAGAGCAGCCATGGCACAAACCTTTTCATTGTAGAACTTTAAGTTTCCACTTGAGATACAATGTTTTCTGGTAGCTGCAAATACTCTGACACACCCTGAATCCTAGAGATGAGCCAGAGATGAAAATAAATAATGTAAAATAAAACCTAAACATTAGTCCTCAGATAGCTGTAAGACTTTATCAACTCTTCTATGAGGAATGACTGGTGATTAGAAAATATTATATGTTTATATGGTGAAGCTTTCAGTGTGAACAGACTGAGATTCAAAACTCAACCCTAGCAATAAAGACAATGACCTTAAATAAGATATTAAGTCTCATTTATAAAATGTAGTAATAACAAAATATATCTGTAGAGGACTGTCTTGAATGCCTACACAGCATTTTGCCACTTTTACCACTTTCGTAACCAAACTTCAGTTTGGGTCCTCAGGGACAATGGCCAGTCTGGGAAACTTGCTCATTCCCAGTGCCAAGGCTATGGAGTTTATTGGCTTAGAGATAATCTCATCTCTCTTGTTAGTGATGAGTTGAGGATCCAGCATCTGCTAAAATTTGAACCAAGTTGTCCTAATGAGAAAATTGCTAGATGTTCCAGAGGAAGGAAGTACACCTAACACTTGAAAGCTCCCCAAGCAAATTTGCCTTTCCTCCTCTTGATAGTTTTGAGTTTATTACTGTGTTTCACTGAGCATAATACCCTCTAGCTCCTTCTATGTTGTTGCAAACGGTAGGATTTGTTTTTTTCTTATGGCTGAATAATATTCCATTGTGTATATGTACCACATCTTCTTTATCCACTCATCTACTGATGGACACTGAGATTGCTTCCATTTCTTGGCTATTGTAAATAGTGCTGCAATAAACATAGAGGTGCATATGTCTTTTTGAAACGGATCCTGCATTCTTAGGGTAAATTCCTAGGAGTGGACAGTTTGATGTATTTTTTGTATTTGGTTTGCTAACATTTTGTAGAGTATTTTTGCATCTATGTTCATAGATAATAGTATGTAATTTCCTTTTTTTTGTATTTGGCTAATACTTTGTTGGTTATTTTTGCATTTATGTTCCTGTATATTGGTCTGTAATTTTCTTTTTTTGTGGTGTATTTGCCTGGTTTTTGTATAAGAGTGATGATGGCCTCACTAGAGGCCTCAATAGAATGAGTTTGGAAGTATTTCCTACTCTTCTACATTTTGGAAAACTTTAAGGAGGATGGTACTAGGTCTTTAAATGTTTGGTAAAATTCAGCAGTAAATCCATCTGATTTAGGGGTTTTGGTCTTAGGTCGTTTTTTGATTAACAGTTTAATTTCATTGCTGGTAATTGGTTTGTTCAGATTTTATTTTTTCCTGGGTTAGTCTTGAAAGGTTGTATTTTGCTAGAAAGTTGTCCATTTCTTCCAGGTTATCTAATTCATTAGCATATAATTTTTCATAGTATTCTCTAATAATTATTTGTAGATCTATGATGTCCATAGTGATTTTTCTGTTCTCATTTCTGATTCTGTTTATGTGTGCAGGTTCTATTTTTTTCTTGATAAGTCTGGCTAGGTGTTATCAGTTTTTTTTCTCAAAGAACCAGCTCTTGGTTTCATTAATTCATTCTATTGTTTTATTCTTCTCAATTTTATTTCTTTCTTCTCTGATCATTATTATGTCCCTCCTTTTACTGACTTTGGGCCTCATTTGTTCTTCTATTTCTAGTTTCATTAATTGTGATTTTAGATTGTTCATTTCAGATTGTTCTTCTTTCTTGAGGTAAACCTGTATTGCAATATGCTTTCCTCTTAGAATGGCCTTCACTGAATCCCAAAGGTTTAGGGGAGTTGAGTTGTTGTTTTCATTTGTCTCCATATGTTGCTTCATCTCTTTTTATTTGATCACTGATCCATTGATTATTTAGGAGCATGTTGTTAAGTCTCCATATATTAGGAAACTTTTTGTTTTCTTTGCATAATTTATTTCTAGTTTCATACCTTTGTGGTATGAGAAGCTGGTTAGGAGAACTACAATCATTTTAATTTACCGAGGCTCTTTTTTTGGCCTAGTATGTGATCTGTTCTGGGAAATGTTCCATGTGCACTTGAGAAGAATGTGTAATCTGTTGCTTTTGGGTGGAGTGTTCTGTAAGTGTCTGTGAGGTCCATCTGTTCTAATGTGTTGTTCAGTGCCTCCGTCTTTTTGCTTATTTTCTGTCTGGTTGATCTTTCCTTTAGAGTGAGTGGTGTGTTGAAGTCTCCTAAAATGAATGCACTGCATTTTATTTCCTCCTTTAATTCTGTTTGTATTTGTTTCACATATTTGGGTGCTCCTATGTTGGATGCATGGATATTTGTAATGGTTATATATATTTATAATGGTTATATTCTCTTCTTGGACTGACCCCTTTATCACTATATAATGTCCTTCTTAGTTTCTTGTTAGTTTCTTTGTTTTGAAATTTATTTTGTCTGATACAAGTGCTGCAATTCCTGTTTTTTTCTCTCTCCTATTTGCATGAAATATCTTTTTCCATCCCTTCACTATTAGTCTGTGTATGTCTTTGGGTTCGAAGTGAGTCTCTTGTAGACTGCATATTTGGGTCTTGATTTTTTATCCTTTCTGTTACTCTGTCTTTTGATTGGTACATGCAGTCCATTTCATTAGGGTGACTATCAACAGATATTATTTATTGCCATTGCAGGCTTTGGATTCATGGTTACCAAAGGTTCAAGGGCAGCTTCTTTACTATCTAACAGTTTAATTTAACTTGCTTATTATGCTATTTCAAACACAATCTAAATGTACTTTTTTTCTCCCTTCTTTGTCTTCCTCCTCCATTCTTTATATGTTAGTTGTCATATTCTGTACTCTTTATGTATACCTCGACTGACTTTTTCGGTAGTTGATTTAATTTTGTATTTGCTTAGTAATTTATTAATCTACTTCCTTTGCAGTGCTTATATTTTTCTGGAGACAGCTCTTTAGCCTTAGGACTACTTCCATCTATAGCAGTACATTTAAAATACATTGTAGAGATGGTTTGTGGGAGGTAGATTCCCTCAACATTTGCTTATCTGGAAATTGTTTAATCCCTGCTTCAAATTTAAATGATAAATTTTCTGGGTAGAGTATTCTTTGTTCGAGGTCCTTCTGTTTCATTGCCTATTTCAAAGTTTATATCTCTTTCTTGAAATCCTCTCTAAGACCTTTAATATTTTTCTGTATCTCCATGAGCATGTTTATGATTTTTTTCTTGACATCTTTATCAAGAAGATTGGTAAATTCAGTTTCACTTAGCCCTCTTTCTGCTGTTCTAGGTATTCTGGTTTGTACAAAATTCTTTTGCCTTTTCATATTTCTATCTCTTACAATGCAATAATACCTTTGTGTAGGCTGCACCTTCTAGTGTTGCCCAGCACCTGGAGCAAAGATGGAGGGGGGTCACAGGTGCGCAGCGCTGACTCCTGCCAAGAGGAAAGTGCTCTTTCCTGTTTCTTGGCTGTAGTGCCTGCCTCCACTGACAGGTCCAATGTGCCAAGCACACAGGGAATAGCTTCTGTCTCATGCCCCTGTGGTTGCCATAGGTGGGGCCACCCTCTGGGTGAACTGGTGCAATGACTGGAATAGCAGATGTGCGGGACTGGTGCCTGCTGGGAGGAAGGAAAGACAGGCTGTGCATCTCAGTGGGGGATCTTGGGTTCTGAATTGCCAGCCAGGGAGATGGAGCATCTGAAGCTCCTGAAAGTTCCCAACTTGCTGGGCTGTGTGTGCAAGGACAGTTTTGTCCACCTAACCTTTCTCCTGAGCAGCAATCTCTGTGTAATCTTTGCCCCTGTAGACCCCTCTTGCTTTTGGGATATATTTCAAAGTGCCCACCTTTCTTTGGTCCTGGAGGAGTCAGTTGTAGGTACCTGTTCTCCACAGTGGCTGGAATCTCAGTCTCTTAGAGTATTCTGCGTGTCTTTGCTTTGCAATCCCTCTAACGTCCAGAGCTCCATATGATGTGTGTTTGTGCTCCCGGAGAGCAGATCTCCAGGAGTGGGTGTTTATCAGTCCTGGGTTTCTGCTCCCTTCCCGCTCTGTTTCTCCTCCTCTCACCTGTGCTGGGGTGGGTGGGGTGAGGACTTGCATCCTGCCAAATGGCGGGTTTGCTACTTTACCCTTTTCTGTGAGGTTTTCTCTTTTCCACAGATGTAGGCATTCTGTTGTAATCTTCAAGTCGCTCTTTCAGGATTAGTTGTATTTTTATTTGCTGTATTTTCTTGTTATATGTGCTTTTGGGAGGAGGTTTCTACCTCACTTCTGATACCAGCATCTTATTCCCTAATATTGCCTTTTTAAAGATCTATTTGCTTAATATTTCTTTGACTACATCTATTTTCTTTTTTTCTTTAAGTATTATTTTTAGGTTTTATCATTTCTAGTTCTTGTTTTTCCTTATGCTAATGGAAATTGCTTATAGTTTTTCATGATGTTTGGTCTGTTCTGCAATCTTTATAAATTAACTGGTGATACTGCTCAATTTATGTGTTCTGGGATTACCAATGTAGTTGCATTTATTGCTGCAGCATTATTTTATATTTTTAATCTTATGTATTATTACTCTTCTATCTTCTGAGTTGTTATGTATTTATGTATGGTTTTAGTGTTTGTTATTTAGTTTTGAATATAGATATCTAAAAAACTAAAAATATAATTATATCCTATATTGAAAGTATGCATTTGCTAAAACTGTACAGTCTAGCAAGGTATTTTGTCTGACATATTATTATTTATATGTATTTACTTGCACTTTGATTTATACCTAAAAAGTTAGAGATTTTTGTTGCACTTCTTAATGCACTTTTAAATTTTGTTAAAATCTACATAATATTCACCATTTTTTGCAAGTTTTAAATGTAAATTTCAGTATCCTCATGTACATCTGCGTTGCTGTGCAGTCATCGCTACTATCAATTTCTAGAAGGTTTTATCATCTAGAATTGCAACTCTATACCCATTAAATAATGTTTCCATCCAGTCCTCCCTCAGCTACTAGTGTCCACTGTTGTACTTTCTGTCTCTATGGATTTGCCTCATTTATATACCTCATATAAGAATCATACAATATTTGTTCCTTTGTGTCTGGGTTTTTTACTTATAATGTTTTCAGCTGAATGTTATAGCATGTGTCAGAGTCAAATCACTCCTAACTTCTTGACAGTTTTTCTAAACTTTAGGTACATTCTATTAGATTTTCTCAGAAATAGCTAATTAGTAGCAACTTGTCTGAGTAACTTTTTATCTGGGTATCTTTATTTTATCCTTGTTTTTGGTAATAACTTACCTGGGCAGAGGATACTGCATTTATAAAATTATTTGCAATAATTTACCTGGGCAGAGGATACTTGTGTACAATTATTTATCTCACAGAATTTGAAAAATAACATTCTATTACTTCTAAGAAGTCTATTCTTTGTTGGTTGACATCACAGTAAATATCCCTTTATTATCTGCTAAAGTTTAAATCACTTACCTTGCCACTGAAGTAATGAGATTTCAATGATATTTTTGCAGTTAGTAACATTTTCTACTTTCCTGTTTGGTATCTTCTGTGATTAAATCAGTAAGTTCAATTTTTACTGTTCTAAAAAAAAATTATTTAAATATTGCCTCTCTTCCTTTTTACAATTTTTTTCTTTCTAAAAGTCCGCTAGTTACATATTAGAGTTGAAGAAAGTACCTAATATGTTAAATATAAAAAGATCAAACATATGAAAGTGTATTTAAGAAGCATAAAGCAAAACTAATATCCTCAATCTAATTGAGAGTTTTAATTTTAGAACATTGTGCATCCTGATATTAGTGTATGTTGCTCCAAAATTTGAGCACACTCTATATTTAGCACTCTGAGAACAAAGAGTGAATTGGCACTTCATTCTTGTCACAGAAGTACCTATCAAATGGACTATTATGGGAAACTGGTTCCTAGGGAATGTAAGAAAACTGCCTTTTAGAAATGGTGTTGCTAAAAAAAAAAAACGCAGTGGATGGCCATCGTGATAACTCGGTATCATGGAACAGTGTCAGCATCTCATCTGTCACTGGAAAAAATGCGATAAAAGTTAGTTTCCTCAGAAAAGTGAACTTCTCTCTTTATTCATTAACTTGCCATTTTAAGATAAACAAGTATGCATTTATATGAATTATACACTTACATAAAGTTATAATTCAGTGGTTTGTATATATTAGCATAGGTAGATAGCCATTACCTCTATCTAATTTTAGAACAATTTCATCACTCCAAAAAGAAACCTGTACCCATTAGCAGCCATTCTCAATTGCTTTCTGTCTGCAGACCTCAGTAATCATTAATCTATTTTATGTCTTACAGATTTGTTTATTCTGGAAATTTCATAAAGATAGATTCATACATTATGAATTTGGTGCTTGCATTATTTTACTTATAACATAAGGTTTAAACACATTCTAGAATTCATTTGCACATCATTCCCCTTTTAATTGCTGAATAATATCCCACTGTACAGATATACCACATTTATTTATCCATATACCAGTTGATGAACATTTGGGGTTTTGCCACTTTGGGGTTATTATGAATAATTATGCTATAAATACTTGTGTACAATTTTGTATAGATATATGTTTTCAATCATCTCAGGTATATACTTCATAGTGGAATTGTAGGATCATATGGTAACACTATGTTTAACCTCTTAATGATTTGCCAGACTTTTTCTACAGTGGCTGTATCATTTTACATTTCAACAGTAGTGTATCAACATTCAAATCCTTTGGCTAATTCTTTTTTCTTTTTATTGTTGAAAATATAAGAGGTCCTTATATATTGTGGATACAATTCCTTAACTGGCAAAGGATTTGCAAATATTTTCTCCTGTACTGTATTTTGTCCTTTCACCTTTTGATGATGTCCCTTAAATTACAAATCATTTTATTTTTTATGAAGTTCAGTTGACCTATTTTATGTATTTTCTTGTTTTTGGTATTATATCTTAAAGCATCATCACATAACCTAAATTCATGGAGGTTTATTTCTCTGTTTTCTTCTAGAAGTTTTAAAGTTTTAGCTCTCACATTAAAGTCTATGTTCTATTTTACAATAATTTTAGTAATTACCATTAGGCAGGAATCCAATTTCATTCTTTTGCATGTAGATATAAAATCATCCCAATACATTTGTTAAAACGATTATACTCGCCCCAGTATTTTCTTGGCATCCTTGATACAATCAATTTAGCATAAATCTAAGGGTTTTTTTGGACTCTTAAGTCTATTCCATTGATCTATATGTCTATTGGTATCCCAGTATTATGCATTTCCTGATGACTGTAACTTTGTGATATATTTTGAAATCATGAAGTATGGGTCCTCCAACATTTTTTTTCTTTAAATTGTTTGTCTATTCTAGGCCCCTTAAATCTACTTACAGACTTTAGCATAAGCTTAACAATTCTTAAAAATAGTCTCCTGTGTTTTTGATAGTTTGTTGATTCTATAAATTCATTTGAGAATATTGCAATGTTAGCAGTACTAAGTCTTGTGATCCATGAACATGGGCTCTCTTTCCATTTATTTAGGTCTGTAATTTGCAAAAATAATTTGGAATTTTTAGTGAATAAATTGTATACACAGCTTGTTAACATTTATTCTTAGTGTTTTCATATGGTTGATGCTACTATAAGTGACAATGTTTCAATTTCATTTTCAAAATGTTCATTGCCAATATATAAAACAATAACTGATATTTACCTACTAATAGTGTGACTAACCTTGGTGACCTTTGCACTAATTCTAAACATTTTTCTGTGGAGTCCATGGAAATTTCTACATACATGATTATGTCATCTGAAAATACAGAAATATTTACTTTTTCCTTTATAATTTAGATGTTTTTCTTTCCTTTATCTTGCCTAATTGCTCTGGCTAGTACCTTCAGTACAATGTTGAATAGAAGTGGCAAAAGGAGACATCTTTGGCTTGTTCTTGATTATTATGAGGAAAACCTTTCGTTCATCATCAAGTATGATGTTAACTGTGTATTTTGAGTAGATACATTTTATAGGTTGACTATAAAAACTGTTACTAGTTTGTTATTTTTTTCATAAAAGTTTATTTCACATTGTCAAATGATTTTCCTGCATGCATTGAGGTGATCATGTTGTTGCTTTAGCTCTATTAATACTGTGTATTACATTGTTTTTCATGTGTTATACTAATCTCCAAGATGTACCTGAATGGTTTAAATCAAAAGTCTTCCACACTTTGCCAAGAGGCTCTGGGTATGTGTTGGGGCAAACTTCAGTGCTCTGAAAGTTTCCAAGTCTTATCCCTTCACTTTCTGCTTATACAGAACCTCAAACTCTGTCAAAATGAGAGAACAGGGCCTCCTCGAGTTTTTGGACATGGAAATAACCCAGCACACATATGTGACCTTCTGTATTGCCAGAAATATGCCAGCACTGTTCAAAGCTCCATGTGGACATATCATTCTCCAGATTTTCCTTTATTTTTTTGGCTAGCCTTGGAGTGTCACATCTGGTAATGCTGACTCAGACAGCTGCAATGTTTAACAATAGCTCCTGATTATTTTATAAAATGTTCCTGCAGATAGGGTTTTTCCCACTGAGCACACTGTAGGTCAGATTTGATCTATAACAAGCTCTATTAATTGGGCTAGTCCAGGGAGTTTCCAGGTGAGGAGAAAAAAACATTATTTAGATAATTCAGGGAAAGTTCCAAACCCATTCCAGCTTCTCTAGTGGTCCTAAGTTTTTCATTTTCAAAGATAACATGGGATGCATAGTAAAAGTGTGATGGAAGGAGAGTCAGTTAAAATGTCACAAAGCTTGATGTAAGTACTGAGGATTAGTAAGGTTGCTATTATTATTGAGATGCAGCTGTTTTCTTGCATAAATGTTCCTGAGGTTGCTGTAAGCATTTGCTTAATTCGCAGACTTCTAGAAGAATTGGTTTTGACAGTATTTACCACTGGTCTTACTGCTTTTATAGAAGACAAGATTTTTGGAAGTCCTTAGTCCGACAGTCCAAAAATACTCCCCTTTTTAAATCTATTTGTGATTTATAACAACAAATATGTTCTCTCACATCTAAATTATCAGTAGATAATGAAATTATAAATTAACTGTTTAAACAAGAAGTTTCTTAATGGCCATTTAAGCATGTTATAGATACTATTAGGATAAACACATTTACATCACTGCAAGGAACATTATTGGAATTAATATTTATAATGTGAAGCTACATGGTATAAAGGAATATGAAGCTCTAGTATGTTTCTTGTTGCTTACTGGTTTTTGAAGAGAAACGTATCAATTTCCTGGGTTGGCTAAGAGAGAAGATTTAAGTAGAAGTGAAAGGAAGATATTAAACTAGATAAATATTCTCACATATCACATTTGTTACATATTTCCCCCTTGTGGCATTCAGACACACCTTGAATGAACAATAATCTAAGTACATGCTTAGGTCAAAATAATGAAATATAAAGGAGTAAATTATTAATAATAATGAGGAACGATACCTTTTTGCTATTTTATAATACCTATTTTATTATTTTTATAATATTTCCAACCCAACATGGGTATTTGGTGGAGTAATATAACTCTTTCATTATATAGGGCTTTGAATATCTTCTATGCCTGCTCAGATATTATTACTTAGTATATACTTATAATTTAGAGATGATTTTTGAAATAATGAGATACCCTTGATCCTGAGCTCATGAGAAGTTTTCTATGCACATCAAAATATGATATCAAAATATCACCTGAAGTACTGTTTTCAGATTTATATAAAATTAATGACTTTGATCATAGCATTTTTCAATTTTAAAAGTAAAAGATAGGTATTACTGCACTGATGGACAGTGACTGAATTGGGGTATGAGTGGGGACTTGATAATATGGGTAAATGTAATAACCACATTGTTTTTCATGTGAAACTTTCATAAGAGTGTATATGAATAATACCTTAATAAAAAATAGTAAAAGATATTTAAACTGTACATGTAATAAATGAGTATCATATATGTCTGCTGTCTTAAAACTAGAGCTACATTTGATTATTACATGAAGAAATAAATCCATAAATAGATTGAAATCAAAAGGAAGGAAAAAAAAGAACAGTATTTCAGTAAACAACCATAACATAATCCTATCTTCAATAGAAAGCTATGGTTATACTAAAAGCAGAAAATGCATGCATTTAGTGGATGCTTTGAAGATACCGTTCATTGCAAATGTTTTCCATTATATAAATAAAGGCTCGGTAGCAATATTAAGTTTTCTAAAAGAAAAATAGCTATTTTATTTTATAGTTCTACCAGATTCCCTAAAATATACACATATACAAAAATGTTACAAAGATAGATTTCTTTGAACACAGTGAATGCTCATGAACATTTTGAATGTCAAATTACATCAGTGGGACTTTCTTTAATAACAGTTTTCTGAGTATGTTGGTTTCTTACTTCATAATGATTGTTATTTAAGTGCGATATTCAGTAAAGAATTAACAGTTTGTTGTCCTATTAATAGTATCTTATTTTCTTGATTTTTAGAGAAATAGTTCAAATATTACATTTGAAATTAAAGAACATGCTAATAACAAAGCAAATATGAATTTTTTGAAGATTAGTTGCAAGTAAAACTTGGTTGTGAATAAGTAGACATCTCCCTCTCATGCATATTAAAATATTTTCAGATCAATGTTGTTTCTATTTTTTAATTTATTCCTGTAATTATATGTCCCTACATATATAATTTGTTTTCTATGAGTTGATGAATATTGTCATTGAAAATATAATTTTAAATTCTATCACACAAAAAACAATATTAAAAAAATCAGGGGGAATGATTAAATTTGTGTAAATTCAAGCATGTGATTGCTGTCTAAAAAACCTGAAATCAGTCAGTTGAAGAGAAATCAGCCAGTCAAATATGCAGAATTTGTATGTGTCTTTACATAAACCATCTGGGATACTGGCACAGTATGGAAAATGGCTCATGTTTTCAATTTTCATCTAGATATTTGCAGTAGTAAATGCATAGCCTGACAGTGTTCTGCAAGTTATAGTTATACATATAATGTTAGTCTTGTTATATATACTCTGCTGAACAAATTTACTCACCTTTTGTCCACTTACATGTATTTCAGGATGTGTAAAATCATATAAAAGTTCTTTTTAAAAAGCTATCAACCAAACTTAGCCCATTAGATATTTTATGGTTGTCAGTTCCTACCAATAGAGACTAAGACTCTAAAAGTTGTAGTTTTACTTAAAATTCCCTATTTTCAATTAATTTGCAGCATGGCAGACTGAGACATAGCTAGTCAAATCCCACTGGGATCATTATTCATTTTGTTCAGCAGCCCTGCAGAGCTGATCTGAACGTAAAGATCTCACTGGCTTTAAATAGAATCCACAGAGGGCAAAATGAGGTGAAAGAAAAAAAGATCCTTGCACATTCTATGCATGATGCTCAAAGGAACAGAATGATTTTTATTGTACCAAATTATTGTTTCTATTCCAATGTCTTAAATAATAAAAAAATAAATTCCCAGGCTTAAATTTGATGGTTGAATTTCCAAATTTTCAAATGCTCCACTTTTATGTAGTTTAATGTCCCATTTCCTGGGGGAACTTAAACAGATTTAAAAACTTTATTTGTAAAAGATGATTATGGCATAATTTGGGAATATTAGAAAAGGTTTTAAAATAAACTTATCTAATCTGTACATTTAGAAAAGACTACTGTGATACCCTTATTTTAAATAACTTCCTTTTTCAATGGCAAAGTTTTCATTAGATATCTCTTATATGGTCCCTCTGAAAAAAACATTTTGTATCACACATCTATCAGTCATGTTTTGATCACTTTATGTAGATATAAGAAAAAAGCTGCCTAATCCATAATACACTTTAATTGTTGGCCCTTTTCTCATAAAAGAGAACATTTCCTATTTGACTTCCTTTATTATTTATCTGATATTTTCCATTAGGAGAACAAAATCATTTTCAATGTTAGTTTGAGATTGATATATTACAAATGCATCTTGGATATAAAACTATTTTAAGGATTTCCAGATAAAAATGAGAAAGATAATTGTTATATTGGTTTAGAACAATGATTACTTTAGACCTACTTTTCTATCTCTACTAGTAAATTGTATGAAGGGAAGATAGTTTATACCAAACTTAGGTAAATAATCCAGAATAATACACAGTTATTCCCTTGCCCCCAAGTTTCCTATTACAGGTCTTCCTACGATCACATTTTTATTCATGCTACCTTTTTCAATTATTTTTTTCACAAATACACTGTGACTGGTGTTCAGTTATGTCCACTATTTCATGTTACTTTTCACCTTTTTTTATTAAAATATGTGTGCAAAACTTTAAAGTGAAAACATGCAATAAATTTTGAGTATTTTGTTCTGTTATATATGTAGCAGATTTCATATGAACTTGCAGGACAAGACAAGAAATACTTACTGCCTGATATATTTCATTATTCCTAGAAATTTATAAATGCCTTCTCATTCATAGACACACTCTGTATTAGTAAGCTTGGGCTTCCATAATAGAATATCATAGACTGGGTGGCTTAATAACAGAAACGTATTTTCTCACAGTTCTGGGTGTTGAAAGTCCAAGATGAAAGTGACAGTAGGGTTGGTTTCTGGAGCAGCATCTCTCTAGCCTCCAGATAACCTGCTTTCTTACATTGATTTCATATGGTCTTTTCTTCTAAGTCTGTCCTGGTGTTTTTTCCTTTTCCTCTGGGACATCAGTCCTGTTAGATTGTGGTTTTCCCCTTAAAACCTTATTTTACCTTAATTACCTCCTTAAAGAGCCTGTCTGCAAATATAGGCACATGGGGGGTTAGGGATTCAACATATGAATTTGGGGGACATAATTCAATATGAAAGTCCTCCCTCTTAAAGAGATGTTAGTAATGCTTATCAAACTAACAGAAATTCAGAAAGTTCTAAATGTGTATGTTCACTAAAATGGAAGTAGGGGTAATATATATTTGAAATTGGAATACTTTTAAATAGGGTTTAAACAGAGTTTCTATTTTATTCAACAAAAATAAAGCATCTTCAAATATGGCTAGGCGAATTCTTAATAATAGAGAGAAAATTGTGTCTCAATATATAATACTAAGGATGTATAGAAGCTATTGGTTATAGGCAGTATTCTGCATTGTCTTGATATTTTATTATTAATTATATAGGTTTCATAAAATTATCTTAATATTCCAAATTTAGTATATGGTGCTATTTTCTTAGAATTATAATATTTGTATATATTCATCCAAATATTTCCTTTTCCCAAAATATTTTCTTTGACTAAATTTTATTGCTTATGGGCATGAAAACAATTGTTAGTTGCATTGTAAATGATATGGTGGTATCATCAACTTCTTAGAACATGGGTCTCTAAATAAAAATTAGTAGATTAGGAAAAAAATTGATATCAACAGTATAATAAAGCCATAGAACTAGATGCAGCTCTAATATTCAGGACTAAAATAATTAAAGTCCATTTTTCTTGTCTTTTGCTTGTTATTTTGAGTCTGTCTCTAATGAGTCAGTAAAAAAATAACTTAAGACTTGTCAAATAGGGAAACCTGTTATGCTTTTGAGCCTCACTCATATGAAGTAATCATTATAAGTAACATTTTTTCCAGCTACTTTGTAGTTATTTAACCATGTAAAATTTCCACTTAGGTCTTTTAAGGAACTAATTAGTATCAGTGTTGTTACAAACATTAATCTATTTCATATTCCTTCAACAGTTCAGGAATTCTGGACTAAAGTTAAACGTTATTTATGAGTGTGCCATGTGCTACTTCTCTCCAAGCTATTAATTATCAAAATCAATGCAGTAACATAACTATTTTTTGTCAAAATGACTACTGGCACTTCTAATAACAAATATCTATTGTAACACTAAGAAATTCCCTATTTACATTGATCAATTGTACCATAGATAACAAGTATGTAAGATAACAGATAAATAACCCTATTTAGAATAAGTGATTTAAGCAATGGTGGAAGGCTTATTTGTTAAACCACAATGTGTAGATAACTTCTGAGTTCCCAGAATAATCATTTTCTCACCTAAAAATATATTCTTGCCTGATGGTTAAGACAATTACCGTAAAAAGAAAAAGCTGTCATGCAATTTAGACAGATTTTTAGGAGCCCCACAAAAGCAAAATGCTCTACAAAACTATTGAGACATTTAAAAAAAAAAGAATGTCACTGACTCCACCATTAAAAGAAAATTGCAAAAGCAAAAATTCATAATTAAAACTGGAAAACATAATTAACATGCCTTCAACATTTTAGCACTAAATATAGGTTTTATATGTAAAATTTGATATGCATGATGTAGTATGGTATAGACCCTTAAATAGATGATAGGGAAGATATTTAACACTATAAGTGATTTACAAATCAGTGTAAATTAGTGTTTCAGTATTTATTAATGATAAATAAAGGACATTGTGATTTTAAAAAATGGTTATGCATTAAGGACACTAATACTTCAGAAGACTTAAAAATGACAAAACCACTGAAAAGAAAGTAGGAGATGGAAACCAAAACTCAGACTATCCGAAGTCTAGAGCCAAATCCATTGACAGTACATGTTTTCCAAAATTATACTAAATCTATCAAAGGTGTATCTTCTCTACAAAAGGAATCTTTCTTAACAAGGAAGTGGTTAATTGTATTTTTAAAAAGCTGTAAATACATTTCATAGATGAAAAATGTCTTAACTATATCTTGCCATCAGTTACCTGACTTAGATCATAGGATTAGATAATTTTTTTAAGTTAATGTATTGTTGATATATAATCTTATGAAGGTTTCACATGAGTAACATTGTTGTTTCAACATTCACTCATACTATCAAGTTCCCCCCAACCCTATTGCAATCACTGTTCATCGGAGTAGTAAGATGCTATAGAGAGATTTCTTGTCTTCTCCGTGCTATACAGTCTTCCCTGTGACATACCTATATTGTGAGCATTAATTATAATGCCCCTTGAAACCCTTCTTCCTCCCTTTCCAACCACCCTCCCCAGTCCCTTTCCCTTTGGCAACTGTTAGTCAATTCTTGGGTTCTGTGAGTCTGCTGCTGTTTTGTTCCTTTTTGCTTTGTTCTTATGCTCCAAAAATGAGTGAAATCATCAGGTACTTGGATTTCTCCACTCAGCTTATTTCACTGACCATAATACCCTCTAGCTCCATTCATGTTGTTGCAAATTGTACGATTTGTTTTCTTCTTATGACTGAACAATATTCTGTTGTGTATATGTACCACCTCTTCTTTATCCATTCATATACTGATGGACTCTTTGAGTGCTTCCATCACTTGGCTATTGTAAATAGTGCTTCAATAAACATAGGGGTGCATATGTCTTTTTGAATCAGGGATCTTCTTTTCTTTGGGTAAATTCCTAGATGTGGAATTCCTGGGTCAAATGGTATTTCAATTTTGGTGTTTTGAGAACTCTCCATATTGCTTTCCACAATGGTGGAACAAATTTACTTTCCCACCAAGAGTGTAGGAGGGTTCCCCTTCCCCCATATCCTCGCCAGCATTTGTTGGTTCTTTTCTTCTGGATGTTGACCATTCTAACTGGTTTGAGGTGATATCTCATTGTGGTTTTAATTTGTATTTCACTGATAATTAGCTATATGGAGCACCTTTTCATGTGCCTATTGGCTATCTGAATTTCTTCTTCAGAGAAGTCTGTTCAGATTCTCAGCCCATTTTTTAATCAGGTTTTTTGTTTTTTGGGTGTTGAGTCATGTGAGCTCCATATATTTTGGATATTAACCCCTTATCAGATAAGTCATTTATGAATATATTCTGCAATATTGTAGGGTGCCTTCTCATTTTGCTGATGGTGTCCTTTGCTGTACAGAAGCTTTTTAGTTTGATGTTGTCCTGTTTGTTCATGAATGCCTTTGTTTCCCTTGCCTGAGATGATGTGTTCAGAAAAAGTTGCTCATGTTCATATTCAAGTTTTTTGCCTGTTTTCTTCTATGAGTTTTATGGTTTAATGATGTACATTCAGGTATTTGATCTATTTTGAGTTTACTTTTGTGTATGTACTTAGACAATAACCCAGTTTCATTCTCTTACATATAGCTTTCCCAGTTTTGTTCTATATCGGTTGTTGAAGAGGCTCTCATTTCCCCATAGTATATCCATGGTTCCTTTGTCATATATAAGTTGGCCATATATGTATGGGTTTATACCTGGGATCTCTATTCTGTTCCATTGAACTGTGCATCTGTTCTTGTGCCTGTACCAAATTGTTTTCATTACAGTGGCTTTGTAGTAGAGCTTGAAAGTATGAAGCATAATCCCCCCTGCTTTATTATTTCTTCTCGGGATTGCTTTGGCTATTTGGGGTCTTCGGTGCGTCCATATGAATTTTAGAAGTATTTGTTCTAGTTCATTGAACAATGCTGTTGGCATTTTGATAGGGATTGCATTGAATCTGTAGATTGCTCTAGGTAAGATGGTCATTTTGACAATATTAATTCTTCCTTTCCCTGAGCACAGGATTTATTTCCAGTTATTGGTGTTTTCTTTAATTTCTCTCTCGAGTGTCCTATAGTTTTCAGGGCATAGGTCTTTCACTTCTTTGGTGATTTTTATTTCCAGGTATTTTATTCTTTTGATGCAATTATAAATGGAGTTGTTTTCCCGATTTCTCTTTTTGCTAGTTCATTGTTAGTGTATAGGAATGCAACAGATTTCTGTGTATTAGTTCTACATCCTGTAACTTTGCTGAATTCAGTTGTTAGTTCTAGTAGTTTGGGGAGGGATTCTTTAGGCTTTTTGTGTACAATATCATTTAATCTGCAAAAAATGACAATTTAGCTTCATCCTTACCAATCTGGATGCCTTTTATTTCATTGTGTTGTCTGATTGTTGTGGCCAGGACCTCCAGTACTATGTTGAATAAAAGTGGGGAGAGTGGGCATCCTTGTCTTGTTCCTGATCTTAAAGGAAAAGCTTTCAGCTTTTCACTGTTAAGTATGATGTTGGCTATGTGTTTGTCATGTATGGCCTTTATTATATTGAGGAACTTGCCCTCTATACCCATTTTCTTGAGAGTTTTCATCATGAATGGATGTTGAATTCTGTCAAATGTTTTTTCAGCATCTATTGAGATGATGGTGTTATTTTTGTCCTTCCTTTTGTTTATGTGGTGGATGATGTTGATGGATTTTCAAATATTGTACCATCCTTGCATCCCTGGAATAAATCCCACTTAATCATCATGGATGATCTTTTTGATGTATTTTTGTATTTGGTTTGCTAATATTTTGTTGGGTGTTTTTGCATCTATGTTCATCATAGATATTGGTCTGTAATTTTCTTTCTTTGTCTGGTTTTGTATAAGAGTGATGCTGGCCTCATAGGATGAGTTTGGAAGTATTCTCTACTCTTATACTTTTTGGAAAACTTTTAGGATGATTGTATTAGGTCGTCTTTAAATGTTTGGTAAAATTCAGCAGTGAAGCTATCTGGTATACATGTTTTGTTTTTAGGTGTTTTTGATTACCTTTTCAATTTTATTTCTGGTAATTGGTCTGTTCAGATTTTCTGTTTCTTCCTGTGTCCATCTTGGAAGGTTGTATTTTTCTAGAAAGTTGTCCATTTCTTCTGGTTATCCAATTTGTTAACATAATTTTTCATGGTATTCTCTCGTAATTCTTTGTAGTTCTTGGTGTCCATAGTGATTTGCCATTCTCATTCTGAATGTTTATGTGTGTATACTCTCTTTTTTTTTGATGTCTGTCTAGGGGTTTTCTATTTTGTTCATTTTCTTATAGAACCAGCTCCTGGTTTCATTGATTCTTTCTATTGTTTTATTATTTTCAATTTTATTTATTTATCCTCTGATCTTTATTATGTCCCCCCTTCAACTGACTTTGTGCCTCATTTGTTCTTCTTTTTCTAGTTTCATTAATTGTGTCTTTAGACTGTTCATTTGGGTTTGTTCTTCTTTCTCAAGGTAAGCCTGTATTGCAATATACTTACTCTTAGAACAGCCTTTTCTGAGTCCTACAGGTTTTGGAGAGTTGAGTTGTTGTTTCCATTTGTCTCCATATATTGCTTGATCTGTTTTTATTTGGTCATTGATCAAATGTTTACTTAGGAGCATGTTGTTAAGCCTCCACATGTTGGTGGGATATTTTGTTTTCTTTGCATAATTTATTTCTAGTTTCATACCTTTGTGGTCTGAGAAGTTGGTTAGGAGAGTTACAATCTTTTTTATTTTACTGAGGCTCTTGTTGTGGCCTAGCATGTGATCTAGTCTAGAAAACGTACCATGTGCACTTGCGAAGAATGTGTATCCTGCTGCTATTGGGTGGCATGTTCTGTAGATGTCTGTTAGCTCCATATGTTCTAATGCATTGTTCAGTGGCTCTGTCACCTTACTTATTTTCTGTCTGGTTGATCTGTCTTTTAGAGTGAGTGGTTTAAGTCTCCTACAATGAGTGCATTGCATTCTATTTCCCCCTTTAATTCTGTTAGTATTTGTTTCACATACTTGGGTGCTCCCATATTGGGTTTATAGATATTCATAATGGTTATATTCTCCTGTAGGACTGAACCCTTTATCATTATGTAATATCCTTCTTTGTGTCTTTTTACTTTCTTTGTTTTGATATCTATTTTGTCTGATACAAGTGCTGCTACTCCTTTTTTTCCCTATTATTTGCATGAAATATTTTTTTCCATCCCTTCACTTTTAGTTTGTATGTCCTTGGGTTTGAAGTTAGTCTCTTATAGGCTGCATATATTTGGGTCTTAATTTTTCATCCATTATGTTACTCTGTGTTTTGATTGGTGCATTCAGTCCATTTACATTTAGGGTGATTATCGACAGATATGTAGTTTTTGCCTGTGCTGTGTTTAGATTTGTAGATACCAAAGCTTCAAGGGCAGCTTTCTTACTATCAACAGTCTAACTTAACTCACTTATTATTCTATTTCAACCACAATCTTAGGGTTCTTTTTTTTTTCCTCCCGTCTTCTTCTTGTTCGTCCTCCACTCTTTATATTAGATGTCATAGTCTGTATTCTTTGTGTACCCATTGATTGACTTTGTAAGTACTTTGTTTAATTTTGCATTGGCTTAGACCTTAATTGGTCTACTTCTTTTACTTTGGCTTTTTTTTCTCTGGTGACAGCTATTTAGCCTTAGGACCACTTCCATCTATAGCAGTCCCTTAAAATACAGCATAGAGACAGTTTATGGGAGGTAAATTCCCTCAAGATTTCCGCATCTGGAAATTGTTTAATCCCTGCTTCAAATTTAGATGATAATTTTGCCAAGTAGAGTATTGTTGGTTTGAGGCCCTTTTGTTTCATTTTATTAAATATATCATGCCACTCCCTTCTGGCCTGTATGTTTCCTACTGAAAAGTCTTCTGATAGCCTAAAGGGCTCTCCTTTGTATGTGACCTTTTTTGTCTCTCTGCTACTTTTAATACTCTCTCTTTGTCCTTGATATTTGCCGTTTTAGTTATTATATGTCTTGGTGTTGTCTTCCTAGGATCCCTTGTGTTGGAACTCTCTGCACTTTCAGAACCTAAGAGACTATTTCCTTCCCCTCATTGGGGAAGTTTTCAGCAACTATTTCCTCAAAGAAACTTTCTGTCCATTTTTCTGTCTCTTCTTCTTCTGCTACCCCTGTAATGTGAATATTGTTCCATTTGGATTGGTCACACAATTATCTTTTGATTCTTTCATTCCTAGACATCCCTTTTTCTGTCTGTGCCTCAGCTTGTTTGATTTCCTGTTCTCTAATTTCAAAATAGTCTCTTCTACCTCATCTAATCTGCTTTTAAATGTCTCTATTGTATGTTTCATTTCAGATACTGTATTTTTCAAAGTTCATATCTCTTTTTGAAGTCCTCTCTGAGATATTTAAATTTTTCTGTAACTCTGTGAGAATGTTTATGATTTTCATCTTGACATCTTTATCAAGAAGATTAGTGAATTCTGTTTCACTTAGGCCTCTTTATGGCATCTTCTGCTTCATTTTTGTTTATACAAAATTTTTGTACTGTGTCATTTTTCTAGTGATTCCTATGCAATAATATATTTATTCAGGCTATGCCCTCTATTACCCAGAAGCTCTGTTCTCTGGAGCTGCCTCTATCTGTGGTAGGTGTTGCATGTGAGCGTATCTGGCACCTGCCAGGAGGAAAGAGGTCTTTCCTGCTTCCTGACTATAGTGCCTACCTTTACTGCCAGGTTCAGTGGGCCAATTATGCAGCAGGAGTGTCTGTGCTATGCCCCTGTTACTGCCATAGGTGTGGCCAACCCTGGCTGTCCTGACACAATAACTGGGGCAGCAGTTGTTCAGGACTGGTGCCTGCCAGGAGGAAGGAGTGACAAGCTGTGTGTCTCAGCTCATTGGCACTGCATTGCCAGCTAGGAGGATGAAATGCCTGAATCTCCTGAGAGTTCCAAATTTGCTGGGCTGAGTGTGCTGGAATGATTTTGTCCACTTGTCCTTTCTCCTGAGCAGCAGACTCTGTGTAATCTTTGCCCCTGTAGCAACTCTCTTGCTGTTGGGAAGTCTTTCAAAGTGCCCACCTTTCTTCTGTCCCAGAGTGGCCAGTTGTGGGTACCTGCTCTTCACAAGCGGCTGGAATCTCAGTCTCTCAGAGTATTCTGCCTGTCTTTGTTTTTCAACCTCACTAATCTCCAGAGCACCATGTAATGTGGGTTCATGCTCCCAGAGCAGATCTGCAGGGGTGGATATTTAGCAGTCCTGGGTTTCTACTCCTTCTCTGCTCTATTTCTCCTCCCTCCACCTGTGAGTTGGGGCAGGGAGAGAACTTGGGTCCCACCAGATGGTGGGTTTGCTACATTACCCATTTCTGTGAGGTCTTCTTTTTTCTCCAGATGTAGGCAGTCTGTTCTGCAGTCTTTGTATTGCTCTTTCAGGATTAGGATGTATTTGCTGTGTTTTTGTGTTATTTGTGGTTTTGGGAGGAGGTTTCTGCCTAACTTCTCTCTAATACCATCTTTTCAGATTAGATAATGTTAACAAAGAAAATATTGTACAGAAAGGAAGTGATTAATGGATTGTGAAATTTTTCAAAGTAATCCATCTAATGTCTTCAGAAATAAAATGCTATTTAGAATAAACATATACTTATTTATATAATAATGCACTTCCTCAAGAGGGAAAAAATAGGGTCCTATCATCAGAAAAAAGAGCTCTACGTATGATGTTAGGACTCTTTTCTTTAAGCTATTTAAAGAACAAGTCAACTATTTAAAGACTCCACATGCTATTACTCTTGAAACATTATTTGCTCTTATATTACTTAAGAGATTATTTTAGCTCTTTATTTTATAATCATATATGTGAGCAAAATAAATTATTGTAGTGTTTTTTTTCACTCACTAAGTTGTGTAATGGTTCATTGCATACTAATACATAGCCAAAAGAGTGGGAGATTTTTTTCTATTTCTCTCCCATTATTTTGTCTTCTATAACAATGATTATGAAGTCATTTTAGTGAATTATGAGGTATTATATATGCCAGTGGTCCACATACTTGAAATTTATATTTTCCATTGAAAAGAAAGGTTGGAATGGCTTAAATAATATCCATGATAGCTATTTTTTGACATCTTATTGTCTGCATTGCTTTATAATCTGCTACTACTCACCTACCTCTATCTTTGGTATTTTATTTTAATGAGTCCCTTTTTTTTTAATACAAAGATATGGAAAGGAGCAGGGTTGGGGGCATTTCTGGGAGAAGTGAGCCTTGGAAAAGCCAGTGTGAGGAAGAGGTAGAAACAGATTTTATGGAAATAGATTTGAGATACAGTGATTACAAGTAGAAAAAAAATGTTCTTCTCTCAAGCTGACCCGTTCTGCATATTTCTCTTGGATGGTCTCACAGAAATGAGGAGCTGAAAATATCCCATGCTACTCCAACCGTGTTGCATTTACTGATGGGGGAAAGGCTAAATGTCTTTCACTGGCCATGAAACAGAATGGTTTTTTTTTTTTGGATATTTATAAGACCTCCTGCAGCCTAAACTCAAAATCAGTTTTATAGTGAAATCTCATAGAGAAGTAAGGGGAATGAATTATCAGTGATTCCAAATGAGGTGAATTTGTTTAGTATGTTGAAAATGTCCAGATGCTGTAAACAGGAGAAGCTCATAATATATAATATATGTTTTATAAAGTATCATGTTATGTAATCTTAAAATGACTTTGTAATGTAACATCTTGCTTTCATTTTATATATTCAATGAAATCCTGAGAATTTAATGTTAGAGAAGAAAAACCAGTAGGAAAAGTAAAATATTTGATTTGAAAAGCAAATGATGCTTTTCAAAGAATTTTATATAAAAGTTAATTTTGTTGTCCCCATTTTATACAGAGGAAATTGAGACTCAGATAAAATTATTTGAATGTTGTAGCTTTTTATGTATTTTGTTTATTGTTCTTTCTTTACCTTATGTGGTGAATGTCATATTCAATTCAGTCATTTACTTTTTAGTGAGGGATAATTAACCTTTATTTTAGTAGTTTTTCTTTTTTTCCTTTATTTTTTAAAATTTCATTTAATACTTCTTCCTATTAAATTTAGTACACAATATATTTTTTTAATAAATGAAGTATACTGATTTCCATGTGACATTTTATGTCTAAATTTTGTCCTCTATTCTGTAGGTTGTTTTACTTTATTTGTTCTAAGTACTTTAAATTTCTCTGTCAACATCTTAAGATGACTACATAAGTGATTACTCTGAAGTACCTAAATATGTAGGTATTTAAAGACTTGTCATATACATATTAAATGTCAGACAAATAAGTGTCCTTTACAGAAAGAACAGAAGTTTTCACATCTAATCTGATAATCAAAAGAAAAAGTGTTATAGTAAAGGTGTTTAAATAGTAAACACAAAACCTCACCTCTGGAGTCTACTTTCCGTGTCATTGGATGAATTGCTTAACATCTGTAAGCTTAGGTTTCCTTATCTATAAATGGCAAAAATATATAGTGCCTCTCAAAAAGACCAGTAGGATTAAGTCAGAGTGAATATTAATTTACTTAGAATAAGGTACAATTGCATAATGCCGAGTGCCAACACTAAATCTATATTACTTCATTGAATCTACATATCTCACTAAGTTGGTTCCACTATTATATTTTCTTTACAGATAATAAAATGACTGTTTTGAGAGGTTAAACACATTGCCCAAGATTATACAAATAAGCAATTGCGAAAACATATTTTGAACTCAGGAAGTTCATATTCACAGTACAAGTTCTTAATTTTTTTATTGCCTCAATAACTGGATCTGCTATTACTACTGTATTCTAAAAATGACTGAGGAAAGCTATAATTATTAACAACATAGAATTGCTGCACTGACTTCTGAGATTAGGTGAGAAATAAATATTGAAAAGTTTCTTTTTCTGTGAAACAACAAAATAGAATTATCTTTATTCTTCAACTATAAATTAAAGTATACTGTAATAATAGGTCATATTAAAATTACTACAATTCCATCTCCCTCCTTTTAAGTTGTCCATTCTTTTATTTCAAAGTGTATATGACAATAAAATTGAGAAGACCCCCGCAAGAAAGCTAATAATGTATCACATAGTGTTTTTATACAGATTTCTAGCAAGTTCCTTCTATGCCAAGTGTAACTAGGTCAAGTTTGGATATGTGATTCACCTTAGCATTAGAAACAAAGATAATCAACTACTAAAATCAGGTCAGTGTACATTCCTAATCAAGACTGACAGAAGCAAACATAGAAATAAAGATCAAGAGATTACAGATTTAGACATTAGCTTTTCTACGAAAATGGACCCATATTGCAACTGTAATTTCTCTGTGTTTTTAGACAATTTTTTACTTCATGAATCAGTTTGGGAAGATTTTTCTTTTAATTTTATTAAATGAGGATGAATCTCATCTTCAGCTCTACATGCTAAGATTAAGTAATACATAGAAAATACATAGTTTATATACTAACTGGCAACAAGAAAGAAACATTGGATCAAGAAATCAATTATTTATTAAAACAAGAAAGAAAAATGTTTTATTTGTAAATAAAATATTTAACATATTTACAATATCTGAAGAATATATTTTATTATAGGAAACTTTAATATGCCTTTTTAAACTATCAAAACATTGTTCTAAAGAAATCAACTTTGTTTAGACGTTGTAAGTGTTAATCCTTCTCCTTGCCTCTGATACTTTAAGTAAGGAAAGCTAATCTGGATTTATGTCATCTGAATAATATCCAAAATTCAAACATGATGTAATCTCTTATTCCTTCTCTTTGAAACCCCTATTTCCTTTTCCCTTTGCTCTCAGCTGTTTTCTTTTGCCTCTCCATAAGTTCCATTTTCTGCAGCCAGATAACAGGAAAATCAGTGAAAGTGGTTAAATAAATAACACTACAGACAATTAATCATAGTGATTTCACCCCTGAACATTCATCAGAAAGGCCTTTCATTGTATTTGTAGAGCCTTATTTCTGAATTTTATTTAAGAAACTACTGAAGCATAATGCAATAAATCCTTTTTTATTTTAATTTTACAAATACAAATTTAAAAATAACAATTATCTTAAATAATATTAAGCAATACCATATTTTTTAGTTATTATTTCCCACAGTTTCTGAGCTATGACTTTTCACAGGATTTAGCTCTTTAGCCATTGGAGGTTAGATGATGATGAACTTTTGAGAGTTATCATTATTAACTTGGTGTAAACTTGAAAGAACCATAAAGATCCATTATCATATATTTTAGGATGATTTATTATTAAAATTTCCATTTTTTCAGATCCCCTTTTAATGTTATAGATGGAAGCCCTATCTACTTTCTCATAAACAGAATGCAATTCTTCCATCAAATTTTCTTCATTTGAAAATTCCAATTCCAAATTACTCTTCTTCTTTCTCACCTTCCCAGAATCTCTTATATAAAGCATAACAAATTTAAAGCATTTCAAAAGTGTGTATGAGGTATGCTTAAGTGAATGTGTTGATGGAATGTTACATAACTGTTGCAAATGTGCTACTGGCATTTTAGGAATTTTTTTTATAGTGTTTATTAACTAAAATATGTACACTTTCTGAAAATATTCATTGCATATACTTTATATGATGTAATAAACCCAGCTTTATAAAATACTGAAGTCTAAATTTTATGAATACAATAAGGTTTTTGTTGATATACTGGAACCAATAATACTATTTTATGATCAATGTTCCTATGCTATTTTCTCAAAAGATTCCATAGAAGGATTGGTGTCTGGGTCACAACTTTTATTGGCCTATTACAAAATGGGGCATCAATTTAGAAAAAGTCAAAGAGATCTGTATTCTGTCTTGCTAACTATGAATTACAGTTCATTTATTTTGAATAAATATATTGTGTTTTTCTATATATCCTTATTTGCTGGACATGAAAAGTATGAATCATATTTTAAAATTTTGTAATCTCAACTTTTTTTCTATAAAAATTGTAATCTAGTACTCATACAGTGGAAAAATATTCCCACTCTTTTATGAGATAACTATTGTAATCTAAATATTCTGGGGAGGAAGTGTTAAAAAATCATGGTATAGGAGTTTCAACCATCTGTGGAAGCCACTCACAATAGGATATGAAGCATTAGAAGGCACCAACAAAACTGAATAAGGGATATAATTAAAATAAAATAGATCAAATAAAGTCTGAGTAAACTGCTTCACTCAACATATATTAAACCCATTTGGTAGTAACACATCAAAATTATACATTTTATGTGTATACATTAAGTATGTATAATATTTTGTATACCAGTTATACCTCAACAAAGCTAAAAGATAAAATTAAAATAAAATATAAAGTACAATTAAATATCTTAAAAAAACACATCAAGAGATGGATTCAAGATGGCACTGTGAGAGGTGAGACAGAACTCCTCCCAAACCCCCATGTAATACAAAAATATAGTTAATACAACAAATCCTAAAAGAGCAAGAGGAAATAAGGATGCACCAGACTACATACACCTGGAGAACAGAGCAGACCTCACAAAATAGGGTAACATACCAAAGCCTGGATCTGGTGTGACCCAATCCTTTTCCCCACCCCAGCTCACTGGAGGGAGGAAGAGAAACAGATCAGGGAGGGGGTGGAAGCCTAAGACTGCTGAACATCTAGCCCTGGAGATCTGCTTTATGGGCACAAACCTACATTGCATAGTGCTCTGGAGATTAATGGCGTTGGAAAGCTAAGACAGGCAGAATACTTGAGAGACTGAGATTCCAGCCATTTGTGGAGGACAGGGATCCACATCTGACTGCTCTAGGACAAGCAAAAGGTGGGCAGTCTGAGAGGCTTCCTAGCAGCAAGAGGGCTGCTGAAGGGGCGGGGTTTGCACGGAGCTTGCTGCAGGGAAGAAGGAATAGGTGGACAGGGTTGTCTGGGTACTCTCTGCCCAGCAAGTTGGGAATTTAAAGGAGCTTCAGTCACTCCAGCCCCTTGGCTGGCTACTCAGCTCCAAGACCCCCACTGTGATATGCAGGTTGCTGCACCTTCCTCCTGGCCTGCAGGCACTGGCTCACAAAACAGCAGTCACTGCCCTGGCATCAGGCTAGCCAGAGGAAGTCCCAACCTATGACACCTACAGATGCAAAGCACAGAGGCTTACACCTGTGTGATTGGCCCACTGGCGCTGACACTGGAGAGAGGGACTGCAGCCAGCAAGCAGGAAAAAGCTCTTTCCTCCCCTGAGGCACCAGTGCAGCTCCCCTGTGACTCCCGACCTCAGTCCAGGGGGTGAGCACATACAGGGACTAGAGCCTCTGGGCACTACAGGTCACCACAAAGAAATATAAAATGTCAAAGGAACCTGGTTCAGACCAAAATCTCACAAACCCTAGAAAAAGGACCAAATGAAACTGAACTTACCAATCTTCCTGAAAGAGAGTTCAAAATAAAAATCATAAACATACTCGTGGAGGTACAGACAAATATTCAAGACCTCAGGGACAAACTTAGGATGGAGATTCAATCATTAAGAAATTACATATCTGAAATGCAACATACAATGGAAAGATTTAAAAGCAGATTAGATGTAGTAGAAGAGACAATAAATGGAATAATTAGAGAAGAGGAATACAAAGAAGTTGAGGCACAGAGAGAAAAAAGAATCTCTGAGAATTAAAGAATATCGAGAGACTTGTGTGACCAATCCAAACAGAACAATATTCACATAATAGGGGAACCAGAAGAAGAAGAGGGAGAAAAAGGGATAGAAAGTGTCATAGCGGAGGTAATTGCTGAAAACTTCCCAAATCTGGGGAAGGAAATAGTCTCTCAGGCCATAGAGGTGTACAAATCTCCCAAGACAAGTGACCCAAGGAAGACAACACAAAGATATATAATTATTAAAATAGCAAAGATTGCTGATAAGGACAGACTTTTAAAAGCAGTTAGAGAGAGAAAAAAGATCACATATGAAGGAATATCCATCAGGCCATCATCATATTTCTGAACAGAAACCTTAAGGCCAGAAGGGAGTGGCATGATATATTTAAGAGCCTCAAACCAAGAATATTCTACTCAGCAAGGTTATCATTTAAATTTGAAGGAGGGATTAAATAATTTTCAGATAAGCAAAAGCTGAGAGAATTAACCTCCCCAAACCACCACTACAGTGCATTTTTGAGGGACTATTATAGATCGAAGTACTCATACGGCTAAATAGCTGTCATCAGGGGAAATAAAACCACAGAAAAATAGAACAATTAATTACAAAGCAGATGCAAAACCAGATCAACAACCCCCAAAGTCAATCAAGGGATAAAGAGTACAGAATATGATACCTAATATATAAAGAATGGAGGAGGAAGAGAAAGGAGGAAAAAAAAAATCCTTAGGTTGTGTTTTTAATAACATACTGAATTAAATTATACTATTAGATACTAAGAGAATTACCCTTGAACCTTTGGGAACCACTAATCTAAAGCCTGCAGTGGCAACAAGTACATACCTACCAATAATCACCCTAAATGTAAATGGTCTGAATGCACCAATCCAAAGACATACAGCCACTGAGTGGATAAAAAAACGAGACCCATCTATATGCTGCCTACAAGAGACTCACTTCAAACCCAAAGACATATACAGACTGAAAGTAAACAGATGGCAAAAGATATTACATGCAACTAATAGGGAGAAAAAAGCAGGACTTGCAGTATTTGTATCAGAAAAAATAGACTTCAAAACAAAGAAAGTAACAGGAGACAAAGAAGGACATTACATAATGATAAAGGGGTCAATCCAACAAGAGGATATAAGCATTATAAATATATATGCACCCAACACGGGAACGCCGGCATGTGTGAAACAAATACCAACAGAATTAAAGGAGATAATAGACATCAATGCATACATTTTAGGTGACTTAAACACACCACTCACTCCAAAGGACAGATCAACCAGACAGAAAATAAGTAAAGACACAGAGGCACTGAACAACACACTAGAACAGATGGACCTAACAGACATCTACAGAACTCTACACCCAAAGCAACAGGATACATGTTGTTCTCAAGTGCACATGGAACATTTTCCAGAATAGACCACATACTAGGCCACAAAAAGAACCTCAGTAAATTCAAAAATATTGAAATCCTACCAACCAACTTCTCAGATCACAAAGGTATAAAACTAGAAATAAATTTTAGAAAGTAATCAAAAAGGCTCACAAATACATGGAGACTTAACAACATTCTCCTAATGAATCAATGGGTTAACGACCAAATCAAAACAGAAATCAAAGAATATATGGAGACTAATGACAACAACAACACAAAACCACAACTTCTGTGGGACGCAGCAAAGGCAGTTTTAAGAGGAAAGTATATTGCAATCCAGGCCTATTTAAAGAAGGAAGAACATTCCCAAATGAATAGTCTAAAGACACAATTACTGAAATTGGAAAAAGAACAAATGAGACCCAAAGTCACCAGAAGGAGGGACATAATAAACATCAGAGAATAAATAAATAAAATTGAGAAAAATAAAACAATACAAAAAATCAATGAAACCAAGAGCTGGTTCTTTGAAAAAACAAACAAAATAGATAAACCCTTAGCCAGACTTATTACGAGAAAATGAGAATCTAGACACATAAACAGAATCAGAAATGAGAAAGGAAAAATAACGACAGACCCCACAGAAATGCAAAGAATTAAAAGAGAATATTATGAGAATCTATATGCTAACAAGCTGGAAAACCTAGAAGAAATGGACAACTTCTTAGAAAAATACAATCTTCCAAAACTGATCAAACAAGAAACAGAAATAGTAAACAGACCAATCACCAGCAAAGAAATTGAAGCAGTAATCAAAAAACTACCTAATAACAAAACCCCCAGACCCGATGCATTCACCTCTGAATTCTACCAGACATATAGAGAAGAAATAACACCCATTCTCCATAAAGTTTTCCAAAAAATAGAAGAGGAGGGAATACTTCCAAACTCTTTCTATGAAGCCAGTATCACTCTAATACCAAAATCTGGCAAAGACGTCACCAAAAAAGAAATTTACAGACCAATATCCCTGATGAACGTAGATGCAAAAATACTCAACAAAATATTAACAAACCGAATTCAAAGGTACATCAAGAGGATCATACACCATGATCAAGTGGGATTCATCCCAGGGATGCAAGGATGGTACAATATTCGAAAATCCATGAACATCATCCACCACATCAACAAAAAGAAGAACAAAAACCACATGATCATCTCCATAGATGCTAAAAAAGAATTTGACAAAATTCAGCATCCATTCATGATTGAAACTCTCAACCAAATGGGTATACAGGACAAGTACCTCAACATCCTAAAGACTATATATTACAAACCCACAACTAATATCATACTTAACAGTGAGAAGCTGTAAGCTTTTCATCTACGATCAGGAACAAGACAGGTATGCCCTCCTCCACTGTTATTCAACATAGTACTGGAGGTCTAGCCACAGCAATCAGACAAAACAAAGAAATACAAGGCACCCAGATTGGTAAAGAAGAAGTCAAATTGTCACTATTTGCAGATGACATGATATTGTACATAAAAATCCCTAAAGACTCCACTCCAAAACTACTATATCTAATATCTGAATTCAGCAAAGTTGCAGGATACAGAATTAACCCACAGAAATCTGTTGCTTTCCTATACACTAACGATGAACTAACAGAAAGAGAAATCAGAAAAACAATTCCATTCACAATTGCATCAAAAAGAATAAAATACCTAGGAATAAACCTAATGAAGGAAATGAAAGACTATACTCTGAAAACTACAAGACACTCCTAAGAGTAATTAAGGAGGACACTAAGAAATGGAAATTCATCCCATGCTCTTGGCTAGGTAGAACAAATATTGTCAAAATGGCCATACTACATAAACCAATCTACAGATTCAAAGCAATCCCTATCAAACTATGAACAGCTTTCTTCAATGAACTGGAACAAATAGTTCTAAAATTCATATGGAACCACAAAAGACTCCAAATAGCCAAAGTAATCCTGAGAAGGAGGAATAAAACGGGGGAATTACACTCCCTGACTTCAAGCTCTACTACAAAGCCACAGTAATCAAGACAATTTCATATTGGTACAACAGAATAGAAAGTCCAAACATTAACCCAAACATATATAGTCAATTAATATTTGATAAAGGAGCCTTGGATGTACACTGGGGAGATGACAGCCTCTTCAACAGCTGGTGTTGGAAAAACTGGACAGCTACATGTAAGAGAATGAAACTGGACTACTCTCTAGCCCCATACACAAAGGTAAACTCAAGGTGGATCAAAGACCTGAATGTAAGTCATGAAACCATAAAACTCTTAGAAAAAAACATAGGCAAAAATCTCTTGGACATAAACATGAGCAACTTCTTCATGAACATATCTCCCCGGGCAAGGGAAACAAAAGCAAAAATGAACAAGTGGGACTATATCAAGCTGAAAAGCTTCTGTACAGCAAAGGACACCATCATTAGAACAAAAAGAGATCCTACAGTATGGGAGAATATATTCATAAATGATGTATCCGATACGGGGTTGACATCCAAAATATATAAAGAACTCATGCACCTCAACAAACATAAAGTAAATAAACTAATTAAGAAATGGGCAGAGGACATGAATAGACCCTTCTCCAAAGAAGAAACTCAGATGGCCAACAGGCACATGAAAAGATGCTCTACATCATTAATCTTCAGAGAAATGCAGATTAAAACCACAATGAGATATCACCTCACACCAGTGAAGATGGCCAACATCCAAAACACAAACAACTACAAATGTTGGCAAGGATGTGGAGAAAAGGAAACCCTCCTACACTGCTGGTGGGACTGCAAATTAGTTCAACCATTGTGGAAAGAAGTATGGAGGTTCCTCAAAAATCTCAAAATAGAAATACCATTTGACCCAGGAATTCCACTCCTATGAATTTACCCTAAGAATGCAGCAGCCCAGTTTGAAAAAGACATATGCACCCCTATGTTTATAGCAGCACTATTTACAATAGGCAAGAAATGGAAGCAACCTAAGTGTCCATCAGTAGATGAATGGAAAAGACGATGTGGTACATATGCACAATGGAATATTATTCAGCCATAAGAAGAAAACAAATCCTACCATTTGCAAAAACATGGATGGAGCTAGAGAGTATTATGCTCAGTTAAATCAGCCAAGCCGAAAAAGACAAGTATCAAGTGATTTCACTCATATGTGGAGTATAAGAACAAAGAAAAAACTGAAGGAACAAAACAGCAGCAGACTCACAGAACCCAAGAACGGACTAATAGTTACCAAAGGGAAAGGGACTGGGGAGGATGGGTGGGAAGGGAGGGACAAGGGGGAAAAGCGGGCATTACAATGAGCAGATGTAATGTTGGGGAGGCACAGGGAGGGCTGTACAACTCAGAAAAGACAAGTAGTGACTCTATAGCATCTCACCACGCTGATGGACTGTGACTTTAATGGGTTTGGTGGGGGGACCTGATGGAGGTGGTAGTTTAATCACCATAATATTGCACATGTAATTGTAGATTAATGATACCAAAATAAATTATTAAAAAAAAATGCAGGATCCAGTTTCAAAAAGACATATGCACCCCTATGTTTATCACAGCACTATTTACAAAGCCAAGAAATGGAAGCAACCTTGGTGTCCATCAATAAATGAATGGATAAAGATGTGGTACATATACACAATAGAATATTATTCAGTCATGAGAAGAAAATAAATCCTACCATTTGCAACAACATGGATGTAGGTAGAGGGCATTATGCTCAGTGAAATAAACCAGGCAGAGAAAGACAAATACCAAATGATTTTCCTCATCTGTGGATGCTAAGAACAAAGCAAAAACTGAAGGAACAGAACAGCACCAGACTCACAGAACCCAAGAATTGAGTAACAGTTGCCAAAGGTAAAGGGACTGGGGCTGGATGGGTAGGAAGGGAAGGTGAAGGGGAATATGGGGCATTAAGATTAACACACATAATCTAGGGGGGTGCACAGGGAATTCACTATAGCACAGAGAAGACAAGTAGTGACTCTAGCATCTTTCTATGCTTATGGACAGTGACTGTAATAGGATATGTGGTGGGGACTTAATCATGGGGTGAGTCTAATAACCACAATTTGGTCATGTACTTGTATAAATGGGATATTGTTGACCTTTTGGTGATAAGTAAAATGGAACAAAATGAAAATGCATAAAAACATTCCAGCTTTATGTGATCAGATTACTCAGGACACAATACCTGTAGTGTTTTATAGAGAAAAAATTAAACACTAAAATCCTCTGAATTTTTATAAAGTCAAAGAAAATGAATACTATTTGAATAATAATAAATAGAAGAGACATCAAATATGGCATGCACAATACTTAGGTTTAAATTTACTTGTAACTGTTTTATGAGCTAATATGTTATGAACTTTTAGTCTGAAAGAGTTGACTATTAAAATTCCCTAAAAGAAAAAATCTTGAAGAAATTGTTGCAATCGGTTTAGAAAATAATTTGCCATTTTCTTATAAATATATATGAAGATATTTTCAACCTTTAAGCTTTTCCCACATATCTGTTATGACAAATAGTTTAAGGAAGATATCAAAGACAGGGAGAGATATAAAGTTGGCACACATAGAGGAAACAATAATGTGTTAAGTTCAAATATATAGATTTAAAGTACAACCATTGATTTAAAGTGCAATGTATAACTCCAAGCACAAGGACAAATTCAGATACCTAGCATTCTTATAACTTGGAATGTAAAAGTTGTCCAAATTTGCAGGCTAATTACGGTATATAGGAGAGTCACACAATTTTGTTTAAAATGATACATGCCATGAGTGGAAACAAATATTGGCTGGAAGTAGATTCAATTAAATAGATTTATGACTAGTAAAATACAGTACCTTATGAATATTGATTAACCAAATACCCAAATACTACCAATATTATATTGTTTTCAATTTTTCCCTGTTTTATTCTTTCCATGTATGAGTTTGGACCTTTAGAAACTAGTAGGTCATCCAAGTTCCTATAGTGAACATTTTTCTATATTCCAGTGTGGGTAAAATTGCAATATTTCCAGAATCTCTTGCCTGGCCTTAGTGAATCTCCATATAAATAGGTGTTTCCAGGGGTTGGAGAGAAGTGGTGCATCTCCCTATCAGTAGGTGATTACGAGGGTGAGCGAGGGCATATCTGGACCAGAGAGGTTGGGTCGGGTCCGTTTTTGCAGCTGGGTCATGAGAGACACTGGCAAGCAGAAGTGCACAACTGCTTGTAGGCAGTAAATGGGTTTCTCCCTTTGACTTTAGCTTCAAAGGTAATTTGCCCCAGGCTGGGAACATATTTTACCCTGGACTTACATCCAGTATACCTTTAATTTAGTACAATGTTATTTATTTCATGTGAAAGTTTTTTATTCTTTTTTTTTTTGTACTTCATTACCACATAATTGTCAATGTTGCATTTAATTTGCCAATTTTATGTACAATGATATATGTGCCCTTGCCTTTTCATTTCTCAAACTGTTTATTTTTAATATATTTTATACCTTCATTACATCACTAAGAACATAAGAAAAAGAACACTATAAAATAGTTTGTAGTTATTAACATTTTTTTACACTGTAAAGGAAGGAAACCATATTCATAAATTCATTTTTAAAATAGGAGCACCTGAGAAACATGTTAAAAGTGATTCAGAAAAGCGAGTGTAGTTTTTGTACACGAACACCTAAAAAACAAAAGGCTTTATGAACTTTTAGCTTATACTTAAATATCTGTATTTTTAAAAAGTGAATATTTCCACAAGCAGTTTTCTAAAATATGAAAATGCACAAGGAACGTTTTATCTTCAACAACAAAAATCATTAAAAAGAAAAACTAGGCAGTTTTGACTGAATAACAGTTTCTGTTTTTACAAGTAATAAATGAATCTTCATTACATATACTCTTAATAGAGTATTACATTGCTTTGTGCTGGTCCTATGATATATATATATTTTTATTTATGTCAGCATCTTGATTCCAGATAGGTAAGTATCTAAATCTCAAGTAAATCACACATCCCGTTTTTGTTTTTGAAAACCTCTGGGTATGGAAAATCCTCAGCTTCCATAATGCATAATCTCTTATCAGAATGTTTTATCATACATGACATAGAACTCTGTTAGAACTATATTTGTCTACCTTTTTTCCTAACTTGAATTTAAACTCTTTATTCTAGATTATTTTTCTAATAAAAGAAAAATTACTATCCTATGTATAATAATTCTTTATATTAATGACTTCTGCTAGCTTTATCATACATAACATTGCAAATTCCTATTGTTTCTTTGAAATGTTATTTGCTTTCTTACTCTTTAAAAGGTTAAGGATTATTATTTTAAAGCTTTTAAACATCAGGCCTATGTAGAAATGGCTTAAGTTGTATTTTTAGGGAATGCCTTTAATAAAATATACCCACATACATACACACACACACACACACAATCATTTTAGATCAAAATAAACTTGAAACTGTCCAAAACATTGAGATAACATAGAAGTGGTAACCTAATGATAGTGATTATTAGAAATTATAGATATTTTAAAATGCATTGTTAAGTAATAAGAAATTGTAAGGTAGCGCATTTTGCAAATTTAAATTTTGACATATTAATCTGATAATACTTAATTTTTTTCTGTTAATGTTAAACCAATGTTTGCCTAACTTCATGTTATGAAAATATAGGCTGTCCATACAACTGAAGAAGAAATTGCAAAATGAGGACAGAGTATGTCTTTACTTTTAGCAACAGTATCATTAATGATTAACAGAAATGGAAGAGTTTAAAAATACATGAATCAATCTCAACGTTTTTGGATGAAAAATAGTGTGTGTATGTGTGTGTGTGTGCGTTTGTGTTTTCCTTAGAAAGGGTTTTTCTTCCGATATTACCCAAAGAAGTAACGTTTTTCACATAAAATTTCCTCAAAAAGTTCTGACAAATATCGTCCAGGGAAGTTATATACTGTTTCATTTTCTGTCACATGTTCAGCAACCTTATATATCACAGAATATAGATTTGATAAAATTTTCTTTTTTGCATCTATATCTGTTTTTTACTACTATACTATTTTTGCTGATTTTATTACTAAAACTATCCATAATGTTAGTTACAGTTCATGTAGTTTGCAACTGTATAATTGATATGCTTATACAGTAATTGTAAGTTTTTGTACTTTCCCATTCATATCCTTTGAAATTACTACCATAAAATACATATTATATTAACTAAACTCTCTTCAGTGTTCAGGATATCTACAAAATGTTCTCTGGATCATTTTTGTTATTATTTTAGAAATACTTTCATTATATATTAAATTTTCTTCAGAGATTTTTTGAATTTTAACTCTGTGTACCATCTCTAACTTATTCCATTATTAAATTGTACATGGCTAATTTAAAAGATATTTTTCTTCTTCCTGGTAAACATATTAAGGCAAAATCATTTTTACTTTCTATTAATTTGCATATTAAAATGTCACCATCGTCTGTTTTATTCCAACACAGATTTCTGTTGATGGATACTTTGACATAAATATATATCTTTAAAAAATATTACTTTGAATTCATTATACTGTTTTGACATCCGGGATAATCAACAATATTGATCTCTTAATTTGCAAAAATATTGTTTATTTTGGATCCTTTTCCAAATACTCTATTTTTCATTTTGTGTCACCAGCATTAACTGATAGGTTGAAACAAAGCAAACCCAGTTACAACACTTTGCCAAAGTCACAAGTAATGTCTGGGACAGATTGCACAACCTTGTCCTACAGTATGTGGCCATAAAAAAAGTGTACTTTTTATTGCCTCAGTTTATATGTGTATATCCCTACCTGACAGGAGAGGGGAAGTTGAGTGTATCTTCTATGTTCATTAAGTTTGTTTTAATGTCATGAACTAAGATAATGTAACTATTAATACTATTGTGTGCAAGTTTATTAGTTATAAAGCTTAATCATTTCAAGGGTTAACTAATTATGGCCCTGTTGACTAAATCTGGCCTGCAACCAATTTTCGATTTAAAAAAGGGTGGGGGGAGCATGGGTCACTCCTATTAATTTACCATTGTTTATGTTTGCTTACATGCTTCAATAGCAGAACTGAGTAGTGGCCAAAAAAGATCATATAGCCCTCAAATCCTAACATATTTACTATCTGAACCTTTACTGAAAAAGTTTACAAAACTCTGATTCTGAATTGACTCCAATTCTTTTAAAAAAACAATGTACAAGGCTGTTGAGAGGAAATACCCATCCCCATTCTCATTCCAGGCCTTAATGGATTTTTGCTTTTATCTTGAATTATTTGATTGTTATTTATCAAAGTTTAATTGGTATAAATATCCCCAAAACTAATATAGGCATGTTTTCCCTTTTTAAATTATTGTTAGTTTTTTGGTAGCTCTTTTTTCACTCATATGTTCTTTTCTATTCTGTTTCCCTTTGATACCAGTGATTTTTATTACAGTTTTGTGTTCACTTGGCTTTTTGGGTTTTCAATCAATAATAATGATGCATTAAATGGATGATATCTTTATGGATAGGAATAGGATTGTTCAGGACTTTTCCAGAGAGATCAAAATAATTGCACACAACTAGTTTTATCTTTCAAGCATTTAATTCATATCAACTTAAAAAATAGAAATGAGAAAACATATAAAGTTTAACACATCATAAATTAAGGGTACAGTAACTTGTTCTATATGAACAGACACACACATACATATACCACACAGGAAAGCCAGTGAGTATCCTTTGAGAATATCCTTCTGTTGGAGTTATTACTTTGCCCAACTATAGCCACTATGATTTTTGAAAAACCTTTAGCCACTCAGCAAAAAAAAAATGCCCTCCCCATATTCACAATCCCAAATATTAACATCAAAAATATTTAGCTATCTAACATAGAGTTTTAATTTGCTTACTCCTTTTCAGAATTCATGATTGCCTGTAAATTGCATTCAATTTATTATAGAAAAGTCAAGAGGAAGAAAATGCTTACCAGGAATGCAAAGTTAATTTTGGAATTATGTGGCCTTTATATGTGTGCATATATATATATATATAAAATCTCTGCTAAAGGATTTGTTCTTCAAAAAAAATATATGGATAAAGCAAATCAGAAAGCCAAGGGTTAATATTTAACACATTTCTGATTTATTTTACAAAATGTCAGTAGCGTAAGTTATATTAGACATAGTGGTGCTGTAAAAGAAATTAAAATTTGACTTGGGTGTGCAGTTTAGAAAGGAGCAACAAGTTTCTTACTGTTCTTTGAAAGATAGCTCTTAGCAACTGTGAATATTCAATAATCAAAATGAATGATCCTTGTGAATCTTAACATTCAGCTTCATTTAAACAATATACAAAAGATAACAGAAAATCTACCAAATTGCCAGGTCATAAATTTTAAAACAACTTCTCATTTCCATGATCACTGTGGTTACAAAAATATAAACTATGATAATTAATTTAGAAAATTTTAAATGGATAAAAATAAAAAAAACAGTTTTGAATTTACACATGTGATATAGTAATGAGAATTGAGAATATATATCTTCTTATATAATTTGATTTTCATTTACAGGAATACCTTACATGTATGTCTTCAGTCCTCAATTTAACTTTTCTTTTTAACATCTCTCATGTGCTTATTTGCTATTTGCATATCATCTTTGGCAAAGCATTTCTTAAAATCTTTTGATTACTTTTTTATTCATAAAAGCAATTTGTCTTTATGGTAAAAATCTGGAAAATCACAAAACTATAAAGGAGCAAACTGAAATCATTCTTAATCAAATCTTGTGTTAATATTGCATAATATAACACAATATGTTTAACTTGATGTCCTGTTTTTTTTTTTTGCTATTATTAATGTTCAATTACATGAGCAATATTATGGTTACTAGACTCCCCTATTATCAAGTCCCCACCACATACACCATTACAGTCACTGGCCATCAGCGTAGTAAGATCCTATAGAATCACTCCTTGTCTTCTCTGTGTTATACTGCCTTCCCCGTATACCACCCCACCCCACTACATTATGTTTGCTAATCATAATACCCCTTTTTCCCCTTTATCCCTGTCTTCCCCCCCATCTTCCCCAGTCCCTTTCCCTTTGGTAACTGTTAGTACATTCTTGGGTTCTGTGAGTCTGCTGTTGTTTTCTTCCTTCAGTTTTTTCTTTGTTCTTATACTCCACATATGAGTGAAATCATTTGGTACTTGTCTTTTTTGGCTTGGCTTATTTTACTGAGAAAAATACCCTCTAGCTCCATCCATGTTGTTGCAAAAGGTAGGATTTGTTTTCTTCTTATGGCTGAATAATATTCCATTGTGTATATGTACCACATCGTCTTTATCCATTCATCTACTGATGGACACTTAGGTTGCTTCCATTTCTTGGCTATTGTAAATAGTGCTGCGATAAACATAGGGGTGCATATGTCTTTTTCAAACTGGGCTGCTGCATTCTTAGGGTAAATTCCTAGGAGAGGAATTCCTGGGTCAAATGGTATTTCTATTTTGAGATTTTTGAGGAACCTCCATACTTCTTTCCACAATGGTTGAACTAATTTACAGTCCCATCAGCAGTGTAGGAGGTTCCCCTTTATCCACCTCCTTGCCAACATTTGTTGTTGTTTGTCTTTTGAATGATGGCCATACTAACTGGTGTGAGGTGATATCACATTATGGTTTTAATTTGCATTTCTCTGGTGATTAGCAATGAGGAGCATCTTTTCATGTGCCTGTTGGCCATCTGAATTTCTTCTTTGGAGAAGTTTTTGTTCAGCTCCTCTGCAAATTTTTAATTGGCTTATTTGCTGTTTGTTGAGGTATATGATCTCTTTATATAATTTGGATTTCAACCCCTTATCTGATATTTCATTTATGAATATATTCTCCCATACTGTAGGATGTCTTTGTTCTACTGATGGTGTCCTTTGCTGTACAGAAGCTTTTCAGCTTGATATAGTCCCATCTATTCATCTTTGCCTTTGTTTCCCTTGCCTTGGAGATACGTTCATGAAGAAGTTGCTCATATTTATGTCCAAGAGACTTTGCGTATGTTTTTTTCTAAGAGTTTTATGGTTTCATGACTTATATTCAGGTCTTTGATCCATTTTGAGTTTACTTTTGTGTATGGGGTTAGACAATAATCCAGTTTCATTCTCTTACATGTAGCTGTCCAGTTTTGCCAACACCAGCTGTTGAAGGGGCTATTTCCCCATTATATATCCATAGCTCCTTTATTGTATATTAATTAACCATATATGCTTGGGTTTATATCGGGGCTCTCTAGTCTGTTCCATTGGTCTAAGGGTCTGTTCTTATGCCAGGACCAAATTGTCTTGATTTCTGTCGCTTTGTAGTAGAGCTTGAAGTCAGGGAGCGTAATTTCCCCCACTTTATTCTTCCTTCTCAGGATTGTTTTGGCTATTTGGGATCTTTTGTGGTTCTGTATGAATTTTAGAACTATTTGTTCCTGTTCAATGAAGAATGCTGTTGGTATTTTGATAGGGATTGCATTGAATCTGTAAACTGCTTTCAGCAGGATGGCCATTTGGATAATATTAATTCTTCCTACTCATGAGCAGGGGATGTGTTTCCATTTACTGGTGTCCTCTTTAATTTGTTTCATGACTGTCTTGTAGTTTTCAGAGTATAAGTCTTTCACTTCCTTGGTTAGGTTTATTCCTAAGTATTTTATTCTTTTTGATGCAATTGTGAATGAAATTGTTTTCCTGATTCCTCTCTTGCTAGTTCCCATTAGTGTACAGAAATGCAACAGATTTCTGTGTATTAATTTTGTATACCACAGCTTTACTGTATTCAGATATTAGATCTAGTAGTTTTGGTGTAGATTCTTTAGGTATTTTTATGTACAATGTCATATCATCTGCAAACAGGGACAGTTTGACTTCTTCCTTACCAATCTGGATGCCTTTTATTTCTTTGCGTTGTCTGATTGCCATGGGTAGGACCTCTAGAACTATGTTGAATAAAAGTGGAGAGAATGGGAATCCTTGTCTTGTTTCTGATCTTAAAGAAAAAGCCTTTTCAGCTTCTCGCTTTTAAGTATAATGTTGACTGTGGGTTTGTCATATATGGCCTTTATTATGTTGAGGTACTTGCCCTCTATACACATTTGTTGAGAGTTTTTATCATGAATGGATGTTGAATTTTGTCGAATATTTTTCAGCATCTATGGAGATGATCATGTGGTTTTTGTCCTTCTTTTTGTTGATGTAGTGGATGATGTTGATGGATTTTCAAATGTTGTACCATTCTTGCATCCCTGGGATGAATCCCACTTGATCATGATGGATTATCTTTTTGATGTATTTTTGAATTCGGTTTGCTAACATTTTGTTGAGTATTTTTGCATCTATATTCATCAGGGATATTGGTCTGTCATTTTCTTTTTTTGTGGTGTCTTAGCCTGGTTTTAGTATTAGAATGATGTTGGCCTCATAGAACAAGTTTGGGAGAATTCCCTCCACTTGTACTTTTTGGAATACTTTAAGGAGGATTGGTATTAGGTCTTCACTAAATGTAAATGTTTGATGAAATTCAGCAGTGAATCCATCTGGTGCAGGACTTTTGTTCTTAGGTAGTATTTTACCAATTCAGTTCTTTGCTGGTAATTGGACTATTCAGATTTTCTGCTTCTTCCTTGGTCAGCCTTGGAAGGATGTATTTTTCTAGAATGTTGTCCATTTCTTATAGGTTATCTAGTTTGTTACCATATAATTTTTCATACTGTTCTCTCATAATTCTTTGTATTTCTGTGGTGTCCATAGTGATTTTTCCTTTCTCATTTCTGACTGTTTATGTGTGTAGACTCTCTTTTTTTCTTGATAAGTCTAGCTAGGGATTACATTCTTCTCAATTTTTTTTTTAAATTTCTGCTTTAATCTTTATTATGTCCCTCCTTCTAATTACTTTATGCCTCATTTGTTCTTCCTTTTCTAGTTTCATTAATTGTGTGTTTAGACTGTTCATTTGTGATTGTTATTCTTTCCTGAGGTACGCCTGTATTGCAATGTATTTCCCTCTTAGCACGGCCTTCACTGCATCCCACAGATTTTGCGGTGTTGAATTATTGTTGTCATTATTTGTCCATATATTGCTTGATCTCTGTTTTGTTTTGGTCATTGATCCATTGATTATTTAAAAGCATGTTATTAAGCTTCCAGGTATCTGGGTTTTTTCATTTTTCTGAGTAATTTATTTCTAGTTTCATACCTTTGTGATCTGAGAAGCTGGTTGGTACAATTTCAATCTTTTTGAATTTACTGAGGTTCTTTTTGTGGCCTAGTATATGATCTATTATTGAAAATGTTTAAGGTGCACTTTAGAAGAGTATGTATCTTGTTGATTTTGGATGGAGTGCTCTGTAGGTGTCCGTTAAGTTCATCTGTTCTAATACACTGTTCAGTGCCTCTGTCACTTTATTTATTTTCTGTCTGGTTGATCTGTCCTTCAGAGTGAGTGGTGTGTTGAAGTCTCCTAAAAGGAATGCATTTAATTCTATTTCCCCCTGTAATTCTGTTAGTATTTGTTTCACATAGATGATCCTGTGTTGGGTGTGTAGATGTTTATAATAGTTATATCCTCTTGTTGGACTGACCCTTTTATCATTATGTAATGTCCTTCTTTGTGTCTTGTTACTTTCTTTGTTTTGAAGTCTATTTTGTCTGATACAAGTACTGCAACACCTGCTTTTTTCTCCCTATTAGTTGCATGAAATATCTTTTTCTATCCCTTTACTTTCGGTCTGTGTACATCTTTGGGTTTGAAGTGAGTCTCTTGTAGGCAGCATACAGATGGGTCTTTTTTTTATCCATTCAGTGACTCTATATCTTTCGATTGGTGCATTCATACCATTTACATTTAGGGTAATTATTGATAGGTATGTACTTATTGCCATTGCAGGCTTTAGAATCGTGGTTACCAAAGGTTCAAGGGCAATTCCCTTACTATATAACCATCTAATATAACTCACTTTGTATGCTATTACAAACACCATCTAAAGATTCTTTTTTTTTCTTCCTCCTATTCCATTCTTTGTATGTTATGAATCATATTCTGTACTCTCTGTGTATCCCTTGGGTGACATCTACTTAGTCTTAGGAATACTTCCATCTATAGGAGTTCCTCTAAAATGCACTGCAGAGGTGGTTTGTGGGAGGTAAATTCTATCAGCTTTTGCTTATCTGAAAATTGTTTTATCCCGCCTTCAAATTTAAATGATAACCTTTCCTGGTGTAATATTTTTGGTTCAAGGCCCTTCTGCTTCCTTGCATTAAATATATCATGCCACTCCCTGCCTGCCTGTAAAGTTTCTGTTGAGAAATCTGATTATAGCCTGATTGGTTTTCCTTTTCATGTGATCTTTTTTCTCTCTCTAGCTGCTTTTAAAAATATGTCTTTATCCTTGATATTTGCCATTTTAATTATTATATGTCTTGATGTTGTCTTCCTTGGGTCCCTTGTGTTGGGAGATCTGTGCATCTCGATGACTTGAGAGACTATCTCGTTCCTCAGATTGGGGAAGTTTTCTGCAATTACCTCCTCAATGACACTCTCTATCTCTTTTTCTCTCTCTTCTTTTTCTGGTACCTCTATTATGCGAATATTTTTGCGTTTGATTTGGTCACACAGTTCTCTCAACATTCTTTCATTCTTAGAGATTCATTTTTCTCTGTGCCTCAGCTTCTTTGTATTCCTCTTCTGTAATTTCTTCCATTTACCGTTTCTTCTACTACATCTATCCTGCTTTTAAATCCCTCCATTGTATGTTTCATTTCAGATATAGAATTTGTTAATGATTAAATCTCCATCTTAAATTCACTTCTGAGTTTTTGAATATTTTTATGTACCTCCGTAAGCATATTTATGATTTTTATTTTGAACTCTCTTTCAGGAAGATTGGTGAGTTCAGTTTCATTTGGCCTTTTTCTGGGGTTTGTGAGATTGGGGTTTGTGAGATTTTGGTCTGTATCATGTTCTTTTGACATTTTGTATTTCTATGTGGTGCCCTGTAGTGCACAGAAGCTCCAGTCTCTGGAGCTGCTGTATCCCTAGAGTGAGGTTGGGGGTCGTATGGGAGCGGAGCTAGTGCCTGGGGGAAAGAAAGATCTGTTTCCTGACTCCCGTCTGCCCTGCCGGTCTCTAGTATCACAGCCAGTGGCTGAGTACACAGGTGTAAGCCTCTGTGTTTGGTTTCTCTAGCTGTTGTAGGTGAGGCCTCCCTCTGGCTGGCCTGATGCAACTGCCATGACTGCCTATTTGCGAGCTTATACTGTCAAGCCAGTAGGAAGGCTCGGCAGGCTGCACATCACAGTGGGGGGCCTTGGAGCTGTATAGCCAGCCAGGGGGATGGAGCACCTGAAACTCCCCGAATTTCCCAATCTGCTGGGCAGAGCATGCCCAGACAACCTTGTCCCCCATCCCTTCTCCTGCGCAGCAAGCTCTGTGCAAATCGTGTGCCTTCAGCAGCCCTCTTGCTGCTAGGAAGCCTCTCAGACTGCCTGCTTTTCCCTTGTCTCAGAGTGTGGCAGGGTGTGGATCCCATCCTCCACAAACGGCCAGAATCTGTCTCTCAAGCACTCTGCCTGTCCCAGCTCCCCATCCTCCAGGGCACCAAACAATGTAGGTTCCTGCTTGCAAAGCAGATCTCCAGGGCTAGGTGTTCAGCAGTCCCAGGCTTTCACCCCCTCCCTCACTCCATTTCTCTTCCTCCTGCTGGTGAGGTGGGGTGGGGGAAGGGCTCAGGTCCCGGCAGATCCAGACTTTCATATGTTACCCTGTTTTGTGAGGTCTGCTCTGTTCGTGAGGTCTGTAGCAGTCTGGTGCAGCCTTCTTTCCTGTTGCTGTTTTAGGGTTAGTTGTATTGACTATATTTTCACACTCTCTGTGGTTTTGGTAGGAATTCTCTTTCTCACCTCTCACACTGCCATCTTTGATCTCCTCCTCAACTTGTCTTGATGCTGAGAATTAATATTTAATAAAAGCATTCTATTTATTTGCAAAAAATAAAGGAAACAGTAAAGGGGATTAACTTTTAAAATTTAATATGCAACACATTTATGGGTTGAGGAATACATTCAAATTGTATGGGCTCATATTTTTCAGAAAACCATGGGTTCATTGTGAAGTTTTAGGTTTTTTCTAGACTGTGGTATTTTGTCATCTATTTATTGGCATGCTTAAGTGTCTGACCAAACCAAGCTCTTTTGTAGCTGTTTCATGCATACCTTCTTCAGTGGTTACTTCAGTGGTGCTGAGAGACACAGAGAGACAGAGGAGGGGGAGAGATGAAAATTTTTAAAAAGGAAAGGAAAAAACTATACAAAATGAAAATGAAAAAAATAATTATATGGTATGGAAAGTTTGGTCTCTCAATAGACATCTCCTTGGCACTGATAAAATAAATCGCATAAAAGAAACCAATGATTATTTAGTGTATTCTACTCTTGGAAGTTTTCAGTTCAATTTAATTGCAGCTTTAGTTATTGTAACATGAGAGAAATTAAGTTGTTTACTAAATTCATTAGAATAATTACAGATTTATGTTATATGCTTTAAAGCTAAGTGCTTTTTTATCCATTCTACTTCTTTTAAATTACTATAGAGCCACACTACTCTCCTCCCTAAGCTTTAGTTCAGTTCAGGACATTCAGTATTTTTCTAGATTCATGAAAGCAATGTAAAAAGAGTGTTTTTTAATATATAAAACTCTTAATATGAATTTATGTGAATAGTTAATTTAGGGATAAATAAGCAGTTCCCTCAAGTTAGTTTGTTAATTGTCTGAATTCTCTAAGGCACAATTAAATTTAAGTTCAAACATATTCCTTTTTTAAGGATTACATTAGATCAGTAAGTTTATGTCCATGGTTGTTGTATTTACAGTGTCTAATTTTGTTGATTAATTGTGAGAGCTCTTTTCTCCTCTCTGACAGTTCTAAAACATACTGTTTACTAGCATAACTCTTTGAATGGAACAATATATTTTCAAGTTCTTCATCTGGCTTATTGTGTTAATTGCAACTGTTTTTATATAATGAAAATTATATTATCTTAATAGGAACACATTATTAGAGATGACTATGTAATTCTCCATAATTCAATGATTAAAAGCTATTCAGTGCCAAAAACATGTAGCTTAAAATTAAATGATGGAAAATCTAATACAATATTATCACACTTAAAGATCTTTAATTTAATAATAATGTCCACTTTTATTTGTTTAAAAGAGGAGAGAATAGTATTAATATGTTCTATTTTAAGTGAGTAGATAGTTTGGGTTTCATAATTAAACTCAAACTCTTATCTAAAAAAAATCATATGAATAAATTATGTATGCTGAAATTCCAATAACTAAGTTTTAAAAATTAATATATTGATTTTTAAAGCAATTGTAATACAAATTAACATTGCAAATTAGTAACAGTTTATTATTCACAATAGTTATTTTATATAATATTTAAAACAATTGTTTATTTTATTTAATTTTGAAATATTTTTAGATGTTTCTATACTTATTCTATTTGATCGTGATGAATGGATCATAATTGGCCTGGATGATGGCTTTATGTAATATAAACTTTTACATAAAGTCCTAAGTGAACCTCAGAATACCATCTAGATTGTATTTCAAATGATGTGTTTGTGAATCTTGAATAGATTGTTTAGATAGTAGAAAAGCTGCAATCATAAATGAATATGACATTTAGTTATACCATTGAAGAAAGGCAGATTTTTTTCACAGAATATTTATTAACTCCTTCAGGTTAATTTATTAAATTTATTACATTTATATACATTATAAAAGATTGCAACTAGAACAAGTCATATAATGAAGTAAAGACAAATAAGATCTGAAGTGATGGGTGAATTTACATAAGGACTCTGGACACCCTTTTGGAGTGAGGGTACTTCTAGCATTTCCCTTAGAGTGGCTATAACCAAGATACAAAAGAAGGAGAAAAGAATGAAACACCAACGGGGAAATCACAGAAAAAGAGTATGTCTGAGATAGTGGCACAAGCTATTAAAAGAAAAATAAAAAAGACCAAGAGGGTTCAGGAAGAGATCTAATCCCTGATATATGTGAAGCTACATATGAATATTCAGTCCAGACATCTTGGAAGAACTGAGGTCAGTCTTTCTTGACTTATTCCCTCCTTAAGAAGTTTACACAGAACAGTGCAGGAGAATGGTATTTCCATTATTCCTAGATGAGGTAGAGTGAGGCATCCTAAGCAGTGTGTAAATAGTGTTGTAAATTCAGTCTGAGGATATATGAAAGGCCATTATGGAAGAGGCTGCACAAAAGGATGGGTAAGGTTTAAACATGTATGGATGTTGTACAGTTACAATACTCAGGTTTTACAATGGAAAACATACCAAGAAAAAAGAAAAAATATTTCTAGATCTAATAAGAGCTGATTACCTGTATCTTTTCAATCATTTAAATCAGTTAGGACTCATCTGGTTCCCTAGAACTACTTTTCCCATTTCATCTTTTATTATATAGTTTTATTCCCTTTAAGCATCTGCTTTTCTTAGAATCTTTTTATCTTATTTGGATGACTGTTATGGAAAACTTTTGTGCAAAAATTATGAGTAGAATTGTCATTGTTTTGATTTACTTTAATATTACTTCCTCATTCTCTGACCTGTAGAGTAAGATCAATGATGAGGATTAATGTCACTGGCCTCCCAATCTGTCCTAGACACTTTATTTGAGTCTTCACCTTACCTAGAATTAAATTCTAAAAAAAAAAAAAGGCAAACAAATATTTTAACCCTGTTCAGCAGGTGAGATAAGTAAGCTTCAAAAAGTTTAAGTACTTTTCAAAATAGTTGAACCAAGTCTCTCTGATACCAGTCCATGTATATCTCTAGCAGTTACAACAGAACTATACTTAGAGACTATTGCTTAACCTCCTGTTTTTTTCCAAAGTATGTCTGTCTAATAGCATTTTAAAGCTGCAATTAATTACAGTATATATTGGATAAATTGAAGAAGGATTGAATCTATTTTTACATATTACTTTATAAAATAAACATCAGAAATTCACTCTGTCAGAGTATTGTTTATAAGATAAACAATGAGCTAAACTGTTAAAATAAAAAATTTGCTCTGGAGAGATCAATAATGAAATTGATGATCCAGCACACAATCTTTTTTATTCTTCTTCAAAGCACTTTGTGTTATAATACATGTCCTTGAAGAAACTATGTGTTTAATATTTAAACTCCAAACTATTGTTCACTGAGGTAGAAATTTGGATACTGAAGTCATGCATCTAAATCCTATTAGAAGTATAAAGAATATACTTAAAATTTCAGGATGTTGATCTGGGCCGTTTGCAGTGAACTGCAGTTAAGCAGAAAATGCATTTTTGAGTTTGCTGTATTAGAGATAATGTAACTACTTTGCTCAAGAATAAAGTGATAACTTAAATGTAATTTTTTGTTTCATATACAACCTCCCATACATTTTAGAGTAACTTGCATTACATACTGCTTATCTCTGAAGTTTTAATGTGACTATAACATTACATTAGCTTCAAATGCCTGTTCCCCAAATTTATTATTACATAGTGCCTCCTCCCATTTCTGTGGGACTGGATTTCCTTCTTGTTTTTCTGGCTTCTGCCTGGAAGACAGTTCTTGACCTCTCACTGATGTGCCAGTGCTGTGCTGCTACAGCTGTCACATATTTACAGCTCTGCTTTGAATGCTTTATTTATGCAATATATTTTTACTTCACCTATTTCCATGTTTTTGTTGTCACTATCTCAGTTTACTCCGTTGTTGACATGAATCAAATCAGTTCTACACATACATGAAAAACAGATGTGAAGGGAAAAAACAGGATAACCCAAACATGAGAGGTGTGGAGAATTGTTGGTTGTGGATTTACAAGTTTAAAATTAGGAATTTCTTTCAGAGCTAGGTGGATAAGAATTTTTACATACCAATTACAGCTCCAGTTTGCTTTATCATGCAACCAGTCTTAAGAATAGCAGGATAATTTACATGTAGACTGTACTATTTTATGCTTTTGACAAATTTATACACATTAATAAAAATATAACAACATAAAGGGAAGGATATACTGTTTTTTTATGAACAGGAAACCTGAAAAGAGTCTATCATGTATTTTAAGACATTTTCTGAAATTTGTCTTGCAGTTTTTATGTCATTCAGTCAAACATTTAGTTTTTATAGAGCTTCTCTTATGGTAATTTATATGGCTATCCCATAATTAGCCTCTGTTCTGTCACCTGGTGAATCTCACATTCCAATGAGGTAAACTAGGCTTTATTTATTCAAATGTGTTTGTAATGTGTATATGTGTGTATATGTGCTAAATTCAGTGACTTATGAAGGTTAACAAAAAAGAACCTCTGGCCTCAAGGATCCTATGATTTAGTGAGATGGATAGATTTTACTCAATAGGTTTTGTGTCTACATTGTTTTATGGTGCTTCTTAAAATATCCATATATTTATTATAGTCTGTGTTTCTGTATTTTAACCTTCAGCTTTTCAAACTCTTTCTCTCTTTTTATCATGTGAACCAAAACTCTGTACTCAACCGAGCCTACATCTCCATTAACATGATTTACTCTAGTGTCTTTACAGATACCCTTATATTGTCTTCATCAACATGACTTATGACTTTACTATTCTGGATCTCTTGCCTAGATAGATAAATTTGCTCATTTTAGGAACTTCCTAAACCCCATTTAAATAGATATCAAAATATTTAACTTTTTTATATAATGGTATCACATGATTAACTCTGAGTTCTCAAAACATCAATTTTTTAAGTTATCACATGATTAACTCTGAGTTCTCAAAACATCAATTATTTTTGGAAAGCTAGGACTTAAAAATCTTGCAGGCCCGCAGAGAGCCAGTCAAGTTCTCTTTATCACTATGGCCCAAGATCTTTAATACAGAAACAGTACTTACCTTTGCAAACCCTTGGGCATTTGGCTTGAGTGTCTCTCAGAACATTATGATTATAGTTAATTAATCTTGTCGGGTCCAAGTTATGACTTTTTTGAATCAAATCTCCTCAAATATTAAGTTAATGTTCTATCCTTGAATTAAAAAAAAGCTTTATAAAAAATAGTTGTAAAAAAACACTTTATAAAAAAAATCCTTTATCAGATCAGATATGAAAACTTCTGTGTGTAAAGGACACTATTATTTCTTTCTCTCTGTCCTTGTCCTTTTTTTGTGTGTTTTTTAATATGAAAATAGATATTTTTCATATGCCTATATAAAAAAGTAAATAGGGAAAAAGATAGAAATAGATTGCAATAACCCTATTCTTCAAACCTGGTGGCGGAAAAATTCAAGGGTTTCTTAAAATAGAATTCCTCAGTCAAACTTTACCTAAGGTCACTTAGCAAAAATTTATAAAGACTTTCCATAACTTTATTTTGTTTTGTTTGTTAATATCTGAATCTGTGAGACATCTCTTTAACATTACTGCTTTCTTTCTAATGGAAAGTGAAAATTAGTTGCGTCAACATTTGAAAACGATACAGCCATTAGGCTGAGACATTCAAGAACCAAGGTCAAAGCCACTCTTTTAGTGGCTATTTAAATGGGTTTCAGTCTAAATTTTAGTCTGTCCCTTTCCAGGACCAAAGAGTGGTTCATGAGCATATCTATGCTATAACGCATATTTCTAAACTTATGTTTTATTTTTTTTTATTTATTTTTGTTTATAATTTCTTTTTGTTTTCTTTTCTTTTCTTTTCTTTTATTATTATTATTTTTTACAATTTATTTTATTTTAGTATCATTAACCTACAATTACATGAGCAATATTGTGATGATTAAACTACCCCCTTCATCAGGTCCCCCCCACCAACCCTATTACAGTCACTGTCCATCAGCATAGTGAGATGAGAATCACTACTTGTCTTCTCTGAGCTGTACAGTCCCCCCCGTACTCCCCCACCTTATGTATGCCAATCGTAATGCCCCTTTTACCCTCTTATCCCTCCCTTCCCGCCCTTCTTCCCCAGTCCCTTTCCTTTTGGTAACTATTAGTCCATTCTTGGGTTCTGTGAGTCTGCTGCTGTTTTGTTCCTTCAGTTTTTTTTTTTTCTTTGTTCTTATACTCCACATATGAGTGAGATCATTTGGTACTTGTCTTTTTCGGCCTGGCTTATTTCACTGAGCATAATACCCTCCAGCTCCATCCATGTTGTTGCAAATGGTAGGATTTGTTTTTTTCTTATGGCTGAGTAATATTCCATTGTGTATATGTACCACTTCTTCTTTATCCATCCATCCACTGATGGACACTTAGGTTGCTTCCATTTCTTGGCTATTGTAAATAGTGCTGCAATAAACATAGGGGTGCATCTGTCTTTTTCAAACTGGGCTGTTGCATTCTTGGGGTAAATCCCTAGGAGTGGGATTCCTGGGTCATATGGTATTTCTATTTTGAGTTTTTTGAGGAACCTCCATACTGCTTTCCACAATGGTTGAACTAATTTGCATTCCCACCAGCAATGTAGGAGGGTTCCTCTCTCTCCACATCCTCGCCAACATTTGTTGTTGTTTGTGTTTTGAATGTTGGCCATCCTCACTGGTGTGAGGTGATATCTCATTGTGGTTTTAATCTGCATTTCTCTGATGATTAGCGATGTGGAGCATTTTTTCATGTGCCTGTTGGCCATCTGAATTTCTTCTTTAGAGAAGTGTCTATTCATGTCCTGTGCGCATTTCTTAATTGGGTTATTTGCTTTTTGTTTGTTAAGGTGCGTGAGTTCTTTGTATATTTTGGATGTCAACCTCTTATCAGATACATCGTTTATGAATATATTTTCCCATATTGTAGGATGTCTTTTTGTTCTACTGATGGTGTCCTTTGCAGTACAGAAGCTTTTCAACTTGATATAGTCCCATTTGTTCATTTTTGCTTTTGTTTCCCTTGCCCGGGAGGATATGTTCATGAAGAAGTTGCTCATGTTTATGTCCAAGAGATTTTTGCCTATGTTTTTTTCTAAGTGTTTTACGGTTTCATGATTTACATTCAGGTCTTTGATCCACCTTGAGTTTACCTTTGTGTATGGGGTTAGACAATAGTCCAGTTTCATTCTCTTACATGTAGCTGTCCAGTTTTTCCAACACCAGCTGCTGAAGAGGCTGTCCTCTCCGCATTGTATATCCAGGGCTCCTTTATCAAATATTAATTGACTGTAGGTGTTTGGGTTAATGTTTGGATTTTCTATTCTGTTCCACTGGTCTGTGGGTCTTTTTTTGTGCCAGTACCAAATTGTCTTGATTACTGTGGCTTTGTAGTAGAGCTTGAAGTCAGGGAGTGTAATTCCCCCTGTTTGATTCCTCCTTCTCAGGATTGTTTTGGCTCTTCGGGGTCTTTTCTGGTTCCATATGAATTTTAGAATTATTTGTTCCAGTTCATTGAAGAAAGCTGTTGGTAGTTTGATAGGGATTGCATTGAATCTGTAGATTGCTTTAGGTAGTATAGCCATTTTGACAATATTTATTCTTCCTAGCCAAGAGCATGGGATGCATTTCCATTTGTTAGTGTCTTCCTTAATTTCTCCTAGGAGTGTCTTGTAGTTTTCAGAGTACAGGTCTTTCACTTCCTTCGTTAGGTTTATTCCTAGGTATTTTATTCTTTTAGGTGCAATTGTGAATGGAATTGTTTTTCTGATTTCTCTTTCTGTTCTTTCATTGTTAGTGTATAGGAAAGCAACAGATTTCTGTGTGTTAATTTTATATGCAGAACTTTGCTGAATTCAGATATTAATTCTAGTAGTTTTGGAGTGGAGTCTTTAGGGTTTTTTATATACAGTATCATATCATCTGCAAATACTGACAATTTGACTTCTTCTTTACCAATCTGGATGCCTTGTATTTCTTTCTTTTGTCTGATTGCCGTGGCTAGGACCTCCAGTACTATGTTGAATAACAGTGGAGAGAGTGGGCACCCCTGTCTTGTTCCCGATCTTAGATGAAAAGCTTTCAGCTTCTTGCTATTAAGTATGATGTTAGCTGTAGGTTTGTCATATATAGCCTTTATGATGTTGAGGTACTTGCCATTTATACCCATTCTGTTGAGAGTTTTAATCAAAAATGGATGCTGAATTTTGTCAAATGCTTTTTCACCATCCATGGAGATGATCATGTGGTTTTTGTTCTTCTTTTTATTGATGTGATGGATGATGTTGATGGATTTTTGAATGTTGTACCATCCTTGCATCCCTGTGATGAATCCCACTTGATCATGGTGTATGATCCTCTTGATGTATTTTTGAATTCGGTTTGCTAATATTTTGTTGAGTATTTTTGCATCTACATTCATCAGGGATATTGGTCTGTAATTTTCTTTTTTAGTGAGGTCGTTGCCGGGTTTTGGTATTAGAGTGATGCTGGCTTCATAGAAAGAGTTTGGAAGTATTCCCTCCTCTTCTATTTTTTGGAAAACTTTAAGGAGAATGGGTGTTATTTCTTCTCTATATGTCTGGTAGAATTCAGAGGTGAATCCATCAGGTCCAGGGCTTTTGTTCTTGGGTAGTTTTTTGATTACCGATTCAATTTCATTGCTGGTGATTGGTCTATTTAGTTTTTCTGTTTACTGCTTGGTGAGTCTTGGATGGCTGTATTTTTCTAAGAAGTTGTCCATTTCTTCTAGGTTTTCCAGCTTGTAAGCATATAGATGCTCATAATATTCTCTTATAATTCTTTGTATTTCTGTGGGGTCCGTCATTATTTTTCCTTTCTCATTTGTGATTCTGTTTATGTGTGTAGATTCTCTTTTCCTCTTAATGAGTCTGGCTAGGGGTTTATCTATTTTGTTTATTTTTTCAAAGGACCAGCTTTTGCTTTCATTGATTTTTTTCTATTGTTTTATTCTTCTCAATTTTATTTATTTCTTCTCTCATCTTTATTATGTCTCTCCTTCTGGTACCTTTGGGCCTCATTTGTTCTTCTTTTTCCAATTTCAATAATTGTGTCCTTAGACTGTTCATTTGGGAATGTTCTTCCTTTTTAAATGGGCCTGGATTGCAATGTACTTTTCTCTTAAGACTGTCTTTGCTGCGTCCCACAGAACTTGTGGCTTTCTGTTGTTGTTGTCATTAGTCTCCATATATTCTTTGATTTCTGTTTTGATTTGGTCGTTAACTAATTGATTCATTAGGAGAATGTTGTTAAGTCTCCATGTATTTGTGAGCCTTTTTGATTTCTTTCTGAAATTTATTTCTAGTTTTATACCTTTGTGATCTGAGAAGTTGGTTGGTAGAATTTCAATATTTTTTAATTTACTGAGGTTCTTTTTGTGGCCTAGGTATGTGGTCTATTCTGGAAAATGTTCCATGTGCACTTGAGAAGAATATGTATCCTGCTGCTTTTGGGTGCAGAGTTCTGTAGATATCTGTTAGGTCCATCTGTTCTAGTGTGTTGTTCAGTGCCTCTGTGTCTTTACTTATCCTCTGCCTGGTTGATCTGTTCTTTGGAGTGAGTGGCGTGTTAAAGTCTCCAAAATAATTGCATTGCTGTCTATTTCCTCCTTCACTTATGTTAGTATTTGTTTCACATATGCTGATGCTCCTGTGTTGGGTGCATATATATTTATAATGGTTATATCTTCTTGTTGGACTGACCCCTTTATCATTATGTAATGTCCGTCTTTATCTCTTGCTACTTTCTTCGTTTTGAAGTTTATTTTATCTGATACAAGTACTGCAATACCTGCTTTTTTCCCTTTGTTGTTTGCTTGAAATATTTTTTTCCATCCCTTCACTTTTAGTCTGTGTATATCTTTGGGTTTGAGGTGAGTCTCTTGTAAGAAGCATATAGATGGGTCTTGGTTTTTTATTCACTCTGTTACTCTGTGTCTTTTGATTGGTGCATTAATTCCATTTACATTTAGGGTGATTATTGATAGATATGTACTTATTGCCATTGCTGTCTTTAGATTCGTGGTTACCAAAGGTTCAAGGGTTGCTTCTTTACTATCTGAGAATCTAACTTAACTTTCTTGTTAAGTTATTGTGAATGCCATCTGATGTTTCTTTATCTCTCCCTTCCTATTCTTCCTCCTCCTTTCTTTATATATTAGGTGTTTTATTCTTTGCCTTTAGTTGGTATTTGGATGGTCTGCTTTCTTTGCTATGATTTTATTTTCTCTTGTGACATCTTTTTAGCCTTAGGGGTGTTTCCCTCTAGAACAGTCCTTTAAGATATCCTGTAGTGGTGGTTTATGAGAGGTAAATTCTCTCAACTTTCTTTTGTCTTGAAATTGTTTAATCCCTCCGTCATATTTAAATGATAATTATGCTGGATACAGTATTCTTGGTTCGAGGCCGTTCTGTTTCATTACGTTAAATATATAATGCTATTCTCTTCTGGCTTGTAAGGTTTCTGTTGAGAAGTCTGATGACAGTCTGATGGGTTTTCCTTTGTAGGTGATCTTTTTTCTCTCTCTAGCTGCCTTTAATACTCTGTTTTTATCTTTGATCTTTGCCATCTTGATTATTATGTGTCTTGGTGTTGTCTTCCTTGGGTCCCTTGTGTTGGGAGATCTGTGGGCTTCTGTGGACTGTGAGACTATTTCCTTCCCCAGCGTGGGGAAGTTTTCAGCAATTATTTCTTCAAAGACACTTTATATCACTTTTTCTCTCTCTTCTTCCTCTGGTACTCCTATTATGCGAATATTGTTCCGTATGGATTGGTCACATAGTTCTCTTAATATTCTTTCATTCTTAGAGATCCTTTTATCTCTCTCTGCCTCAGCTTCTTTGTATTCCTGTTCCCTGTCTTGCAATTCCTTGATCGTGTCTTGAACCTGATTCAATCTGTTGTTGAGCCCGTCAATGGCTTGTCTCATTTCTGCATTGTCTTTCCTCACTTCCCTCACTTCCTCCCTCAGCTCTTGCACATTTTTCTGTAGATCCATCATCATGGCTATGACTTTTATTCTGAATTCTTTTTCTGGAAGACTATACATGTCGATTCCTTTAGATTCTCTCTCTGGGGTGGTGTTTGTCTGAAGCTTTTTCTGTATCATATTCTTCTGTCTTCTCATGACTATAGAATTAGTTGCTGGTAGTTGTCCCATATGTCCCTGGGCTCTTTATGACTTTGAAAAGGAAAGAAAAGAGAGGAGAGAAAAGAAAAATAGAAAACAAAGAGAAAAAAAATACTTCTACAAATAAAAAGAGTAAAAAGAGAGAGAGAAAAAGGAAAAGAAAGAAAAAGAAAAAGCAGCAACATGTAAAAGAGAAAAATAAAAACAAAAACAAAAACAAACAAACAACCAAAAAACAAAAAAAAAAACACAAAAATGCCCACCGGGGGTGGTTTCTGTGTGAATGCTGTAGGTGGCGCTATTGCTCCACTATTCCAGAGCCGTGGCTACGTCGCTCCACATGGCCCTTTAAAGCTGTGGACGGGGTGAGAATGAATGGGAGACTGTTGAAAGAGAGGGAATGAAAAAAAGGAAAAGAAAGGGGAGAAAAATAATAACTAAAAAAAAAAAAAAAAAAAACACTGAGAGTGGGTTCTGTGTGAATTCTGTCGGTGACACTGTTGCTCCACTATTCCAGAGCCATGGCCACACTGCTCCGCAAGGCCCTTTATAGCTCTGGCTGGGTTGGGAACAAATGAGAAGCTGTTGATATCTTTGGGGGTCTTAATAGCAGCCACCCTTTCCCAGTCGTCAGCTAAGGGGTCCAAAGCTCCCCAGGACTCCCCGTGTGCTCGGCTCAGCTTGTGGGGTATCTGACCCCTCTACTGAGCTCCTGTCTCTTTAAGACCGCTGAGAAAGAACATGTGCTTTTCTTCCCTTTTTTTTCCTTTCTTTTTCCTTCCCGGAGCCTGCCGCGGGCAACTTGCACGTTCCGGGCTGCGACCCTGTGCCCTCTGTCTCTCCAATCTCCGCTACACCGCAGGCTGTGTGTCGGCGCTCCTGGCGCAGACTTCAACTCCCTCCCGGCTCTGAATCCTCTCCTCCCGCTGGAGCGCTGGGGGAGACAAGCACTCGGTCCTGCCGGGTCGCGGCTCCGTACCTTATCCGCCTTGCCGGGACTCCCACGGGAGTGCTGGGGTGGAGGAGCGCTCTGGTCTCGCTGGGTTGCGGCTCTGTCCTGCCTTGCCGGGTGCCAAGTCCTCTCTCCGGAGTGTCTGACCGCCGGAGCTCTGGGGGGGAGGACCGCTCGGTCCCGCCGGGTCGCGGCTCCGTATCCTGTCTGCCTCACTGGCTGCCAAGTTCTCTCAGGTGTACCTGTATGCTGTGCACTTTCCTGTGTACTCTGGTCTCTCTTTTAGGGATAGTTGTATTTGCTGTATTTTCATGAATAAATATAATGTTGGGAGGAATTTTTCTGCCATTCTGTTCACGTCGCCATCTTCCTAAAGTCTAAACTTATCTTTTAAATGGCATAATTTCACCATTGATAATTTAAAATTTACAATGGACAATTTGGGAAGCATGATGGAAGAAAAATATACTCCTTTAGAGGTGCCTAGGAATTTAAAAGGAGCAAAATTTCAAATAGTAATGGAAAGTATTTATTTCAGATGATGGTCTTTCTTATTTGAAATAAAAATTTACAATGTAGTATTTTTTTTCTTTAACTCAGAGAGTTGTAAAACCATCACCACAAAGAAGCCTGGAATATTTTCATTACCTCCAAAAAAGGCCATCTATATTAGCTTGCACTGTTCTTCCTCCTCACCCCTTGATCCCTCTCTGACCCGCCAGCTCTTAGGCAAACAATAATCTTTCTGTCTCAATACAGGTGCCTATTTTGGACATTTCATAAAAATTAAATCATACATTGCTCAGTCTTTTGTTACTGTTTGCTCATATATAACTTGTTTTCAAGATTCATTTGTGTCGTATCATGGGTTGGGTACTCATTTATTTTTGCTAAATGATATTTCATTATGGGCAGCCACAGTTTGTTTATGCATTCATCAGTTCATGGATATTTGTGTTGTTTCTGTTTTTAGGCTATTAGGAAAATTTTGCTATGAACATTTGTGTACAATGATTTGTGTGGAAGTATATTTTGATTTCTTTTGGGTTTATACTTAGGAGTGTATTTGGTGGGTCATATAGTAACTTTATCTTTACTATTCTGAGGAAATGAAGAACTGTTTTCCAAAGTGGTTGAAACATTTTCATGTCCAATAGTAGTGCATGAGAATTACCATTTCTCCATACCCATAAAAGCACTCATTATGGTCTGCCTTTTTGATTATGTCCTTCCAAATGTGTGTGAAATGTTATTTGTGATGCAATTTTCATTCTTGTAATGATTAATTAACATGAGCATCTTTTCATGTCTTTGCCTTTTGTATATAACTTCTTTGGAAAAATGTTTATTCAAGTCATTTGTATATTTTTTAATGAGGTTCTATCTTTTTTTTATATTATTGTAAGTGTTCTTTATAAGAGGCCACTTACGGAAGCCACTTTAGAATCTATATTTCTTCCTTATAGTTTATTCCAACTTAGGACTGCATATTTTAAAATTGCATATCTGCTTTCTGTAGTGTCCCTTTGAATCAAAATTAACCATACTTATTTGCTCTTTCCTGGAGAAATCACCAAAGTATACAGGCTTTTATGGTTCAGATGGTCTATTGAGGTTCCTTTTTATAGTCACAACTTTTCAACAGAGGCTTCAAGGACCTTAACTTTCCACAGGATTCTAGTCTTATTCAGCAGTTGAGTGAACTTTGTTATGTTCTAATGATGAAGTGAGGTCTAAGACTGATTCCATCTCTCTACTTAATGTTATATCTCCTATAGGGTATATGGTTTCCAAAGTAAAACTATAATTTTATCAAGGTAAAGTGTATTCCTAGGACAAGATTTATTCTAAGAAGTTAGACTGTTACTCTGAAATACCATAAACTGTTTAAAACCTCCGCCGGCCTGTAACTAAGAAACAATTAAGGATATTCCTGTCTTAGTGACTATTACAGGTAGTGGATTCCCAAATGATCTTAAATTGACACATCACTATATGAATGATCTGTGTTTTCAGTAACTCCACTTTTTTCCAGAGAACCCCAATATAAATAAGCCTTTAAGAGTTAAAATCAGTTCTTCAATCACCTTCCTCTCTCTTCATTGTTAATACATAATAGCATTAGAGATACATCCACTTAGTCTCACATTTCTTCTTTTCCATTCTTTCTATCCAAGTTATATGTGATTGTTAATTTTCTTAGTCACTTTAATTACTCAGACCTCATTTTATTGTCCTCTGTGATAACAATCCAAACATGGGTGACCACACTCTACTGTTTTTCCCCTGCTTCATTCTAGCAGCTAAGCTCTGGAGTAAATCATAATGACAAACTTTTACTACTATTAGGTCATGATCATCAACACTGAATTGTTAAAGGGCAGTCCTTACTAATGGTTTCCATGAATTTTTACATCTATATTCCACAATAGAATTGTAAATAACCATAAACTTCCTCACATATCTTGAAATATTTCTACGTTTATAAATTATAAAGATGTAATTTCTGGCATATTGCATGTTATATAATAAATTAAATACAATTTTTTCAAACTAGCAGATTTATCTTGTTCAATGTTCAGATAATGTCTACCAAATGAACTAATTGGCAAGGCCAGCCTCCATAATTAAACCAATCAGCTAAATCAGACTTCCTTTCTGTCAGAAACATCTTACTTCATTTTTCATTTCAAAAATAAATGTTAATACGTGCCTGAATGTCAAACACATTAGTTTTGAATTCTATTTGTAATATAGCTAACTACTGGATAAAGCATGGAGTCTTGCCATGATTTTGTCATTTTTCTGAGATTATTATCTCTGTCAATACATCTCCCTTAGCTTTAATGGGAATCTTTTTTAGAAGCTAATTGCTTCTTTGCATCCTAGAAGGCTCCAGAAATGTATCATGTTAAGTTTGATAATGGGTATGTTGTCTTTCTTGTTTGTTTTGTTTTATTTTTTGTAGAAAATAGAAGTATGATTGTAAGTGATAAGTTGGGGAAGCAGAGTTGGAAAAGGCAACATTTCAGGTATATCTTTTTAGGAAGGAGTATGTGTAGATTCTGGACACTGGTTCATCTGCAATTATCTCTGTCAATCTGCTGCCTCAGAAGTCTTAAAATTATCTTGATACCTATGTCTTGAAGACTACAGCATTCATACTACATTCCTATGTAAATAGATTTGTTGATCCACCAACAATTATTGTTTGAGCCTCGTTATCCTCAAACTTCTACCACCAATGGTGAATCTTTCCTATGTAAATGCTGTTAGTTTCTTTTTTGATATATTTGTTTTTAACATAAATTCAATGGAATATTTTTCTTGTGTAGGACTTACAGTCTTTTAAAATTATCTTTGACTATCTCTTATTTGTCATACATGATTTATAACTCAGTATCTAGAATAAGCCTTTATTTCCATATTTGTAAGTTTACAGAGTTGCATATCTTCCTTATTCTATGATAATAAAAATGTTTTTTCATTGCATTTTACACCTTCCAAAATGTGTAGAAGAACACTGTCTCCTTAGGAAGTTAGATCAAGAAATCCTTACTTTACATTTTTTTATAACAGAAAAAAAATTGAGATATAAGATATTAAGTGAGGTACTAAACCAAGATTTCAGGGAAGGTGAAACTAAATGCACACATATCAGATTCCTTCTCTGTCTACTGTAGCACATCCAGGATTTTCATCTTATATCAAAAGATGAATTTTCAAAGCACATTTTGCAAAGTTAAATAATGACATTGAAGAATGAGTGAAATTTATTGGTCAGAGTTGAAAAATATTGACTTAGTGAATTGAACTGATAGATTAAGAACCCCCAAAATGATTAATATATAAAATGCTTAATAGAACACACTAAATAAAAATTCTGAGAAAATTTCATATAAAGCAAAGAACAAATTTAGTATTCTAATATTCAACTATAGGTACATCAATGACTAAGAAAATGAATATTTCAGTAAAGTCAAGCTTAGAATGATCTTAATTACTTAAAGAGAAATATTTAGTGAAATGTATATATGGATTGTTATTGTTAACTTGTAAACCTCTTAATGGGGAATGGGTTAATTAGGATATGACATCAGCTAAGTGTGATAGAGATCAACATAAGAGTGGCTTAAAAAAATGGAAGATAACATCTCTGTTATGTAGAATGTTGAGCTGGTTAGGCAGTCAGCTTCATGAAGTCATCTGGAGTCCAGCTCCCTTTCTGCTATAACTTCACAATCTACATGAAATGTCTCTCATTCACACAGTACTAGATGGCTAACCCACCTGTTGCTTACAGGAAGACAGAAAGGGGAAATAAAAAGTAGAGTCGTACCTACTAAGGAAAGAGCCAGGAAATTGCACACATTAATTCCATTTATATCCCTTGCCAGAATATCATCACACCTCACTGTGAAACAAAGAGACCTGAGGCATCCAGTCTGTATCCAGGTAATGTGCCCAATATAAATTCGGTACCATGGGAAAAGGGGAAAATTAGCAGATTCTACAATTTAGAGGGTCTGAGATTAACTCAAGGTGACAAATTTACAAATCAAAAAAGTCATTATATGTTGAATATTTTTAGGTATCATTTCATATGTTTATGTAAGTACTTTGTATTTCCAAAGGATCAGTGTTCTTCACTAAACGTTTTCTGAACATATATACCAAATATTCAGAAAGAGGAATGCTTTAAACTCTTTGAAAAATATCCTATGGATGTCTGTTTTACTTTCTTAAATTATAGATAAAATTATATTCTATAATTTAGGTCTCTAAAGTATGCAAGAAGAAAATATATTCTATCTAATAAAGTGATATCTGGTGACAAAATATTCAGTGTTTTGCCACTGTTATATACCTATTGAATGCTTACAATGTGTCAAGTATATTGAGATACATTAATTTATAGGCAAATAATTGCTTCCTTCATAGTATTGAATTCTATTGAGAGGCCCTTCAGTGTAATTATATGCTAATCATGCTAACAAATGCATAATTACAGTTTGGAATTTTGTTATTAAGGCAACTATTCACATAAATACATAGATATAAACCTGAATTAGGGTGAGTATCAGAGCATTTCTTGAAAACCTATTTTCTGGAAGTGATTTTTAATCCTAGATTGGAAAGACAGATGAGTAGAAATAATTTATTTAAAAGGGTTTGACAAGAATGCACTGGAAAGAATGAAGAGCATATTCATCTACTCACATTGGGAGAGAACATGAGAGATTTGAGAAACCAAAAGACCCACCCAAAGTAGAAATTAATGGAAAGTGCCCTACAAAATAAAGACAAGTAGTTGATAGAGGCAAGATCACTCTGGGCTCTGACACCTATGTCAGTTCATTTTGTTTTTACTTTAAGGTATATGATTTTTTCTGAGAGGCAGTACAAAAAGGTATTAAAATCATGGATTCTGGAATCCCAACTCTGCTGCTTTATGTGCTTTATGTAACATTCCTAACTGCATTATGATAGTTTTCTTTTCTGTAAAATGAGAATAAAATATTACCCATGTCATAGGATTTGATGAGAATAATAAAATTAATTTTATTAGAATATCTAAAAAACTTCCTAGAACATAATAAATACTATGCAAGCATTTTATAAATATATGTTTTGAAGAGGTAAAAGGAGTGGCTAAATGGTCACCTATTACTTGAGAAGTTAAATTTGCAGTACAAGAGAGAAGAAGTGATAGATTAGAACAGCTCTTTACCTGATTTTAGAGACTCTTCTCGTTTCCAGATGGTAAGATCGTCTGAGAGGATCTCCTTTGCGATGGGGATGACTCCCATTCACTTTAGTCTCTTATTCTTCACCCACAACTATGTGCTTGAGGTCACCCTTTGCTCTGCTCCACAATCAAAATACATACAGGGTTGCAAACCTACCTAACACCAGAGGATATCTTATTCATAGATCCAGTTGTGGTTATCAGTTGTCTGCAAAATTAAATTGTAAAGCATAGTAAAATATGTGTGCAGGAGTATAATATTTACTTGAGTAGTGATATTTTTGTGATTATTACTCTTAACAGCCGCATAGTTGTTAGAAAATAATATGGCAATATTTTTCTGGACAGCTAATGAAAACCTGCATATGGCACAAAATGTCAAGGTATTCAGATGATGTTTTATTTTATTTATTTATATGTATTTGACATTTATTTAAATGTGTTTGACTATAGTCTAATGACAATTTCTGTTTTCCTATATATGTGAAGTACAGATAAAATAGTATTTTTTTCATCAATGTGGGCTACTGCAAGATCTGGAAGCACACTTATCTCTGGGAGATAGAGTGCATACAGAAAGGACAGCTTTCTGCTGCAAAGTTTACTATGTTTTCCATATCACATTGGAGATGGTTCATTATTACTTGAATGGGGCATCCCGCAGTAGTCACAATCTGTTATTGTTGTTTTTTAAAGGTTAGAAATGTACAGAAGATTAAATATTCAATTGAACATATATATTTTTTATACTATCTTTTCAGACATAATCATCCAAAGTTGACTAATATGGTTCAATCTAGTATTCTCCCACACTTGATCCTCATGTTGTGCAGAAAACATTGAAGCTTAAGCACATATAATTACCTCTTCAGATATTGATCTAAGAAGCAAAATTTTGTATTAGAACTTTATTAGAACTTTAAACATTTATCCTAAAGAATAGACATTGATACAGAGAAGGATGAGGTGTGACTTTTTAAAATTTTTATCCATTATACTGAGATATCATGTATCTTTAACAAATTTAATTTTCTTAAAACAAACATAAGGAAATGGCAATTTATTTTATCAACAATGAAAAGATATTGTGGATTCTCAAGTAAATCTGTAAAAAACATCATAAAGAGTTTTCAAATAATTTATGGAGACTTCATTGTGAAGAAAACACTTTTTTTTCTTTTGTTAGAGTTAACAGCTATTTCTCACAAAATTTAAAATAGAAAGGAGATCATAAATTAGCAAAATAGCAGGATGTTTTTTTATCCGTTGATGCCTGATTGGCATTGGGTTTGTAAAAATAAGTGATTATTTGAAGCCAAGATGTAGCTTCTCTTGGCATCCTTTTAAGCCCCAGGTGCCCTATGGATAAAAGTCAGATCTCTTTTAGATCTTCTCCAAAGTCGCTGTGATTATTTTGGGGTCCATTTATTGTTAATTTATTTCATACAGAAAGTTTTAAAATCCAAAATAGTTTGGAATCATTAGAAAACTAATTTCTTTTAACAAAAAAAGGAAATTCTATAATTTTAGGACATTTAAAATAAAACTGTGTGTTTTTCTAGGAATGCATATTTTATTCATACATGGGTTTATCCATGAAAGTATCAGAACAGTATGGTTTATTACACAAAAAAGACACCCAAAAAATGGTTTATGGGATCTCCGGGAAGATGACGGTGTGAGCAGGGCAGCAGAAATCTCCTCCCAAAACCATATATATCTACGAAAATACAGCAAATACAACTATTCCTAAAAGAGAGACCAGAATACACACGACAGCGCACAGCCTGCATCTGCACCTGAGAGGACTCAGCACCCTGCGAGGTGGGTAAGATACGGAGCCACGACCTGGCGGAACCCGAGCATTCCCCTACCCCAGCCCACTGGTGGGAAGAAAGGATTCGGAGCTGGGAGGGAGTGGAAGTACAGGCCCAAGAAATAACCAGCCCTGATGATCTGCCCCGGGAGCGCTGACACATATCGCATGGTGTAACAGATATTGGAGAGGCAGAAGGTGCAGGTTTTGAACTGGGAACGCACCCGGGTCCTTGCAGCAGGCTACCCAGGACAAAAGAAAAGTGCGTGCTTTTTTTGGCGGCCTTAAAGTGACAAGGGCCCAGGAGAGTCCCAGCACACCCAGCCAAGCAGGCTGGGAGTCCTGAGGAATTTCGGATCCCTTGGCTGGCGACTGGGAAAAGTACCTGCACTGAAACTTCACATAGGGCGGGGTTTTTTTCTTTCTTTTCTTTCTTTCCCTTTTTTCTCTTTTCTTTCTCTTCCTTTCTTTTTTTTTTTAAGTCTTAAAGAGCCCGGCTGACATATGTGGCACCTCCCAGTGACCACTTCTATCGCCATGAAAAGACAGAGGAATATGGCACAGAACAAGCTCACCCAGACCCAGATAACACCACAGAGGGAGCCTGAAGGGATGGAAATGTACAATCTTCCTGAAAAAGAATTCATAATAAAAGTCATAACCATGCTGATGGGTCTACAGAGAAATATGCAAGAGCTGAGGGAGGAAGTGAGGAAAGTCAGGAAAGACAATGCAGAAATGAGACAGGCGATCGCCCGGCTTAGCAGGAGACTGGACTAGATGCAAGAGGCTGTTATTGGAATAGAAATCAGAGAACAGGAATACAGAGAAGCTGAGGCAGAGAGAGATAAAGGATCTCAGGGAATGAAAGAATATTAAGAGAACTGTGTGACCAATCCAAAACAGAACAATATTCGCATTATCAGAGTACCAGAGGAAGAAGAGAGAGAAAAAGGGATAGAAAGTGTCTTTGAAGAAATAATTGCTGAAAACTTCCCCATTTTGGGGAAGGAAATATTCTTGCAGTCCACAGAAGCCCACAGATCTCCCAACACAAGGGACCCAAGGAAGACAACACCAAGACACAAAATAATTGAAATGGCAAAGATCAAAGATAAGGACAGAGTATTAAAGGCAGCTAGAGAGAGAAAAACGATCACCTACAAAGGAAAACCCATCAGACTGTCATCATACTTCTCAACAGAAACTTTACAGGCCAGAAGAGAATGGCATGACATATTTAACATAATGAAACAATAACATATTCGAACCAAGAATATTGTATCCAGCACGATTATCATTTAAATATGACGGAGGGATTAAACAATTTCCAGACAAGCAAAAGCTGAGAGAATTTGCCTCCCATAAACCACCTCTACAGGACGTATTAAAGGAACGGCTCTAGAGGGAAGCACTCCTAAGGCTAAAAAGATGTCACCAGAGAAAATAAAATCATAGCAAAGAAAGCAGACCATCCAAATACTAACTAAAGGCAAAGAATAAAACACCTAGTATATAAAGAATGGAGGAGGAAGAATAAGAAGGGAGAGAAATAAAGAAACATCAGATAGTGTTTACAATAACTTAACAAGAAAGTTAAGTTAGATTGTTAGATAGTAAAGAAGCAACCCTTGAACCTTTGGTAACCACGAACCTAAAGCCAGCAATGGCAGTAAGTACATATCTATCGGTAATCACCCTAAATGTAAATGGACTCAATGCACCAATCAAAAGACATAGAGTAACAGAATGGATAAAAAAGCAAGACCCATCTATATGCTGCCTACAAGAAATTGACCTCAAACCCAAAGATATACATAGACTAAAAGTGAAAGGATGGAAAAGATATTTCATGCAACTAATAGGGAGAAAAAAGTAGGTGTTGCAGTACTTGTATCAGACAAAATAGACTTCAAAATGAAGAAATTAGCAAGAGATAAAGAAGTACATTACATAATGATAAAGGGGTCAATCCAACAAGAGGATATAAGCATTATAAATATATATGCACCCAACACGGGAATGCCGGCATATGTGAAACAAATACTAACAGAATTAAAGGAGGAAATAGACGGCAATGTATACATTTTAGGTGACTTCAAGACACCACTCACTCCAAAGGACAGATCAACCAGACAGAAAATAAGTAAAGACACAGAGGCACTGAACAACACACTAGGACAGATGGACCTAACAGACATCTACAGAACTCTACACCCAAAAACAACATAATACACATTCTTCTCAAGTGCACATGGAACATTTTCCAGAATAGACCACATACGAGGCCACAAAAAGAACCTCAGTAAAGTCAAAAATATTGAAATTCTACCAACCAACTTCTCAGATCACAAAGGTATAAAACTAGAAATAAATTTTAGAAAGAAATCAAAAAGGCTCACAAATACATGGAGACTTAACAACATTCTCCTAATGAATCAATGGGTTAACGACCAAATCAAAACAGAAATCAAAGAATATATGGAGACTAATGACAACAACAACACAAAACCACAACTTCTGTGGGATGCAGCAAAGGCAGTTCTAAGAGGAAAGTATATTGCAATCCAGGTCTATTTAAAGAAGGAAGAACACTTCCAAATGAATAGTCTAAAGACACAATTACTGAAATTTCAAAGAGAAGAATAAATGAGACCCAAAGTCAATAATAAAGATCAAAGAAGAAATAAATAAAATTGAGAAAAATAAAACAATACAAAAAAAAATCAATGAAACCAAGAGCTGGTTCTTTGAAAAAAAAACAACATAGATAAACTCCAAGCCAGACTTATTAAGAGAAAAAGAGAATCTAGACACATAAACAGAATCAGAAATGAGAAAGGAAAATTAAGGACGCACCTCACAGAAATACAAAGAATTATAAGACAATATTATGAGAATCTATATGCTAACAAGCTGGAAAACCTAGAAGAAATGGACAGCTTCTTAGAAAAGTACAACCTTCCAAAACTGACCAAGCAAGAAACAGAAAAACTAAACAGACCAATCACCAGCAAACAAATTGAAGCGGTAATCAAAAAACTACCCAAGAACAAAACCCCCGGACCAGATGCATTCACCTCTGAATTGTACCAGACATACAGAGAAGAAATAACACCCATTCTCCTTAAAGTTTTCCAAAAAAATAGTAGAGGAGGGAATACTTCTAAACTCTTTCTATGAAGCCAGCATCACTCTAATACCAAAACCTGGTAAAGATCACCCCAAAAAAGAAACTACAGACCAATATCCCTGATGAAAATAGATGCACAAATACTCAACAAAATATGAGCAAACCGAATTCAAAAATACATCAACAGGATCATACACCATGATCAAGTATATAAAGGGATGCAAGGATGCTACAACATTCGAAAATCCATCAACATCATCCACCACATCAACCAAAAGAAGAACAAAAACCACATGATCTCTCCATAGATGCTGAAAAAGCATTTGACAGCTAACATCATACTTAACAGTGAGAGGCTGAAAGCTTTTCCTCTAAGATCGGGAACTACACAGGGACGCCCATTCTCTCCACTGTTATTCAACATAGTACTGGAGGTCCTAGCCATGGCAATCAGACAAAACAAAGACATACAAGGCATCCAGACTGGTAAAGAAGTCAAATTGTCACTATTTGCAGACGACATGATATTGTACATAAAAAACTCTAAAGACTCCACTCCAAAACTACTACAACTAATATCTGAATTCAGCAAAGTTGCAGGATATAAAATTAACACACGGAAATCTGTTGCTTTCCTATACACTAATGATGAACTAACCGAAAGAGAAATCAGAAAAACAATTCCATTCACAATTGCATCAAAAAGAATAAAATACCTAGGAATAAACCTAACAAAGGAAGTGAAAGACCTATACTCTGAAAACTACAAGACACTCCTAAGAGAAATTAAAGAAGACACTAACAAATGGAAATGCATCCCATGCTCTTGGCTAGGAAGAATAAATATTGTCAAAATGGCCATTCTATGTAAAGCAATTTACAGATTCAAAGCAATCCCTATCAAACTATGAACAGCTTTCTTCAATGAACTGGAACAAATAATTCTAAAATTCATATGGAACCACAAAAGGCCACGAATAGCCTAAGCAATCCTGAGAAGGAGGAGTAAAACAGGGGGAATTACACTCCCTGACTTCAAGCTCTACTACAAAGACACAGTAATCAAGACAATTTGGTATTGGCACAAAAACAGACCCACAGACCAGTGGAACAGAATAGAAAATCCAAACATTAACCCAAACATATACAGTCAATTAATATTTGATAAAGGAGCCTTGGACATACACTGGGGAGATGACAGCCTCTTCAACAGCTTGTGTTGGAAAAACTGGACAACTACATGTCAGAGAATGAAACTGGAATACTCTCTAGCCCCATACACAAAGGTAAACTCAAGGTGGATCAAAGACCTGAATGTAAGTCATGAAACCATAAAACTCTTAGAAAAAAACATAGGCAAAAATCTCTTAGACATAAAGATGAGCAACTTTTTCATGAACATATCTCCCTGGGCAAGGGAAACAAAAGCAAAAATGAACAAGTGGGACTATATCAAGCTGAAAAGCTTCTGTGCAGCAAAGGACACCATCAGTAGAACAAAAAGACATCCTACAGTATGGGAGAATATATTCATAAATGATGTACCCGATAAGGGGTTGACATCCAAAATATATAAAGAAGTCATGCACCTTAACAAACAAAAAGCAAATAATACAATTAAGAAATTGGCAGAGGATATAAATAGACACTTCTCCAAAGAAGAAATACAGATGTCCGACAGGCACATGAAAAGATGCTCCACATCACTAATCATCAGAGAAATGCAGATTAAAACCACAATGAGATATCACCTGACACCAGTGAGGATGGCCAATATCCAAAACACAAACAACAACAAATGTTGGCGAGGATGGGGAGAAAAGGGAACCCTCCTACACTGCTGATAGGAATGCAAATTAGTTCAACCATTGTGGAAAGCAGTATGGAGGTTCCTCCAAAAACTCAAAATAGAAATACCATATGACCCAGGAATCCCACTCTGAGGAATTTACCCTAAGAATGCAGCAGCCCAGTTTGAAAAAGACAGATGTACCCCTTTGTTTATCACAGCACTATTTATAATAGCCAAGAAATGGAAGCAACCTAAGTGTCCATCAGTAGATGAATGGATAAAGAAGAGGTGGTACATATACACAGTGGAATATACAGCCATAAGAGGAAAACAAATCCTGCCATTTGCAACAACATGGATGGAGTTAGAGGGTATTATGCTCAGTGAAATAAGCCAAGGCGAAAAAGACAAGTACCAAATGATTTCACTCAAATGTGCAGTATAAGAACAAAGAAAAAACTGAAGGAACAAAACATCAGCAGACTCACAGAACCCAAGAACGAACTAATAGTTACCAAAGGGAAGGGAACTGGGAGGATGGGTGGGAAGGAAGGGACGAGGTGGAAAGAGGGGCATTACGATTAGCAGATGTAATGTTGGGGGTAACGGGGGGGGGCTGTACAACTCAGAGAGGACAGGT
>JAQQAC010019963.1:22594445-22622322 GCA_029783875.1 Phataginus tricuspis | reverse complement strand
ATAGCATCTCGCTATGCTGATGGACGGTGAATGTGGTGGAGTTGGTGGGGGGGACCTGATGAAGCGGGTAGTTTAATCACCATAATTTTTCACATGTGATTGTGGATTAATGATACCAAATTAAACTATAAAAAAATGGTTTATGTTGGTTTTTATTGCAAATAAACTGACAATCTACTTATTTTTTTAATGTGTTTACATGAGAACAAGAGAAACTATGTGTGTGTAAATAAAGTCTAGCTGATACAGGAAGCATTGTCTATTTTTGGTAACTAAATTATTGTGTATATATTTGGCCTTTGAGATCTTGTCTGGTCATTTTTTTACTTGTAAATGCTGATTTTACTGGACAGAATTTGGAAATCATTCTTTTTACAATATTTATTTGCAGTGTAAAACTGGTTCCACTCATCATTTTTCTGAGAAAATAAGGAAAAAATATTTTTGTAAATACATAGATTTAGTAAACAGATCATCATCTCAGATGATCCTGCCATCTGGAAATGAGAGGAGTCTCTATAGTCAGGTAAAGAGCTGTTCTGAGCTTTCACTTCCTCTCGCTTGGGCTGTAAATTTAACTTAAGTAATAGGTTTCCATTTAGCCTCTTCTTTTACTTCTTCAAAACATGTATCACTTACTTGCGCAGCGTTTTTTATGGTCTTTGAAGCACTGAGTTTTAACAAATAAAATTTGTAAGCTAATTGTATCTCACTTAATTAGTGAAGATCAGCAACAGCAGAAGGTAAATATTTGAGAACAGTTTTCTCTGGTAAAGATATTCATAAATTTATAGAGATCTCAAATTTTACTTGATTAAAATTGAGAAAATATTTATTTCACTAAAAACACTATTATATTGACAATTAAAAGTGGTTAATAAGTTTTTAATTTTTCCAAGACACCAGGGTCACATTTTCAGTCCCAGACACAGCATTGTCTTAGAAGTGCCTATCAGAACATATGTTCATTTCTCCTTCAGTTCTTAAATTGTCTTCACTGTTCTAGTTGTGTGAGCTTTCTTTGTACTCTGTATGGCTGGCTGATGAAGGTCTCTTTATTAAGAGTTAAGTTGCTTAGTTTTTCCAGCATCTGTGATAACAAGCAATATTTTAACAGTTTTAAAAATATACAAATGGGGCAAAAAGGCAATTAAAATTTCAAAAGGAAATTTGAAATAATCCATAGCAAAAGGAAGTAGTATCTTATAGAATGGTATATATTTTAAAACCTAAATTCATACACAACACTTGGAAATCTAAGTTAGTGTTATTTTGCAGCCTTCTTGGGAAATGAATTAAGATTTATGGCTAATATAACCATAATATATATATAATATATATATATGTATAAACATACACATATATATATAAACATGCACACACATATATATATACAAATAAAATAGAGAAAATGATTTTTAAAACAAATCTTCACATGTATATACACATATGTACAAGTGATGCATTTTAGGAAAATATTGCTATTTATATCAAATATATTATTAAGATGAATTTTACCATTTCCACAGAATGCTACTAAAGTGTAATAGTTGTCCATCTTAAAAATCGAAACTCTTTTGTCTCCTGAAAAATGGAATCATTATGTTGTTGTGGCCTCTTTCTCTAGGCCTGATTTCAACTTTGCCCAAGTGCCATCCACAAGCTCATGTGTAATTACAGTCACCCCAGTGCAGGTGAATAGAGCATATACATGAGATTCTATAATTTCTACTTTTCCACAGTTTCTAGGGCCATTTATTGTAGCTTGTAGAATAAAAAAATCAGTTAAAATAGCCCAAAGCCAGAATGAGGAGAAAATGGAGAAAGAGGAAGGGTTGGTTTGGGAGAAGGGAGAAAAAAAAGGATGTTTCACCTAGAAATATAGGAAAATGAATATGCAGAGGGAAAAGAATCATGTTTTTTCATGGGCTGGATCAATTAATTTGTAATAAGGAAATACATCACAAATCAAAATAAAGGGTTTAAGAATTAAGCAACACTTCTGTTTCAGCAAGTAAAATTAAGCAGGTAAATTTCTTCTGCAGGAGCATTTGCCAGTTTGAGGTGTGAGCTGATCTGTTTCCCATGAAAACAGACCTCAATTGAAAGAAAGAGAAACTGTAGAGCTGTTGGCAGTCACATCACCTATTTTCCAGAATATGCACCAAATTAAAAACACAAAAAGAAAAAACATTGTCATCCTCCATGACCCATAAACTCTAACAATGTTCCTAAATCTAGTTCCTTAAAACACTTCGGAAAAACAAAAACCAGTCCAGTGTATGGATTGGTGAGGCTTCAAGTGCATCTTCTCCATCTCACCTCACTTAATTTGACTGCCAGTCTTCTGGTTTCATTTTACCTTTTTTCCCTATGTACCAACATAAAAATTTCCATATTCCTCCAGTTTTCCTCAGCTCCCCCATTCTAGCTATGCTTGCTACTTAAAAGAAAATGTAGGGTTCAGGTGCACTCATGCAAGGTAGTGAATGCATATATAGGATCTAATCTTCACCCACGTACAATTTTTCATTCCTTTCCTCCATCTTAGTAAAAATATATTCTCTAGTTAGATAAAATATATTCACTGCTCCTTCCTTCCCAATTTTGTTTGATCCTGTAGAATTATCTTTCCTTGCCTTTGTTTTCCTTTTAGAGTCTTCAGCTTTCTCCCTGAATCCTGCCTTTACTCATCCTTCTATCCCTCCCTTTAACCCTTTCTTTAACTCTTTGCTTTGTATATTCTCCTTGGGTGCTTTTATATAAGCTAGTGACATGGAGTACCAACTCCATTTAATTATCTGTTGATCCCTCTCTCACCATTCATTCTCTCTGTCTCCCTGTCTTTCTGTCTCTCCCTCTTTCCTTCTTTCTCTCTCAAGTTTAAAAGGATATATACAGTAGCCTCTTGCAACTTTATCCCTACCTTTCCCTGGTGCCCCACAGGTACACAAGCTGATAAGAGAAAGCCCAGCTAAGTCCTCCATTGTTGGCACTTGTAGAAGATTCAAACACAAGCCCCTGCCAATGTGGAGGAACTCTTTCCCTCAGCTTTATCATCTAGTTGTAATAAAAACTCCAAGGCAGTCTCCTTTCCTTGCTCTCTCAGGCCATTTTGGATCTGCATAAGAGACCTGTACTGGTCCCTCCAGCTATTTCAATTACATATATAATAATGTTTTCATATCCTCTTGGTGATTCTGTAATGTTAACAGTCTCAACATCTGAACCAAATTTTGGGTATGTGGGAGGTTCAACTTGCTCTCCAGGGTGGTCACATCAGGATAATAACTGAACAGTGTGCATATTAGGTGAGCTGAAATATGTGAAGAACTTAGAACAGTGTCTGGCCCATAGTAAGTATTCACCATGTTAGCCTTTAGTAAATGCCATGCACCACTTCTCCTAGTGTGCTGACAGCTGAAATATTATGTTAAGGTGAACATGGTTATTAGCCATATGTATAAGAATTTTAAAAAATATTTCTCATACATAGTGGCAGCAGGTCACTCCTTAGAGAACAGGATATATGGTGGTTGCTGTAATATCAGCAGTAAAATTTATCTTTCATGTAGTGAGTGTCCTACCACCCATTTGAGAAGCAGTCACATGGATCATGCGTATGTCAGACTTGTGCCTCATTCTGAGGAATCACACCTCTTGCTTGAAGTTTTCAGAATTTGTGACATCTGGCCTGATCATCATTTTTATTACAGGAAGAAGGAAAATTATACTTTTGGTATTCAAAACTAAAATACAGAACTCCTACTTTTGTGCGAATTACCCTTCTCCCACATTCTTCAGTGCCAGTGCTAAGCAGCGTTATAATAACAGAGAAGAACAATTTGACATGGTGCTGAAAAATCAGTCTGAACCATTTGGAAACCAGACTCAATTTGCTATTTTCTTTTTGTATTTTTTTAATTTTCTTTTTCCTGTAGTGACTAGAGGAAGCAGATCATTTAGATTGATTTGCTCAAGATTACTATCCAGCATGCTAAGATTTGGGATATGATTTATATTCTATGAAGGAGTTTTGCTGGTGTGTGATATGGATTTGCAACTGAGTCATTCAGGGAGTGAGGGAAGGCAGAAAACTTCAGTTTTGCTAATGTGGACCAGGTCATGGAGGACATGATTCTGTGTTGAACAGCTTTAGTGGTACCTTCTTATGTCAGTGATATCTTTTATATGTTACAGCTTTTCACAGCAGTTCCTCTGGCTCTTAGGTTGTCCTATTCTGCAGTGTGGCAATGGAAGAAATTTCTACATAGTCAATTTGGGATCTGTTCCCTCACTTGGATCTCGTAGTATCAGATTAACTAAGTAATACATAATATAAATTATTTGCTTCTTATGAGTAACAAGAATGGATTGTCTAATCAGCACTGAAGCATACTTGATAGAGAACTACAAAATTGTTGCAATCTGGAATTGTTTTTCAGACCTGGGTGATTTTGAAAACAGCAAGAATATTGCTAAAATTGATAGATGGCTATTGCTACTTATAACTGAGCTGATGTGTTAGGTACTTAAACTATTGCCTGTAGTCATTGAAATAAAGGGTATAATAAAGCCAACACTGGTAAATTGCATGGCTTCTGTAATAAGCCATTTGAGAAGAAAAGAAGGGATATGAGGTCTGTGGAGTGAGTTGCTGATGTATAACACAGGACCTTAAAGGAAGAAAATTACAAACTCATGATTTGAAATTTTCAGATCAAGAAAGGACACTTAATCAACAAGCTTCTGTGACTCCCTTTGATCATTTAGCCATAAGGCTCACATAGCAAAAAGTCATATATAGAAGCTGTTCCTGCAGATTACAGAAACAAAGCCTTAGATTGATTTTGAAGCTTAGCCATTACTGTATGTGAATGTCAAAGTATTAATTAGGATATCATGATACACTGAAGATGAGAATAGGGTTGTCAGGGTAAATGAGGAAGACTCTAAATGATACAAACCCCAAAAGCCCCCTGAGCCTTTTTCTCCCAGTAGAAGCAGATCTGTATCCCTTGTTTGATGCACCTGTGCTTGTCTTATTTGAAACCCTTAATAATGTCTTCATTCAAGACAATTATCTTGTAAGATGAATGTACACCCTCCACTGTGTATCCATCTCTACTGTCACAGTCAGATTTTTCTGTCTCATCTGACTCTGGGTGTTAATAGGATCAGAGTCTGTGCTTGGAATGGACTATAAACAGAAGCAAGCAGCACATTAGAGCTGCAGTTCTTTCTACAGGTAGACTCTAGATAGAGATGGAGATCAGAAAAGGTAGGAGAGTCCTCGATTCTTTAGTTCAGCTGATAAATAAGGTCTCCATAAACTGATGTTTATATGGAATTAAAGATGTTATTCATTTAAAATAGAATGTTATAATTTTAAGATATTTTATGTAATTGCGATGGTAACCTCAAAGAAAATCAAAGCATTAAAACAAACAAAAAGGAAGGCAATGAGAATGAAGGGGACAGAAAGCTATCAGAAATACAGAAAATAATTCCTTCCCAAACAATATAAGTCTCTCCCAAACACAGTTATTTTAAATGCAAATACAATAGATTCTCCAATCAAAAGACATGGATTGGCTGGATGGACAAAATCAAACAAAACAACAAGAAAAACCAGGATCCAATTCTGTCCTGTCCACAACTTATTTATTTATTTACTTTTTACAGAAAGACACCTGGTCATAATTTTTTTGAGATTGTAGATCTAAGGGCACACGACTGAAAGGAAAAGGATGCGAAAAATATATTCAAATATTCAATACAGATGGTAACCAAAAGAGAGCAACAGTGGCTATGCTAATATTAATTATAATAGACTTTAAGTCAAAAACTGCTTAAGACACAAAGAAGGACATTATATATTTATAAAAGTGTTAATTAACCAAAAAACTTAACAATTATAAGTATTTAACACCAATCCTCAGAGTTCCTAAATATATGAAGTAAAATTTTACAGAAATGAAAGGAGAAATAGACAGCAACACAGGAATAATAAAAGACTTCAATACTTCACTTTGAACAGTAGATAGAAAAACTGATAGAAGGTTAAGAAGAAAATAGGGGACTTTAGATCAATTATACATGGCAAATATATACACAACATTCAACCTCAAAACAGCAGAATACACATCCTGCTTAAGTGCACATGTATCATTTTACGTGATAGATCACATGTTAGGCCACAAAGTAAGTCTTAAACAATTCCAGAAAATTGAAATCATACAAAGTACCTTTTGTGATCACAATGGAATTAAACCAGAAATCAGTCATGAGGAAAACTGGAAAATCCATAAATATATAGAAATTAAAAAACACTCTTTTAAATAACCACAGAATCAAAGAAGTCAGAAGGAAATTAGAAAATACTTTGTAACAAATTAAAATGAAAACACAGAATAGCAAAAATTATGAGATAAAGTAAAACAGTGCTAACAGGAAAGTTTATAGCTGTAAATGCATAGGATAAAAAAGAAGAAAGATCTTTAATCAACAGCTAAACTTCATATCTTCAGAAACTATATGAACAGGAAGAACCTATACTCAAAAGTTAGTGAAAGGAAAGAAATAATAAGGGCTACATCAGATATAAATGAAATTGAGAACAATAGAAGCAATAAAAAAGAGCATTAAATTAAGAATTTGAAAGTTCAACAAAATTGACAAACCCTTTGCTAGATTAACTAAGAAAAAAAGAAGATTCAAATAAAAAAATCAGAAATGAAAGAGGGGTCATTATAATCAATGCCACAGACAGGAAAAAGATTATAAGAGAATTCTCTGAACAATCGTACACCAATAAATTGGATAATGTAAGAAGTGGATAAATTCCTAGAAATATACAACATACCAAGTTTGATTTAGAAAGACTTAGGAAATCTGAACAGATCAATAATGAGTATGGAGATTGAAGCAGTGATCAAAAACAGTGATCTAAAACAAAAAACAAGCAGTAATAAATGGCTTTACTGGGGAATTCTATCATTTAAGTATTAATACACCAATGTTGCTAAAACTCTTCCAAAATTTGAAGAGGTGACATTTTCAAGCTCATTTTTTGAGGTCTGCATTACCCTGATACCAACATCTAGACAAGATGCTTAATGAAAACTACAAATAGATATCTATGATGAATATTGGTGCAAAAATCCTCAACAAAATAATAGCAAATGGAATTCAATAGCACATTAATAGGATGATACACAATTTCCAAGTGGGCTTTATTCCTGGAATGCAAGGAAAGTTCAACATATGTAAATGAATCAGTATAATACACCTCATTACCAGAATGAATTGAAAAAATCACATGATCATCTCATTTGATGTAGAAAACCCATTTGATAAGATTCAGCAGCTTTTCATGATAAAACACTAAAAAAAAGTAGGAATAGGAGGAAACTACTTCAATATAATAAAGGCCATTTATGAAAAGGCCACAGCTAACATCATAATCAACGGTGAAAGATTGAAAGATTTCCTCTTAAGAATAGGAACAGTATAAGGATGTCTTCTCTGTCTACTTTTATTCATTGTAAAACTGGAAGGCCTAGCCAGAGTAATTAGACAAGATAAAGGCATCCAAATTGAGGAGGAAGTAAAATTATGTCTGCTTACAGAGTATATAATCTTACATGTAGAAACCCTTAAATTTCCACACTCACATCAAAAAAAACCTCTTAAGACTAATAAATTCAGTGACATTGCTATATATAATATCAATGTATAAAGTCAGTTGAATTTCTATACACTAACAATGATCAATCTGAAAATTAAATTAAGAATATAATTTCATTTATAATAACATCAAAAAGAATAAAATAATTAGGAATAAACCTAACCAAGAAGATGGAAGGCTTGTACACTGAAAACCAGAAAATATTTCTAAAAGAAAGAAGACACAGTAAATAGAAAAACAACTTATATTCAGAGATTGGAAGACAGTGTTGTTAAGATATCCACAGTACACAAAGCTATCTACAGATTCAAAAGATTCAATAGCTCTATCAAAATTTAAGTAATATTTTTTCTTAAATAGACAAATTTATCTTAAAATTCATAATGAATGTCAAGGGATTCCAAAAAAGCCAAAACAATTTTTAAAAGAACAAAGTTGGAATGCCAACACTTTGGTTTTTCAAAACATATTACAAAGCTAGAACCATCAAAATTGTGTGATACAGGCATAAAGACAGACAAATAGGCCAATGGAAAAGAATAAAGATTCCAGAAATACATCCTTGGATATATATATGTGCAAATTATATTTGGCAAAGGTGCCAACATTGTCCAGGGAAGGAATAGTTTCTTTAATAAATGATGTTAGGAAAACTGGATATAAACATGAAAAAGACTGAAGTTTGATCCCTATCTTACACCATACACAAAAATTACCACAAGATGGACTAAGTACTTAAACATAAAGCCTAAAAATATAAAACTAGAAGAAAATATAGGGAAAAATGTCATGGCATTGGACCTGACAGTGGTTTCTTGCATATAACACCAAAACATAGGCAATAAAAAGAAAAATAAACAAATAGGACTACATCAAATTAAAACACTTTTGTATGTCAAAGGACACAATCAACAGAGCAAACTGTAACCTATGGAATTGGAGAAAATATTTACCAATCATATATCTTATGAGGTGTATATTAAGAATATATATTAAAAACCTCCTACATCTCAACAACAAAGAAAATCAGTTAACCCAATTATAAATGAGCAAAAGACTTAAATAGATATTTCTCAAAGATGATATGCAGATGACTATCAAGTATATGAAAAGATGCTCAACATCACTAATCAGAAAAATGCAAATCAAAACCACAGTGTTATAAAACCTCATACTCATTAGGATGACTACTATGAAAAGAAAAAAAAAATACAGAAAACAACAAATGGTGTCAAGAATGTGGTTAAATTGGAACCTTTGTTCACTGTTAATGGAATTGTAGAATGGTGCAAGCACTAAGTAAACAATGAGAAAATCGCCCTAAAATGAAATATGAAATTGCCAGATATCCAATAATGTCCCTTCTGGACTGGGTGTTATCAAAAAGAGTTGAAAGCAAAGTCTTGAAGAGATATTTGTACACACATTTTCATAGCAGTGCTATTCACAATAGTCAAGAGATAGAAGGAATCCAAATGTCTAGTGATAAATGAATGGAAAAACAAAAAGTGGTGTGTACACACACATATATATATATATATAAATATATAGGAAAATTTTTGGAGATCTATTTCACAACAATGTGAACTTTCTTAACACTACTGACTTGTACATGTAAAGAGGAATAAGATGGTAAATTTTATATTTATTTTAAAATCTAATGGAAACATTTTTCCAACTTAAGATTCTAAACTTATCTACATTATGTGGCAGAAGTCAGGTGAACTACAGAAAAAAGGCATGTATGATTATACGCAAATTACTTCACACAGATCCTTTCAGAGCAAGATCCCAGAGGACTTATTTTCCAAAACAGGAGGAAGTATGTCATGGATGCAGAATATACAAGACCCAGGCAATATGACCTTACATAGAGGAATTAGATAATAGGAATTCTAAGGATGATAGAGAAGAGGAATGTCATCCTTAAATCTATGTACCAAGATTAAAGAGACCCTGAACCTTGTCGTCAAAGTTAATGCATGGTTTACAAGATATTACTTCTAGGTCCTCCAAAAGGAGATATACTGACTATATGATGGAGATTTGAGGTCATCTAGATTTGGGTGAACAGTTTCAACAACAAGGAAATAGTAATAAAACCTAAGCAAATTTATTTTGAAGGGATACATGCTGAACAAACATGAGATATGAATAAATGGAAATAGTGTGGACACTGATAAAACACTAAATTCATAGCAGCAATAACTGTGCATCCACTTCACCCCAATTAAATACTATTAAGAGAGGTAAGGGAACTTGAACATGAATTGACATGATCAAAATAAACACTTATTGTATTAAGAGAAAATACACCTTTTTGGTAGGACTTTTGTATGAATAGAATACAAAAAATAAAAACATAAGTAGACACTCTGAGTCAACCAATATATGGTATACCACAATTTCCTGGACATTTGCCAAATAAGAATGGAGCACAATACGTCAATCCTTTTATAAGCTCAATGCTGAAAATGACTACTTTCATCACATTCAGGACCAGCCTACATGCTGCTGCCACATACATCAGTAGACACTAAGATTGGTAATGTTTGGCTATTTTCTTTTTGAACATGCAATCTACAGATTTTTGTCATAGTGATTTTTTTTAAAAGTATACAGTTAGTTCTATCCAATATTAGAGCAAACTGATGGCAAGCTAAAAATTGTGTTTAAAGAAAAAGAAAAGAGAACATCTTTATGGGTACTAAAGCCAGTAGAGTCATTATTTTTGTTTGTTTGGCATTTGACATAAAAATATCATAGTAGCTAATATAAATTTAACTGTTTATGAGAGATCTCATGTATTTGCTGCATAAAGGCTATTTTGAGATTCACTTGTCTTAAATTTTTCCTTAACAACTTTCTTGAGCTTATTTTAATAAGATGGATGGCATATTGTGATCTCTTTCCAATCCCTAAGCTTCAGCAGGAAGCTAGCTTGCAGCTGGAATTCATAAAGTGGTGATGCATCCCAGGACTTTCTTTAGTTACATGTGGCACTTCAAAGAATGTTCAAAGGGACAAATAGCAAGAATCCTGGGACAGCTGCATAGTGGCAAAGGAATCAACATGTGAGGTGCTGTCTTTGAAGAACCACATTTAGCAGTAGACGTCAGAGTTTTGGTACATATGGTATATTTTACTTAGAAGAGCCAACTTAATGTACAAAGAGGAACCTGGGAAGAATTAGAGCCCCAATGAGCCTGCCTCACTTAGATGGGAAATAATGTTCTTTTTTATTTAAACATATACAGAAGAACTCATTATAATGTTTAAATTTAGGAAATATAACAAAGAAAAAGAAGAAAAAAAAGAGAAGGAAATTCTGGGGAAATAGCTGTGGGCATCTATTGTTCACTTACTGATTTTTAGGCTAAAATAGAGTAGTGTATATAATCCCAAGAGGGACTTCATTGTTTATACTACCATGAACTATCATAGTCTTTATTCCCTATAGGGTCTATGTTATTTCCTGGCAATTATTTAATGCAGAAAGGGTGCATTAACTCTTTCACATCATTAACCAGCATCCTACCCTGACGGTCTAAGTGTTGATTATACACCCAACCTCATTGCCTGATACACAGTAACTGTACCATTTCTGCATAACATTATAACTACCAATCCCCTCAAGAAGAGATGTTGTCAAACCAATTACTTGACATAGAGATGATAAAAGAAGCTATTGATTGACTGAACGTGTTAGTTTCTGCCAGTATCTTTGCTGAGATTAAATAGAGTGCAAAGCTTTGGGAGGAATATTAGTTCAATCAGCATGTTAGTTCTTAAACTAGAAAGTTTATTTTAAAATGTATTACAGAGTAAACATTTGTAATTTGCAGAGAAAACTCAATCATAAAATCTGATGTGTGGACTAGAAAAGTGACTTTTTTCTATTTAAAACCAGTTTTACCAGCTACACTGACCCATAGTCTAAAATATTCTAAATATGGCCATTACAAATGAAAATGGAATCACTTTGAGAAAATCATCTTTATTAGTCAATAAGCCTGAGTAAATGCTTAGTTGTGGTAAGTGATGATCATTAGCTGAAGTACTAAAATTTAATGGTCACTGGTCTCTGGAAATGTATTTAAAATCATCAGAAGATGCAATTCATCTAAATATAAGGAATAAAAATAACACATTTATGAAAAAACGCATGATGGCAAAACTGCATAGTATTTGATAAAAACAATGTCACAGATGAAGTGCTGAGGAAGAGAGATCCTCAAGATCAAAGAGATCCCTCGACTTCTCAACATCTTAAATTGCTGACCACATCAAAGTCTTAATTTTTTCAGTGTTTAAAAATACAAAATATATGACATAGGTAGATTAATAAATATATTGGTATATATTATATTCGAACCCTTTTACCTTTTTAAACTAATTACGTTCTCTAGTCTTCAAATCTGATTTTCTTATATTTTTTACATCCACTGTCTTAATTATTTAACAAAATTATGTATATTTAAGTGTACAATGACATATATATAGTGAAATGATTACTACAGTCACCTTAATTAATATATCAGTTACCTTTTTTTATAGTGAGAGCAACTTAAATCTACTTCAGCAAATTTCCAGTAGTCAATACTGTATTATTAACTATAGTCATCATACTATACATAAGATCTCCAGATTATTTTATCCTATGTGAAAGCAACTGTACACTTTAACCAACATCTCACCAGTTGCCCCACCTCTCCACTCCTAGTAACCACTATTCCACACTGCTTCAAACATTTTTTGATTCCACATATAAATGAGATCATGCAGGTTTTTTTCCCAGCTGTAGCTTATTTCACTTACATTAATGTGCTCAAGGTGCATCCATGTTGTTGCAAATGGCAAGACCCTCTTTATTTTTAAAACTTCATTTATATATATCACAATTTATTTATCCATTCACTGTTGATGGAAATTTAGGTTGTTTGCACATCTTGGCTATTGTGAATAATGCAGCAATGAACCTAGGGAGCACAGATATCTCTTCAAGGTACTGAATTATTTTTTGGAATAAACAGAAGATGTGAATAGACTTTTTTTCCCAAATATGACATATAAATGGCTAATAGGCATATGAAAATTACTCAGCATCAATAATCATCAGGAATACGCAAATCAAAACCCCAATGAGATATTACCTTACACCTGTTAAGATAGCTGTTATCAAAAAGATAAAAGATAACAAATTTTGGTGAGGATGTGAAGAGGGAACCATTCTACACAATTGGTAGTAATGTAAATTGGTATATCCATTATGGAAATTAGTGTAGAGGCTCCTCAAAAAACTGAAAATATCACCACCATAGACTCTCTCTACTTCTTAATCTCCTTGAACTATGGAAGTTTCCACGATATGTGCTTCCTTTCCTTCCTTCTCTTGGCATACACATGCACATACACATGTACAAATGTATTTATACACATACGTGTATGCATACACATATACATATATAACATATACAGATACAAATATACATGTGTAAAATGTATTATGTATTTACATATATGTTTTTGTCACAATTATTCTAATACATTTTTACATTTTGAATGAAATTACTATGCTTAAAAGTCCCCGATTGGCAGTCCAAACTTCTGTTCTGGACTTCTATTATACTTTTCAAATTTAATATTTTCACATGACCCTTTGCACTGGATATACCCCTCTACATGGAATATTCTTCTCCTCACTTACTACATGGCTAGATGATAGTGTCTCTCATTTTCAAATTGTGCGTCATTTTCTCAAGGGTGCCCTCCCTCACTACTTTAAGAAAGTATCTACAGCCATATAATGGAGTCAACCAAATATCTGTTACAGCATCATGCTATTTGCACTTATATATTTTTTTATAAAAGTCTTTATGAATTATGAAACATGTCTGTCTTGTTTAATATTGCATCTCCTTGGCACATTCCTAGGACACAATGTATTCTTTATAAATATTAAATGACATATATTTGTTGAAGAAATGTATCACTATTAACAGGACAATTTAGTGTCTTCACATTTAATGAAATATATTTTAATAATTATTTTTATAAACTTGAATTAACAATTTGATTTAATAGCTAGTTGTAACATGTCTTCACATTTTTTTAGTTGATTGGGAATAACAGTCTGCTACTTAAACCTTCAGAATGGAGAGATAAAGATACACATATAAATAATATATGTACATGTATACACACACACTTTAATAAAGTATTTTCTGAAGCTATTGGTAATTGTAAAATAACACTAAATATGATACTTTTCAGACAAAGTTCTAATTTGACTTAAATGTTCATTCAGATGAAATTAACTGAAAGTATTTACATCAAACAAAATGAAGAATAAAGCCTTTCCTTCTTCCTCTGCATTCGAGAGAGGACAAATCAGTATCATTAGTGTATTATAGAGATCTATGAATTCTGTTTTCTCCACAATTGTTTTCTTATCTTAATTTCCATGGAAGAGTGGCAAAGGCCAGTCCAAAGACAGAAAAACCTTAAAGGAAAAAAAATTGGGAGATGTGAAAATTATTTTATAAAATTATAAAAGTATAAACAAACAATGACTAAGCAATAGGTAATATACTTCAGATCTTGGAATTTGGGATAACAAGGATATCCTAAAAATATATTTCACTTTGAGGGGAATACATTATCAAAAAACTTCTGATGAAAATGCATATTCATTCACAGTAGCATTTTCCTGTTACATCTTTTAAAGTTTCTCTTCTCCATATAAACAACTGCTGTTTAAAATACAAAATTGAATGAAATTCTGCACATATATGGAGTGTGTGTGTGTGTGTGTGTGTGTGTGATCTGCTTTCCATTTCTAGCCATTTTGTGTGTATGAGTGTGTGTGTAGAAAAAAATTGTGATTAGATTCATGCTGTAAACAACGAACTGACAAGCCACAATTCCCTAGTGCAATAGCTTAATACATTTAAACTCAATTCTTGTATATAAACCAAGCACTTTGATAGATCTGTGTTTACAAAGTGGTCAATTTTGCTTACTATGTTGTTTGCAAGAAATTTCTTAAATTTAGTATCTCTCTATGAATTTTCTCTGGTGTATCCCAAACAGAAAGGGGGAAGAAAAGTTAGGGACCATAAATATGCTAAACCTCTTCTGCCTCCAATGTAAAGTTAAAACATACTTAAGTCTTCAATTTATTCTTAAAATTTATACAAATTATATACTACATACCATATCTTTATTTTAATATTCAATGTTTCTTTCCAAAATCTTTGAGTAAATTTGATGTTCTGATGGGTTATGTCACAATAAATTTAATTTAATATCAGTGTGATATTTACATAGTTGAACAACATTTACAAATGGCTCTGTAAACAAATCCAATAAAATGTTTTAGTGGAAATCTAATATCCTGATAGATTTTGTAATAGTTGTTTAAAATAGGTGATTATTTACCCTAGATAGTAAACTAAAGAATGTCATGTTTACTGTTAGCAATTCCTTCTTTCTCAAATAAAATAAGGCACACATCTTTAAATACTACGATTTGAATGCTTTTGTGTCCCCATAATTTGTATGTTGGAATTTTAATCTCCAAGGTGATGGCATTGGGAGGTGAGGACTTTTAGAAATGATTGTTAGGTCATGAAGGGATGACCCCACAGGATTGGAATTGTACACTTATAAAGGAGGTTACAAAGAGCTCCCTATCTCATTCCACCATGTGGGAACAGAGCAAGAAGTAGGGAATCTGCAACCCGGAAGAGGATATTCATCACAACTTTACCATGCTGTCACCCTCCCTGATCCTAAGCTTTCAGCCTTCAGAACTGTAAGAAATTAACTTGTTTTGTTTTGAAGCCACTCAGTCTGTGGTATTTTGCTAATGTCACCTGAATTGACTAAGATAGGCAGGTAGATGTCATTATTCAGTGTTAAGTTACGAAAAGTTTTCAAGAAGCTTAAAATAGTATATATATTTTATTTATTTATTATTTATTTTTTTTGCAGTTGCCTTTCTTTTTTTAAAATTTTTTAATTAAGGTATTATTGATATACACTCTTATGAAGGTTTCACATGAAAAAAAAATGTGGTTACTACTTTTACCCATATTATCAAGTCCACACACATAACCCAATGCAGTCACTGTAAATCAGTGTAGTAAGATGCCACAGAATTGCTGTTTGCCTTCTCTGTGCTACACTGTTTTCCCCGTAATGCCCCACACTATGTGTGCTAAACATACCACTCAATCCCCTTCTCCCTCCCTTCCCACCCATCTTCTCACAACCCTCCCCTTTGGTAACCACTAGACCCTTCTTGGAGTCTGTGAGTCTGCTGCTATTTTGTTCCTTCAATTTTGCTGCATTGTTATACTCCACAAATGAAGGAAATCATTTGGCACTTGTCTTTCTCCACCTGGCTTATTTCACTGAGCATAATATCCTCCAACTCCACCCATGTTGTTGCAAATGGTAGGAACTTCTTGATCCATTCATCTACTGATGGACACTTAGGTTGCTTCCATATCTTGGCTATTGTAAATAGTGCTGCAATAAACATAGAGGTGCATATGTCTTTTCAAATCTGACAAATTGTATTCTCTGGGTAAATTCCAAGTAATGGGATTCCTGGGACAGATGGTATTTCTATTTTCAGTTTTTTGAGGAACCTCCATATTGCTTTCCACAGTGGTTGAACTAGCTTACATTCCCACCAGCAGTGTAGCAGGGTTCCCCTTTCTCCACATCCTCACCAGCATTTGTTGTTCTTAGTCTTTTGGATACTGGCCATCCTTACTGGTGTGAGATGATATCTCATTGTGGTTTTAATTTGAATTTCTCTCATGATTAGTGATGTGGAGCATCTTTTCATGTGTCTGTTGGTCATCTGAATTTCTTCTTTGAGGAATTGTCTCTTCATATCCTTTCCCCGTTTTTTAATTGGGTTATTTGATTTTTGGGTGTTCAGGCATGTGAGTTCTTTATATACTTTGGATGTTCACCCCTTGTCGGATATGTCATTTACAAATATATTCTCCCATGCTGTAGGATGCCATTTTGTTCTGTTCATGGTGTCCTTTGCCACCAGAGGCTTTTTAGGTTGATGTAGTCCCATGTGTTCATTTTTTCTTTTGTTTCGCTGGCTCAAGGAGATGTGTTCAGGAAAAAGTTGCTCGTGCTTATACTCAGGAGATTTTTGCCTATGTTGTCTTCTAAGAGTTTTATAGTTTCATGACTTACATTCAGGTCTTTGATCCATTTCGAGTTTACTTTTGTTTATGGGGTTAAACAATAATCCAGTTTCATTCTCTTGCATGTAGCTGTCTTGTTTTGCCAACACCAGTTGTTGAAGAGGCTGTCATTTCCCCATTGTATGTCCATGGCTCCTTTATCATATATTAATTGACCACATATGGTTCGATTTATATCAGGGCTCTCTAGTCTGTTCCATTGGTCAATGGGTCTGTTCTTGTGCGAGTACCAAATTGTCTTGATTACTGTGGTTTGGTAGAAGAGCTTGAAGTTGGGGAGTGTAATCCCCCCAGCTTTATTCTTCCTTCTCAGGATTGCTTTGGTTATTCGGGGCCTTTGTGCTTTAATATGAATTTTAGAATGATTTGCTCTAGTTCTTGGAAGAATGCTGTTGGTATTTTGATAGGAATTGCATTAAATCTGTAGATTGCTTTAGGCATGATGGCCATTTTGACATTAATTCTTCCTATCCATGAGCACAGGATATGTTTCCATTTATTGGTATCTCCTTTAATTTCTCTCATGAGTGTCTTTAGTTTTCATAGTATAGGTTTTTTACTTTGTTGGTTAGGTTTATTCCTAGGTATTTTATATTTTTGATGCAATTGTGAATGGAATTGTTTCCTGTTTTCTCTCTGCTAGTTCATTGTTAGTATATAGGAATGCCACAGATATCTGTGTATGACTTTTGCATCCTGTAAATTTACTGAATTCAGATATTAGATCTAGTAGTTTTGGAGTGGATTCTTTATTTTTTTTTAAGTACAATATAATGTCGTCTGCCAATCTGGATGCCTTTCCTTTCTTTGTGTTTTCTGATTGCTGTGGCTAAGACCTCCAGTACTATGTTGAATAGAAGTGGTGAGAGTGGGCATCCCTGTCTTGTTCCCAATCTTAGGGGAAAAACTTTCAACTTCTCACTATTAAGTATAATGTTGGCTGTGGGTTTGTCATATATTGCCTTTATTATGTTGAGGTACTTGCCCTCTCTACCCATTTTGTTGAGAGTTTTTATCATGAATGGGTGTTTAATTTTCTCAAATGCTTTTTCAGCATCTATGGATATGGTCATGTGGTTTTTGTCCTTCTTTTTGTTGATGTGGTGGATGATGTTGATTGATTTTCAAATGTTGTACCATCCTTGCATCCCTGGGATGAATCCCACTTGATCATGATGGCTGATCTTTCTGATGTATTTTTGAATTTGGTTTGCTAATATTTTGCTGAATATTTTGCATCTATGTTCATCAGGGATATTGGTCTGTAATTTTCTTTTTTTGTGGTGTCTTTGCCTGGTTTTCATTTTAAGAGTGATGTTGGCCTCAAAGAATGAGTTTGGGCATATTCCCTCTTCTTTTACTCTTTAGAAAACTTTAAGGAGGATGAGTATTAGGTTTTCACTAAATGTTTAATAAAATTCAGTGGTGAACGCCTGTGGTCCAATGGTTTTGTTCTTAGGTAGTTTTTTTATTACCAATTCAATTTCTTTGCTGGTAATTGGTCTGTTCTGATTTTCTGTTACTGTCTGGGTCAGCCTTGGAAGGTTGTATTTTTCTAGAAAGCTCTCCATTTCTTCTAGGTTATCCAGTTTGTTAGCATATAATTTTTCATAGTCCTCTCTAATAATGCTTTGTATTTCTGTGGTATCCGTAGTGATTTTTCCTTTCTCATTTCTGATTCTGTTCATGTGTGTAGACTCTCTTTTTTTCTTGATATGTCTGGCTAGGGGTTTATCTATTTTGCTTATTTTCTTGAAGAACCAGCTCCTGCTTTCATTGATTCTTTCTATAGTTTTGTTCTTCTTGATTTTATTTATTTCTCTTCTAATCTTTATTATGTCCTTCCTTCTACTGACTTTGGGTCTCATTTATTCTTTTTCTAGTTTCGTTAATTGTGTGTTTAGACTGTTCACATGGGATTGTTCTTCTCTCCTGAGGTAGGCCTGTATTGTAATATACTTTCCTCTTAGCACGGTCTTCGCTGCATCCCACAGATTTTATGATGTTGAATTATTGTTGTCATTTGTCTCCATATATTGCTTGATCTCTGTTTTTATTTGATCAATTATCCATTGGTTATTTAGGAACATGTTGTGAAGCCTCCATGTGTTTGTGGGCTTTTTCACTTTCTTTGTGTAATTTATTTCTAGTTTCATACCTTTGTGATCTGAGAAACTGATTGGTACAATTTCAATCTTTCTGAATTTACAGAGGCTCTTTTTGTGGCCTAGGATATGATCTATTCTTGAAAATGTTGTGCACTTGAGAAGAATGTGTATTCTGTTGCTTTTGGGTGTAGAGTTCTATAGATGTCTACACACACTCATGCACATATCTACTTAGCATTGATTATTGCTGATAGTGCAGTCATAAATATATATTTATTGAAAGAGCAATAAATGCATGCTCTTCTACAACCCTGTACTTAGAAACCATTAATAATGAAAATAAGCACAGTGCAATTGAAGAGTTGAAGAAAAATGCAAGGAAAGGACATTACCAAATTTACATGATCATATTTGTATATTTAAAAGGTCATGCTGACTTCAGTAGATAAAATGGATTGGAGAAGGTTATGAATCAAAGTAATGTGATGTTAAGATGCTTATATACTAGTTAAACCAAAAACAAGACCGTTATCCATAAGAATGGAGAAAACAGACTTAATATGAGACCATTTTTGAGTTAGGTCATGTGATTTTCCTCTCCATTTGTCATAGGGTTCTTACAGATCAAATTTCATGTAACAGAAAATGGCATTTGGTAAAATGCACAATTGAATGTGGGGGCCACAGATAAATATATAAATTTTTAAACTAGACTCCGTGAAGTCTCAAGATTTCCATGGATTTTGGATCTCAAATAAAGCAAAATCTTTATTTTCACTTACTTCAAAAGAAATTCAGCATTTTATTCATTATGTATATTGGAAACTACATTAGTTTTAGCTGTGCCTGTGAACTTGTCAGCAATACAAGTTGCATATATTTTTATATCACTTTGCAGTTGTTAAAGTTCTAAGTATTGTTGAAACTCATGCTCCTACAACTTTGAAATAATAGTATTTATTAAATGCCATTAGATTAGTTTTTTGTATATAATAAAGAAATCCATACATGTTGTATCATAAATTTGTTTTATAATTGATAACTGTATTGTAATATAATTAGTTCCTTTAAAATCTTCTGTATTTTATTGTATGTATTGGAAAAACAATTTTCCATTGATTTCCATTGTCCAATAAAATATTGAAAAATCCTGTTTACAATAATACAGCTAAGTAGATTAGCCTTGTTAGCAGAGGGTAACCTTGGCAATACGAAAGGCGGATGGTGGTCCAAACATTAATGGTGGTGAATGTAGGTAGTTAGAAATCTCCATCATTCTAACACTAACACTAAGCCTTTGAATGTGCAAATTTTGAGGAAAGGCTATTTCACAGATATTGGGGATAGCATTCAGTGTAAAATGATCACTCATGTTTATGCCTGGGAAGGAGATTTAAAATGTATTTGATTCTAAAGAGTTTCAGATGTTTCTCTATCTGTCTCACACACACACACACATGCGCATGCTCACCATGTGTGAAGCATGAGAATATCACTTCCTTTCCTTTAGAACTCTTGGCACCCCTTAGCTCTTAGGCAAGGCCTGACTACAAAAATAGATTGCCCTCTGTTCAAAGAATTAGAACATTTTTTCTAGGGGACCTCAATACACACAATAATATTGATGGCAATGTGTAGTTAGTTGCCATAAGCCTACTTCGAGTCAGCTGGTAATCTCTGAGTAGGCTGCTGATCAGGGAGACTGTGTGTATTGCTTATTCTTTCCAATGTCAGCCTCCATTTGACCCTGTGAGCAAGAACTCTAAAACCTGTTTTTGATTTAAAAGAAAGCTCCTGATTAATGATAAAGTGATATTTTATTTCTCTTTGTCTATCAATAAATAAATATAAAGCCAGAGATTTCAAAATTCATGTGTTTATCTTTTGTATTTTGACTTTTCATTTGATGAAATTTGTTTCTTATTGTACTAATAGGACTGCCCTGAAAAAGGACTATGTCATCTACTAGAAATAATAGTGATAATATCTATGATAAATTCTAGTGAAATGATTAGTGAATAGCACAGCAGAATTACTGAGACAGCAGCCTTAGCACAGAGGTAGAGTGGAACCCAGACAGTCTTCAATACCTGTACCTCGAGCAGGGAAGTGATGGCCACAGTCACTTTCCCTAAAAGTGACCCAGAATCAACTCACCAAGTGGCTCTAGTCCTAAATTTTCTCATGGTTTACCAGAACATTAAGTAACTGAGAGGGGCTACACAGATGTTGAGATAAATCATTAAACTTGGAAAGAGAAAGATGATACGAAACATTGACTAGAGTTTTCAAATGGATACCCTTCATCCAAAATTTTATTTACTGTTGTTCATAGACAGGTGGCTTCTTGCCATAAAGAAGCAGACAGACATACTTTAGGCTTCTAATTGGGGTTACTGGGATGTTCATTTACAAAGGGAAATAAACAGTTGACTTTTTAAAAAATAATGATTCTTCTTCCCTGGAAAACTATAATCTGTATTATACATACAGGAAACAATTTTTAAGTAGCAAAGTATGGACAAATCCTAATAGAGCAAAGCTTTCAAAAGTATATGGATATGTGTTTAAGAGAGAAAAGTAAAATCACTATATGGGAGATAAGAAGATGTTAATCTATTATGAGGTAAAGCTGTGAGACTTGGGAGTTGTGTTTTCTTAATTGGCAATCAGCCTGACTATTAGTTATTGAATAAGTTGGTTTTCTTTCCCTTTGCTCTTTTTCTTTCTCCCTCTCTAACTAAACATTCAACATATAACACATATAAATTCTTTAAAATATTTCAAAGTTTTAATTCTCATTAAAATCCACAAAGGTAATTGCTATTATTTGTGTTTTAAAATGAAGAAACTGAAACTATTACTATTGTTAGATTCCACAATTAGTCATGGAAACCCTGACTTTGAATCCAAGTCAGCATATTGGAGGATTAGTTTATTATCCCTTGAGAAGAAAAAAAAATGTGGCCAGACAGTTTAATCATCTACTCACACATTTATTCATCTAAAAAATATTTATTGAGCTTCTAGAATAAGCCAGACATTTTGCTAGCCATTTGGGGGAATACATTAGTAAACAAAATGATTGAAGATTGCTGCCTTTTAGAGTTTATATTCTAATAAAATAAATAATGAACATCATACACTAGTGACATGTTTGGTGAAATACAGTTTCAGGAGTTGAGGAGGGGCGGAAAAGGAAAGAGAATAAGGGATGCCCAGAGCATAGTGGAGATAGCAGTGCAGGAGATGTGGATGTTGGGATTTCTTAATGCATCTGATATAGCCTAGCACAAAAAGCATAGATGAATCCCAGTGACTTCCATGCTGGTAGTAGTGGCAAGGCTTTGTGTGTTGGGAAGTAGAAGAGGTTGTTTTCTGGGTTTCTTCCCATTTGATGATGGAGGCAGATGATCTAGCAAAGGTCTTGTCTTGCTGCACTAGCCCTCTCTTATCATTGTAGCCTCTATCAACCTCATGATGGTAGAAGACCTAGAGTATCAGAGCAATGGGCAAACTCATCTTTTGACTCCAGTAGGGAGACAAGGGACCTTGTCTAAGCAATCATTATTTGCATGATCTTCATAGCAAGTCTGCCAACTGTATCAGTCATGGTTCTCAAGAGAAACAGAAGAAAAACAGTAAGATAAATAAATATATATGTATACTTACATAAACATGTGGGTGTATGTGTCTTTGTGTGGAAAGAGAAAGAGATTAGTTGTGAAAGCTAGCAAATTCAAAATCTGTAGGACAATCTTGCAGACTCATCACTTGGTTATCAGCTTATGCTGCAAAATTTCTTCAGGAAAACCTTGCTTTATTCTTAAGGCCTTTTAACTGATTGGGTATGTACCGCCCACATTATCCAGGCAATCTCCTTTATTTGATGTCAAATGATTGTAGATTTTAAATATATCTAAAAATATCTCATCATAACAACTAGGTTAGTGTTTGAGTGAACAAATGGGTACTAGAGCCTCAGCCAATTGAAACATGAAAATAGCCAGCACACCCAGTTTTCTTTATATGAAGGAAATAAATTTAGTCATTTAAAAATAGGTGTTTTCTTCTAACTTGATATCTCCTATCACACCTGCCCTTCAAACTGAAAAAAATGGTAGAATATTTATATCAATAAAATATTTAGTATCTGCGTTCCCCTTGCCTATTTCATGCTATAATTTTCCAACTTTAATGTTATATCTTCTTTTTTCTATTTTAAGTGCAAAGTCTTGCAAATCAAAGCATGCTTGTCTCTGTTAAAAGTAAGCAGCAGATTCTTCTTGCAATTCTATGAAAAAATGACAAGGAATTGACAATTTTCAAAGCACTGTATTGCACCTTGCTCTTGCATCTTTATTTTGTCTCTTTAGATTAAACATAATTAGGATTTTGTTACTTTAAAACACGCTTTTCTTGTCTTAGAACATCCAGGACTTTCCTGCTTTCTTTGTTCTGCAAGCTTCAAACATGCAAATATATGAGATGTGATCAGGTTACCATAATGACTAATTTTAACAATTCACAGTGGGAGGGTTAAATATAGGCATCAGCATGCCATTATGTATAATCAGTAACAGTGGGTACAGTAAGAGCATGGAAAATAGCTGGAGGATAGGTTTATTATAAGTATCTTGGTTTGAGCAAAGCAGAGGAAAAAAATATAATGTTTTGACTGATGAAGTCTCTTTAAAATATTATGGAGAGAAAAAAGCTAAATTAGTTTCAATCTTGCCTACATCTTTAGTTATTCATACACATAGCTTTACGGTTTGCCATAATAGAAAACAAAGGAAAAAGCAACTTTCAAAATGTTATGAATGAAATTGTTTATTTGTAAGACAAATAAATACACTATTAATGTTTGAGCATTTGTCTTTGAAGCAGCCACATTTGAATAACATTCACAACCAAGTAAAACCATTTCCAGATTATGTTTATCTAAATTACTTTGAGCTGTCTCCTTATTTGTCTTGTAAGGACTGGATTAACTTTAAATCTTCCTTGCAGAAATAATTGTCTGGCATTCTTGAAATGTTTAATCATGGCTAGTAAGTTTTACTTATGTTTTTCCTCTCAAAAAAAATCACAAAACTTAGATAACCAGCAAAGTTAAGGTTTATTTCCTTATTTATCCTTGTTTATTTCCCTCACCTGCCACCACCAGGACAACAGACGGTTCCGATTCTCAGAACACATGCCCATTCCTCTGCTTACCTCTTCAAAACTCAATGAAGGAAAGAGAACACTGATTTTCAGTTCACCTATCAAATCTACTGAATAGTGGTCTTGCCTTTGAATGGAATTGTGTAGCTAACACTATGTTTTTAGGAATTCAGACTTTCTGTCTTGGTACCCTTCATTCAACATCTCTTAGCCATGTGACCTTGGGAAAATTATTTTAAACACTCTGTGCATCAATGGCATCATCTACATACTGGGGGAATTTATAAACTCTGTCCACATAGAGTTTTCCTGAGGATTATGTTCTTGCCTTGAAATTATTCCATTGTAAGTTCCTTTAGGATTTAAGGCACAGATCACAATCTTTCACTCATTTGCCTTACTCTCATACACTGACTATGTCCAGTGAACATAACTGAGCAGGGATTCCCTCCTTGGTGTAACGCTTTAATGCACTACTTTGGATTGGTACATAAAAATAGCACTACCTAAAATTAATCTCCCAGCTTCATTATTGATTTTAAAATGCTGGAGTGAAATGGGTTTGTTTGTTTTAAAAGTTCTAAAGCAGATAAAAATTTCACTGGAACAATAGAAAACCACAAGCAAAAATCACAGGGTAATAAGATGTCTCCACTTTGAGAAAAGTAAATAATTATGCTAGGTACTTTGCCTACATTTTGTCTAATATATAGGTTTATATAGAGAGCAGTTGAGTTTTGTCTAATACATATGTTTTCTTCATGCATAAAATACATAAAAAATGGCATAAGATATGCCCCACTGGCTTGTCAATGTATTATAGGAAGACAATTGTTTATTAAGAAAATACAATCTAAAATGCTTTCAGTGTACTTATAAGTAGTGTGATACCCTATTGAAAAAGGCAGAAGGTAACTGACTCTAAAAAGAAAATTAAATGTAATCAACTGATTCAGGACACAAGCATAATTGCATACATTCTTGTGTTTTCCTAGATATTCTTTAAGAAATATGTTAATTACCTCTTCATCCTCTCATTTAACTGCTCTTCATGGTAGTTTTTACTAATTTAACAATAAGAGCTCCAAGTCTATGCCAACCATTTTCATACATTGTTTCATCTACTAGGAAAAAGATTTCTATTGTCCTTTAAAATGTGCAAGGTGCTTTCACAACCATTATTGTCTTTAGTTATCATAAAAATAATGAGTGATTGCAAGGGTGTCTATTTTTTGTGATAAATATCCCCTTAAACATACTTTGTTTGCAGATGGCTTTGATTTACTCATCTACATTCTAGACAAAAATTCCCTTCAAATGCCATTATCATATAGTTCCCTACTTAAAGTACTTCAACATAATTGCATTTCAAGAGTGAAGGGTTTTTTAGTGGTTTCTGGGTTTGGTTTAACACTGGGGATTTTTTCTTATTTAAAAACATATTAAAGCTAGAAAATATCTCTTCTCTGTAGCACAGCAGCCTTTTATACAACCAACTAATGAGGCCCCTTTTCATAAAATCTGTATCATCTTTACTATGGTTAATCATAATCTTAGAGGTTAAGATAAAAAGTCCAGCTTCTTTGTTATAGTTTCAAATTTAACAAAATGTGTGTTGTCATAAATGGAAAGGATAAAATAACATCATATTAATGAAAAATGTCAAATTCTCATAGAATAAGAAATTTTCCAAGTTTTATATTTGAATATATATTGAAAAATATCTTAAAGCCCACTATTTTGAAGAATAGGTAGCACATAACAATAATTATTAGATTATGACATGTCCTGGATCATCAGAAAAAAAAGCAGAGAAATTGATGCCAGGATATAATATTTAACATTAAGTGAAAGAAATTTCACATTATGATTATCATATACTTAAGGAAATATTTCTTCCTTTTAACACATGGAATATTCAAGCTTAATGGAACAAAAAATAAATAAATTCACTAATCACTATGCTAAATTCAATACATTTTTTACCTAAAAACATATTTCACCATATTTCAAACATGTTTCAAAATACTTAGTCATAATATTAGTGGGACACAGGCAGATAGAATTCAAGGCCCCTGTAAGGTTCAAGACAGAGTTTAAGTCCACTGTAAGTTTCAAGGCCCTAGTAACTTACAGTCAGGAGGGACCTAGGGTCAAGGCTTTGCAGTAAACAAGAAGCCACAACGTGAACATCTGGAAAATCAGCCTAAGAAACAGGAGGGTTTCTTCTTTTGAACCCAGCTCAGCCCCAGCAACAAGCGCACCTCCATCCCCCAGCCAATCACGTAAATTTATCTGTGCATAGAAACCCTAGACATGCTTTGATGGCATCTGCCATTGGAACCCCTCCTGATTAGCAGTATTCATTTTCTTTTCACTCCTCATTAAAAGCTTTGCTGTTTACTCTGTATTCTTGTCTGTGGGCTTCATTCTTCGTCACCTCTGAGACGCTATTCCAGGAAAAAGAGCATCTCAACAGTAACAATATTAACATTTCATTTCTATTATGTGAACAAATTTTCATAGAATTTCACCTTCTGAAGTTGCACATTTCTCAGGGGTTATTTATAATTTATCATTGGTTCAAATATTTATCTTTTTCTGTCTGCAGAATTGAATAAAATTTTATCAATTATATGATTTTGTTCTCCCATTTTGCCTATATGAAAGGAAGTAAATAAAGGGTCACAAAAATTCTCAACCATAATATATGTTGGTCAGAGGCATGGTAGTATAGCATGGAAAATATAGCCAGTGATTCTGTAACGTCTTCATATGTTGACAGATAGTAACTGCACTAGTTGGGAGAAGGATTTAAGAATATGGGCAACCATTAAGCCACTGTGCTGTACACTTGAAACCAGTATAAGATTGTATATCAACTATACCTCAATTAAGAAATAATAATAATAAATTAGATCATTATTTTTCCAGAGAAAAGTGTTGCACCAAGTTAATAACAATTTCAGTGGATTTTTTTACATAATATGTTTCTTCTGAAGTTAGTGTATTATGTTGACATTATATGATTTTAGATAATACTGTTTTTTTTAAATAGTTTAAAGTAATTATATATTTTCCTGTAACCTACCACAGTCCCATGATAGTATTTCTTAGCTTTCTGATTGCAATGGATTCCTTTAAACAGGAACTCCTGCTCAAGGATATGTTCACATATTCCTAACCATTTAATAGTCAATTAATTAAAAATATGTACTTTTAATATTGTATTTATGTTTGGTAACTGTTTTTGAACATCTGTAAAATATTACATTGTCTTAGTTAAATTTGGCATGTTTTATAAATCACTATGCTTGTAAGTTTACAGAGCATTTCTATCATTCTAGTAAAGAATGCTTACTGTATGAACACAAACTATGGAAATACCTTGGAGAAACCTTAGTTATTTGCTCCCAGTTTAGCTCTTTTTCTATACTTTGTTCCATTAAATACTAACAGCAATAACTCTGAGGCAGACAAGATTAACTCCATTTCCAAGTTAAAACAGAGACTCATGAGTCAGGAATATAGATAGTAACAGGAACAGACATCCACAATCTACTTTTCTTTTTTTTTTTTTTTTACAATTTATTTTATTTTAGTATCATTAACCTACAATTACATGAGCAATATTGTGATGATTAAACTACACCCTTCATCAGGTCCCCCCC
>JAQQAC010019963.1:22562976-22594345 GCA_029783875.1 Phataginus tricuspis | reverse complement strand
TCTGCTGCTGTTTTGTTCCTTCAGTTTTTTTTTTTTTTCCTTTGTTCTTATACTCCACATATGAGTGAGATCATTTGGTACTTGTCTTTTTCGGCCTGGCTTATTTCACTGAGCATAATACCCTCCAGCTCCATCCATGTTGTTGCAAATGGTAGGATTTGTTTTTTTCTTATGGCTGAGTAATATTCCATTGTGTATATGTACCACATCTTCTTAATCCATTCATCTACTGATGGGCACTTAGGTTGCTTCCATTTCTTGGCTATTGTAAATAGTGCTGCAATAAACATAGGGGTGCATCTGTCCTTTTGAAACTGGGCTGCTGCATTCTTGGGGTAAATTCCTAGGAGTGGGATTCCTGGGTCATATGGTATTTCTATTTTGAGTTTTTTGAGGAACCTCCATACTGCTTTCCACAATGGTTGAACTAATTTGTATTCCCACCAGCAATGTAGGAGGGTTCCCCTCTCTCCACATCCTCGCCAACATTTGTTGTTGTTTGTGTTTTGGATGTTGGCCATCCTCACTGGTGTGAGATGATATCTCATTGTGGTTTTAATCTGCATTTCTCTGATGATTAGCGATGTGGAGCATTTTTTCATGTGCCTGTTGGCCATCTGAATTTCTTCTTTAGAGAAGTGTTATTCATGTCCTGTGCCCATTTCTTAATTGGGTTATTTGCTTTTTGTTTGTTAAGGTGCGTGAGTTCTTTGTATATTTTGGATGCCAACCCCTTATCAGATACATCATTTATGAATATATTTTCCCATATTGTAGGATGTCTTTTTGTTCTACTGATGGTGTCCTTTGCTGTACAGAAGCTTTTCAACTTGATATAGTCCCATTTGTTCATTTTTGCTTTTGTTTCCCTTGCCTGGGGGGCTGTGTTCATGAAGAAGTCGCTCATGTTTATGTCCAAGAGATTTTTGCCTATGTTTTTTTCTAAGAGTTTTATGGTTTCATGACTTACATTCAGGTCTTTGATCCACCTTGAGTTTACCTTTGTGTATGGGGCTAGACAGTAGTCCAGTTTCATTCTCTTACATGTAGCTGTCCAGTTTTTCCAACACCAGCTGCTGAAGAGGCTGTCATCTCCCCATTGTATATCCAAGGCTCCTTTATCAAATATTAGTTGACTGTATATGTTTAGGTTAATGTTTGGATTTTCTATTCTGTTCCACTGGTCTGTGGGTCTGTTTTTGTGCCAATACCAAATTGTCTTGATTACTGTGGCTTTGTAGCAGAGCTTGAAGTCAGGGAGCGTAATTCCCCCTGTTTGATTCCTCCTTCTCAGGATTGTTTTGGCTATTCGGGCTCTTTTCTGGTTCCATATGAATTTTAGAATTATTTGTTCCAGTTCATTGAAGAAAGCTGACACACAGAAATCTGTTGCTTTCCTATACACTAATGATGGACTAACAGAAAGAGAAATCAGAAAAATAATTCCATTCACAATTGCACCTAAAAGAATAAAATACCTAGGAATAAACCTAACGAAGGAAGTGAAAGACCTGTACTCTGAAAACTACAAGACACTCCTAGGAGAAATTAAGGAAGACACTAACAAATGGAAATGCATCCCATGCTCTTGGCTAGGAAGAATAAATATTGTCAAAATGGCTATACTACCTAAAGCAATCTACAGATTCAACGCAATCCCTATCAAACTACCAACAGCTTTCTTCAATGAACTGGCACAATCTACTTTTCTTGCCTCTACTTTCCTTATCCTGTGATACCTACTGAATACATTTTCATGATCTCATCTTAAAGAACTTTCATAAGGTAACAAAATACTTTTATGAGAAAAAAGAGGTAAAATGTACACAATTTTTACACTGCCCAGTAAAACAACAGTCATCAATATTTCCAACTATGGGGAACTCATCATGGCATAAAAAGGAAATACCTTTTGTTAGAGAAAAATAAACTTGCAGAAGCCTATTTTATTAAGCTAAATTTAAAATAGATGTGTTTAACTAATTCACTAAAAATATATGTAGTAAAGAACAGTAATAAATATTTGATCTATCATTCAACATATATGAGTGTTTATACAGTTATAGAAAATGAGAATATGGTAGTAAAAACATTCAAGTCACTGCCCTTTATTGAAACACGTATACCCATACACATTCCCTAAACTAAATTCACCAATGTAATGTGGTGTGAACTTCACCAGGGTTAAGAATGAAGGAAAATAGAATCTTCCTTCTGTCCTTCCTTCCCTCTGTCCTCTTTCTCTCTCTCTTTGAAGGAGGAAGATTTTCAAAAAAAAAATTACTGTATTTCCTTTTATTGTTCACTTAAAAAATGTTTTAACTTCCTTAAAGTTATACTGTTTCTCATTAAAATAATATTTATTTTCATGTATTAATTTTAACTAAGTAAAACAAAAGCAGAAAAAATCAATTTTAATCCTATCACCTACAGGTGAATATTTTATATTTATCTGAAAAGATAAAAAGATGGATGCCTAGATGCATAGATAGAAAACAGGGCCATATAGTATATAGCTATAATATAATTTAACCAATTAATTATTGTGAACATTCAAGACGTTTCCTGTTGCTAATCTTAACAACTTTGTAATAGCCATAATTATAGATATTTGGCAACATGCATTCTCAGTTGTTAAAGAAATGTTAGGTTAGATTAAAATAAAACATTGTTTTATACATTTATATTCAGATTGGCATCCTGAAAGATGTATAATTTACTTTCTTACTCTGCCATGCAAGAGAATGCCTCATCAAACACTGCCCATAATTTTGTGTGGTATTATCACAGACCATATTCTTACTAAATATTTTGCTATAGTACACAGCCACAGCTTCTAAAATGGCCCTCCGTAGTCCCCCTCCTGGTATTAACACAATTGAATAATCTCTCCCCTTGAGTGTTGTCTGGATCTGGTGAACCAAAACTAATCTCTTTAACAGCATTTATCATCATAATAAAAATATCTTCATTGATGTAATTTCAACAGAGATATACTGCATAACCATATTAATTAAATAGAATATTAATCTACAATTAAATATTATAGTTTAATGAGTTTAACAATTTATGTTGAGCTATTTCAATAATTTTTTATTTCTATTTTATAATTTTAATGATTTATTTAACTGCTCACGGTGTATTGTTGAGAAATAATATTTCATAATGTGTTTAAAAATTTTTTAAATGTATGTGTATATATGTAGATGCATTTATATATATACATTCATGAGTATGTATATATATACACACACACAACCACATATATGTGTGTGTGTATATATATATATATATATATAATCATAGGTACATATACAAAGATACTTCTGGGAAATGTGAACATGGTTTATATATGCCAGAATGGTTCGTTGGGAATGATACATATGCTATTGTCTATTTTTTAGGATTTTTGACAATACATTTGCATTGTGTCTATAATGAGAGAAGATCAAGAAACATACTAAAATTAAAATATAAGTAAACAATGCTTTAAATACCTCATATTAACAAACATATCTTTTTCATATAATTCTCCTAGAATTCTTTCCTAGAAAAATATTTCCTGGATCAAAAGTTGTGAATATATATGGAGCTCCTGCTTCATATCTCATAGTTGCTTTCCAGAAAGATTTTTTTTAACTGAACCAAATAAGCTTAATTGTAGTAAAACACTCATTAGAGCACAAAGTTAGAATTTAAGGAATTAAACATGCTTTTAAGAATCTGAGATATTTCTATATAGGAAAAAAGTATGCTCACTGCTGTTTTAATTTTCATTTATATGACAATTTATTATTAGTTACTTTTTTTTGCTAATTTTAGAAGCCTATTCCTTTTATTATTTTTCTTGCCCAAATACAGGTTAAGTAATAATGGGATATTTTAACATATACTAAATAAGGATTTTTTTGTATTTCCAATTTAGCATTTTTATTAACAAATACTATTTTATTATTGCATTATGTTAATTTTTCAACTTTTAAAATCATGTCATGGATATTTTCATAAGTGAACTAGACATATATCTATCTTTTTTCTATATGGATCTATTTATCAAGAATTTGAATTCTCTACTCTTGGAATGTATTTCTTAATATTTCATTGTATCCCAAGTTTATTGGTATTTTTCAATTTTTCTAATTCATTGAGCAATCTTATTTATTATTTGTGAATCATATGAAGTTTGTAGTTTGCCAATGAAGTACAAAACATGCATTAACTAATTTTATTCAACTCACAGCTGTCATTTGGTTTGTATTTAAGTTTGTGTTTTTTTAATATTTATGTTTTTGCTCTTATCCACTTCTACTTACCATCTTTTCTATCTAGAAAATATAATACTGTTTTCCTCTTTTGCTGCCTTCTGGAAAACAAATTTGGTGGTTTCACTATTTTTAAAGCTTGAATTTTGGTTCACCTGGTGTTCAGCCAAATAAAGATGAGCTATTTTCTAAAGATTGAATATGCAGTAACTCTCAATAAAAAAAAATTGTATTTTGTGCAAATATCTTAGACTATGGTGTCTCTATCCTAATATCTTTATCCAACTTTTGTCATGAAGCATTTATTAATTTCAAAGAGAAATGTGAGACAAGTTAAATATTTTTTTCAAGTCGATTTTGCTTACTGCTTCAATGATTTTAGAATAATTTTTAAATGATTTACATGAAATTTCTGCACCATTTGAAATAATGATGACTTAGTTATGTGACTGATTTAATATTTGACACAGACCTATTTTTGGATATTAATAATGGAAAACTTTTACTGATCACTTATGTCTCAGGTACTGTGTAAAACTAGTGATACCTCAAGTATGATCCATAGACCATCACTTGTCCGTGAACTATTTGTAATGATTAATGACAAGGTAAGTACAGAAACTGAATATATACACATTAGAAACTTATACAGACATTTGATAAAAGCATATTTAAATATTAAGATAATTCCAATTCAATGTTGTTGAAATAACCATTAGACAACAAACGATGTAGATTCAGAAAACTATTCAACATCATCTATAGTCTCATGATAGTCTTCCAGTTTGAAATAGATACTTTGTATGCTGCAACTTTGCTGAATTCCTTTATTAGTTATAAAAGTTTATTGTGTGTGTGTGAATTACAAGTGAAAATACAAGAAATTACCTATTAGAAGGGATAAAATACAAAAAACTTACAATATCAATTGCTGTTGAGGATGCAGATCAACTGCAACTCTCATTCATTGCTGGTGGGAACATACAGCCACTTTGCGAGGCAGTTTGGCAGTTTTTTTCACAGTTAATCATTATCTTACCTTATGATCCAGAATTGTTTCCCTAGGTGTTTACTTAACTGACATGAAAACTTTTGTACACACGCGCACACACGCACACACACACACAAATGTTTATAGAAGGCTTATGTTCTGCTATTCCATAACAGAAAAATTTCTAAGCAACAAAGATGAAGGGATAAACTAACTGATATATATCCATGCAATGGAATATTACCCAGCAATAAGTGAGGCATCAAACAATACAGAGATATGGATGAATGTTAAATAAATATTGCTAACTGAGATAATTCAGTCTGAAAAGCTCTGTAGGTGACATTTGGGAAAAAACTAAAGAGAGACCATGAAAAGATCAGAGATAGGAAGGAGTTAGAAGATTTCAAGGTAAAGTTGAATATGTGACACAGCATTATTTTAAAGTCAGTGAAAATATTCTGTATGGTACTTGTAATGGTGGATACATGTCACTATGCATTGCACACAACCCATAGAAAAAAACAAAGATTAAGTTTTAATGAATATATATTTTTTGGAAAATTAGATAACTGGAAAGCCCAGCATGGAATAAAGAATGTGACAAATGATAAAACTATATTATAAATGTATTAAATGACCTCACTGAAAGGGTATGAGGAATATGCTCACCTACATGACTTTTGTGACTTAGTTACCTAAGTGTGTAGAGTCTGTAATTTTACATGCAAAAGAAACTACGAAAGCAATGTAGTCTAATTGGTAAAGTTATTTCCCATAGGTATCTGAGTTAATAATTATGATACTGCTATACATGTATATTAGAGTTGAACATTTAAGTAAGGGATGATGGGTGGTGGAAACCAAGTTTCTCAAGGATGAAGTGAGAGGTTACAGACAAACAAGAGAAGCCTAGAATGATCCATATGATAATGAATTAGAACTGGAGATACCAATATGAACTAATATTTAACTTAATATAGACACAGAAAGTAACATGTAGAAGTATGTTCTCCATCTATTGTAGTGAATTTGTCTATTTCTCTTTGCAGTTATTACAGTTTTCTTTATGCATTTTGATATGCTGTTACTCATTTAGGACTGTTATCTCTTCCTGGAAAATTAGACCCTTTATCATTATGTGATACCTCCCATCATACCTCTTTCTACACCCCTCAATTTTAACCTATTTATTTCTTTATACATAAAGTGAGTTCCTTATAAACTGTAATACAGAGTTGTGGCCTTGGTTTTCATCCATTTTGACAACCTTTGTTTTTTAACTAATGCATTTGGGCCCTTCTCATTTAAAGTGTTTGTTGACATAGTTACGGATTAGTATCTATCATGTTTGTAACTGTATTATGCTCATTACATTTTTTTGTTTTTTATTGTTCGCATTTTTATATATTCTCTTCTTTAAATTTAGCATTTTATATGATTCCATGTTATTTCCAGCCTGCTGATGAGCTCATAAAAAGCCTTTTTATTTCTCTTAAAGTGTATTTTATGTCTAGAGTGTCATATTGATTCTTTCTCAAGGTTTTTATCTCTTTGCTTACACTACCCATTTGTTCTGTGCATGTTGTCTACTTTTCATATTTGGGCACTTAGCACATTATTTTAATTCCCCTTTCTAATGATGGCAATATCTGTATCATACCTAAGTTTGATTCCGCCACTTACTTTGTCTCTTCAAACTATGTTCTACTTTAATTTGGATCTTTCTCAGATATTCTCTGAGAAACCAGTCAGGTTCTGGAAGTAAAATCCAAAAAAATTTAGGATTCACCCTTATACTGAGCTCCCTGTAGTTTCTCACTCTCCAGTTAGTCCAAAAAGGATATCCAGCAATTCAATAATAATCACTTAAATATTCCTACCAATTTAAGTCACCAACTGTGTCTGCTTCAAGTTAGCAGTCTTTGTCTGTGACTCTCAGGAATTTTGTCTTCAGAATTCATGGTGGCAGTTTTCTCCACAACATCATTTCTCTAATACACCCAAGAAACATCATCTATTTTCAGTTTGTTCAGCCTTTTCTTATAAGGATGGGAATGGTGACCTCTAATCTCTTTCATTGTTGGAAAAGAAAGTAGAAGTTATATGGTCTACTTTTATGAACTTTTATAAAAATTTAGATAAATCATAAAAATATGAAAAACATAAAAAATACACAGAATCAAATTGTTTAGAAATTATCATATTATTTCAGTGCAATTGTCAAAAAACAATGTAAGAGACTTATACATCTCTGTGTATCTGTATCTATATCTATCTATCTATCATCTATCAATCTATCTATCTATGATAACTGACTTAGAAAAATAAACTCCTGGAATTGGATAGGAGAATGTGGACTATAAACCAGAAGTTCCATCTCAGACAATGCATGAAAACTGCATAAAGAAGCAAGTGTTACTTTAGCACTTTAAAGAATAGCTATGTTAAAGCCACAAATAAGGTTTCTTTCCAGCTAGCCTTCTACAAATCTATATCTCTTTGCACAATCACTCAGGGAATAAGTGTTTTGAAAGAGTACCTTTCTGTGGACTTCTATTTTCATTTCAGTAATAATAACTATATCTTTTGTAAAATGAGCTAGAAAACTCCTTTGCCACTATGAGTTACATAAGGCTATAGATAAGAGAACTGTCAGAAAATCATGAACAAATGAAGAAATCTCTTGATTTGGCATATACATTGAGAAACATGCCAAGCAATAGAGACCTTCAAAATACATTCTGCTTTCTAGACCTAGACTCTAACAGTGGGACTATTTGTCCAGTTTCCTGGGATTTCATATGAGTACATATTATTAAGAGCACACTCAAAATCTCTCTTCAATATCTGAGTGCTCCCCAAGTCCTATTCTTGGTATATCTTCATGTCATAACTTATTTTACTATTTCTGATCCTTTCCTCTTCTTGGCTATCTTGTTCTTGATAGACCTAGAAGAGAATAAGATATATGTATATGTTATATATATATATATAAAGAATACTAGAAGGGAAAGACAGTGTAGTTCAGAGAAGACAAATAGGAATTCTGTGGCATCTTACTAGACTGATGGACAGTGACTGCAATGGGGTATGGGGGGACTCAATAATAAGGGTGAATGTAATAACCACATTGTTTTTCTTGTGGTACTTTCATAAGAGTGTATATCAATGATACCTTAATAAAAAAATGAGGAAAAAGAAGAATACTAGAATATACATATATATAAAAGTGGAGATATATATAATTTCCAATTGTCTGTGTCATGCAGCATGATGTTTCTTGTTATAGGTGTTAGTTTGCAATAGGTGTTAATTTCCTATGTAGTGCATTATACAAAGTTGGGGAAGAATTCATACTATCTCTTGGGGAAAATAAATTTATATAGCATTATGATTATCCCACTTGTTAAATACTGAATAAAAAATTTTTGATGTGATGTATATGTATATTTTTATTCACAGTGATAAAATTTGTAGAAAATAAATTGAACTGCGAGCTACATTGGTTTCACTGGATTACTGTGTGTAGATTATAAAGAAGGAGGCTGGAGCTTTATTTAAATCTGTAACACAGTGTGGGACTAGTTCAGATGATAGAACACTGAATATTTTGCTCCAGTTTCACTGACATATCAAAGCTTCATGTAAAACTGGGTATAAGGCATCTGTTAGAATTACTCCAGGATTATTAATTCCTAACATATAAAGAGAAAAATGAAAATAATGAAGACTCTGAACTTATACCAAATGATTACTTGTTTATTTTCACTTTTTCTATATTACTATCATTACCAACCTTGTGTATACACTAAACTTGGATGTGTATATTTTACAAACAAGCTATGTTTTTCACACTAAAGTACTTGGGGAAAGATATAATAGCTACCTTAAAACTAAAACCAACTTGCATACAGGCCACTCAGTGGCTATATTTAAGTATGAAATGATAAAAATACCCAGAGGGTTTTAACATCCCAATCACATGTAATTTTCTCCAATGATCAGATGAGACAGTTTCCCAGAAGACTACATATCTGAACTGGTGGCAGATACTACTGAAAGTTATTGTACCTAATTTAATGTATCTTATGCTATCTTATGTACAGAGAAATCTAGCTTCTTAACAAATTTTAAGTTATTCTGTAAGGTAAGTTTTCACAAATTGTTTAGGAAGTTTAGTGAAATATTGAGCTGCATTCTAGTAAAATCACACATTTTAAAATGTTTTTATATTTTTAGATAAATAGTATAATTTCAAATGACCATTTTAATCTAAATGACCTGTTTTCATTTCTTCTCAACCAGAAAATTCTCCAAATCAGATAATATAGTTTGAATTGAGCTAGATGATAATAACTGGTAAAAATAAAGAGATTTAGAATTAATTGAACAAAATGTGTAATTATAAATGTCATATTTTGCAAATATGTATTTAAAATATTTTTTCATTTAAATATTATACTATCCAATATCACACAATCTAATATATGGGTTTTTTCATATCCCTGGACTTTAAATTGTATTTAATTATGGTAAATAATTGCATTTAGTCAAAGCTCCTCATTAGGGATTTCATTCTGAGCTACACCTTCAACTAAACGATCACCACTTAAGTGCGGCTATGTTATCATGTCCACTCTTTCTCCCACCCCACGTCCTACACCCATAGGCTAAGCACTCTATATTAGTCTTACTATTTTAGCAAACAGTTGAGTAATGACGAATTGCTTGATCGGTAAGGAAAAGTTAAATAATTTGTTGCAGCTCCTCATTGAGTCTAGTCTAATGACATGATAATATCTGTGCATTTCTATGGTAAATGAAGGAAAAAATAATTAAAATTGAAAACCTGTATTACCATAGACTGAGAAGGATGGATCACTTCTTGTTAGCTTATACAACATACCCCTCATAATAATTGTAACATATTAAAGTAGAGGGATATTGAGTTATAAAGCAGGATATCCACAGTACATACAAGTTGTACTATAAAAGATGATATAGTCTTTCTATACCCTACTTTTGTTAAGTAAAAATGTGGTAGAGTTGATCTTTGTACTTATTTCCAACTTCTAAAAACTTTCACTTGAGAATTATATTTTCAATTCATATTTAAATGAAAGGGGAAATAAACATTAACTTAGATTTAAAGGATGGTTAATTTCAGTGACATTATAAACCACTTTATGTAAGATATATTAGGGGATGGAAACATTAGAATTAACTGCATACTTGAGTGTTTACCTTTAAAATAAAAGAACTATGGAAGACTTTATACAAATGCCTCAGATTGATAAAAATATTTTATGAAATTTGATTTAAGAAAGAAATAATGTATAGATTTTGAATATATATTTTGCAAATGTAATATAAGGAAAGAGAAACAATAACTAGGCTTTACTACAGTGACCCTAATTCTTTTTAACTTGGGAATTCTTTACTACACACTGACAACATTAACTATAAAATCTATAGTGACTAAAAATTGGACAGAAAAAAATCATTTTCCTTTACACTATCCATACTTAATGTTATGGATTACTATGTATTATGCATATATTATTGCATTTAATTCTCTAAATCTTATAGTATTAAGATTACTAATTTATAATGGGCAATATTATTAAATATACATTCATACATACATGCTTGAGTGATTTCACACAACTTGTAAGTGTATGAATTACTTATAGAACTGCTTATCCTGAACCAAAAAAAAAAAATTACAGAAGGAAAAGAAAATATATGGTGACACAGCAAGGTAAAAGTCTATTTTCTCTCTCAGAACAGTTCAAAGGTAATTAGTTGCCAGGGGTAGAACCAATCTGCTCTTTCAATTTCTGGGACCAAGGTGGCTATTCCTCCTCCCTGCCAGTGGGAAGAAGGAAAGACTGGGTAGTGTTCAGAATTCCTTTTTCAAGATGTGGATCATAAGGCACTCACATTATTGCTTCTTGTATCTCATTGACCAAAACATAGTGGCATAAAGGAACAAATGAGCTGGAAAGCATAACATCAAATAAGTAGTGTGTGTATCTAATGTAACTCCAGGGGGAAAATATGTTCCCACCCTGGGGCAAATAACTTTTGAAGCTGAAATCAGTCAAAGGGAGAAATAAAGTGGAAGTCATCCACTTCTGCTCACCCATATCTCTCACAACCCTGATGCAAAAAGACCACCAAAAATACCCCCTTATCCTCCTCTGATATCTTCCTCTACCATCTCCAGTGTTGAAGGCTCTGCTCCTTCCTCCTCCTCTCCCACATCTTCCTACAAAACAGATTCTCCTGCTGCCTCCTCCCTTGCTGCTAATGGCTAATGTATCTTCCAAGAGCACCATTGGTCTTCTCAATAACTGGGTCTCTTTCTTAAAGGTATCTAATAGGTCATTTTCCAGCTACTCCAAATGGTGCTGAAGTGTGTCTCTCTCCTCAGTAACCTTTTCCAATATCTTGAGAATAAAACATCCCATAATCCCAGCTGCCACACAGCCACTCAGGGCTTCTAAGCAGTCTTGTATCTCATGGAGAGCTAATTTCACAGCTTCCAGTGTATCCACCCTTCCCCAATTCTGGTGAAGGGCCCACCCATCTAGGAGGTGCTTTACCCTAGACCAGTACTCCACTAGAGGCTCCCCACATGGAAGTACTATGGATGGGAGGTTACCGGGTGAAGCTGCATCCTCCACCAGTGCCGGACGTAAGACTGAGTCATCACCTCCAACTGAAGCAGCCACCAGGATTTCCCCACTAACCACAGGGGGTTTCTTGGTATCTCCCCACAATATCTAGGAGCACCCTACCATCACACCCATGAAGACAGATTTTGGGTTCAGAGGTCCTGTGGACTATTACCAGGTGTAGTTATGGGGGAAAATTTGTTCCCAGCATAGGGAAAATAACCTTTGAAGCCAAAATCAGTCAAAGGGAGAGATAAGGGGGAGAAACCAATTTATTGCTTACAAGAAGTCATCCACTCCTGCTTGCCAGTGTCTCTCACGACCCAGCTGCTATAGGACCCCACCAAACCTCTCTGGCCCAGGTGCACACTGTGCACACTGGCTCTCCACCCTCTTTGTAATCACCTATCAATGTGGAGATAGACTACTTCTCTCCACCCCTTGGAAACACCTATTGATATGGAGATGCACTAAGGCCAGGTGAGATATTCTAGAAATATTGCAATTTTTCTAACCCACATCTCGCTAAAAGTTGCCTATATTATGTTTAAATAAGTGGAGCTTAGATACTGATGAGCAACTGCCTTACCACAGTGGAAGCAAAAAAAAAAAAAAAAACAGATCTGTGTAATTCCAAACATTATTTATTTAACCTCTATATCATACTGACTCCACTTCTTTAAACTCACATCATGTCTGATCAAATGGTCCTTATATTATTTATCATATATTATTTAATATTAATTTCTATGAGCTGGTTTTATACCCTCTAGTGTTTAATTATTGAGCACATGTTTAATATTTTATATATATTTCACATTTCCTGAACCTGCAGAAGATAGGTGTCTACTTAAATTGTATTGCAAGAATGCATACTTCTTTTGCTACAATGATCACATTGTTCAGAACTTCTCTTTATTGTTATTCACTGGCAATTTGATCAGGATAGAATGTAATGAAAGCCATTGTGCTTTTAACACTTTTGAACTCACATTGCACATTCTATTGTGTAAAAATGTTTTGAGGAGGGGACTTGCAAGATGGCGGTGTGAGAGGTAAGACAGAGATCTCCCAGAACCACAAATTGTACAAAAATATAGTTAATTAATACAACTAACCTTAAAACAGCAACAAGTATGAAGGCTGAAACAGCTTGCAAACACACCTCACAAACAGAGCAGACCTCATGAAACAGGGTAACGTAGGAAAGCCTTAATCTGGCGGGACCCAAGCCCTTCCCTGACCCCAGCTCTCTGGCAGGAGGAAGAGAAACAGAGAGGGGGAGGAGGTGGAATCCTGGGACTGCTGAACATTGAGCCCTGGAGATCTGCTTTGTAAGCAGAATGCTATAGTGTGTGGTGCTCTGGATGTTGGGGAGCTCAAACAGGCAGCGTGCTTGAGAAATTGAAATTCCAGCCATTTGTGGAGGAGGGGATCCACACCTGGCTGCTCTGTGTCACAGGAAAGGCAGGCAGTCTGAGAAGCTTCCTAGCAGCCAGAGGGCTGCTGAAGGAGCGGGGTTTGCGTGGAGCTTGCTGTGCAGGAGAAGAGAGAGCTGGACAAGGTTTCCTGGGCATGCTCTGCCCAGCTGGTTGGGAACTTTGGGGAGCTTCAGGTGCTCTACCCCCCTGGCTGCCTACTCAGCTCCAGGCCCCCCATTGTGACACGCCGGCTCCCAAACCTTCCTACAGGCCTGCAGGCACCTGCTTGCAAACCAGCAGTCACTGAGCAGGTGTCAGAACAGCCAGAAGGAGGCCCCGCCTACAACAGCTAGAGATGCAAAGCACAGAGAATTACACGTATGTGCTTAGCCTTCTGGCTCTGACAATGGAGACAGGCACGGAAGACGGGAATAAGGAAACAGATCTTTCCTCCTCCCAGGCACCAGCTCTGCTACCCTATGACCTCCAACCTCACTCTAGGGGCTGAGCAGCTCCAGAGACTGGAGTTTCTGCACACTAGTGGGCACCACACAGAAATATGAAATGACAAAAGAACATGGTTCAGATAAAAATCTCACAAACCACAGAAAGAGGGCCAAATGAACCCGAACTCACCAATCTTCCTGAAAGAGAGTTCAAATGGAGGGATTAAAAAGCAGATTCGATGTAGTAAAAGAGACAGTAAATGGCATAGAAATTAGAGAAGAGGAATACAAAAAAGCTGAGGCACAGAAATAAAAAAGGATCTCTAACAATGAAAGAATATTGAGAGAACGTGTGACCAATCCAACGCAACAATATTCGCATTATAGGGGTACCAGAAGAAGAAGAGAGAGAGAGAGGGATAGAAATTGTCATTGAGGAGGTAATTGCTAAAAACTTCCCCAATCTGGGGAAGGAGATGGTCTCTCAAGCCCTGGAGGTGCACAGATCTCCCAACATAAGGGACCCAAGGAAGACAACATCAAGACATACAATAATGAAAATGGCAAATATCAAGGATAAAGACATACCTTTAAAAGCAACTAGGGAGAGAGAAAAGATCACATACAAAGGAAAACCCATCAGGCTATCATCAGACTTCTCAACAGAAACCTTACAGGCCAGAAGGGAGTGGCATGATATATTTAATGCAATGAAGCAGAAGGGCCTTGAACCAAGAATACTTTGTCTGGCAAGGTTATCATTTAAATTTGAAGGAGGGAGTAAACAATATACAGATAAGCAAAAGCTGAGAGAATTTACCTCCCAGAAACCATCTCTACAGTACATTTTGGAGGGACTACTATAGATGGAAGTATTCCTAAGGCAAAAAGATGTAACATAAGGGAAGATAAAGGGTACAGAATATGATTCATAACATACAAAGAATAGAGGAGGAAGAAAAAGGAGGAAAAATAAAAGAACCTTTGGGTTGTGTTTGTAATAGTATACAAAGTAAGTTAATTTAGACTGTTACATAGTAAGGGAATTACCCATGAACCTTTGGAAACCATGAATCTAAAGCCTGCTATGGCAATAAGTACGTATCTATCAATGATCACCCTAAATGAAAATGGTCTGAATGCACCAATCAAAAGACATACAGTTACTGAATGGATAAAAATACAAGACCCATCTATATGCTGCCTACAAGAGACTCACATCAAACCAAAAGACAGACACAGACTGAAAGTGAAGGGATGGAAAGATATTTCCTGCAACTAATAGTGAGAAAAAAGCAGGAGTTGCAGTAGTTGTATCAGACAATACAGACATCAAAACAAAGAAAGTCAAAAGAGACAAAGAAGGACATTACATAATGATAAAAGGGTCAGTCCAACAAGAGGATATAACTATTATAAATATCTATGCACCCAACACAGGACCACCTACATATGTGAAACAAATACTAACAGAATTAGAAAGGGGAAATAAAATGCAATGCACTCATTCCAGGAGACTTCAACACTTCACTGACTCCAAAGGACAGATCAACCAAACAGCAAGTAAAGAGACAGAGGCACTGAACAACATACTAGAACAGATGGACTTAATGCACATCGACCAAACACACCATCCAAAAGCAACAGGTTACACATTGGTCTCAAGTTCACATGGAACATTTTCAAGAATTGGTCATATATTAGGCCACAAAAAAACCTCAGTAAATTAAAAAATACTGAAATTGTACCAACCAGCTTCTCAGAGCACAAAGGTATGAAAATAGAAATAAATTACACAAAGAAAATTAAAAAGCCCACAAATACATGGAGGCTTCATAACATGCTCCTAAATAACCAATGGATCAATGACCAAATAAAAACAGAGATCAATCAATATATGGAGACAAATGACAACAATAATACAACACCACAAAATCTGTGGGATGCATTGAAGGCTGTGCTAAGAGGAAAATATGTTGCAATACAGGCCTACCTCAGGAATGAAGAACAATCCTAAATGAACAGTCTAAACTCACAATTAATGAAACTAGAAAAAGAAGAACAAATGAGGCCCAAAGTTAGTAGAAGGAGGGACATAATAAAGATTAAAGAAGAAATTAAAAAAATTGAGAAGAATGAAACAATAGAAAGAATCAATGAAAGCAGGAGCTGATTCTTTGAGAAAATAAACAAAACAGATAAACCCCCAGTTGGACTTATCAAAAAAAAAAAAAGAGTCTACACACATAAACAGAATCAGAAATGAGAAAGGAAAAATCACTACGGACACCACAGAAATACAAATAATTATGAGAGAATGATATGAAAAATTATATTCTAACAAACTGCATAACCTAGAAGAAATGGACAACTTTCTAGAAAAATACAACCTTCCAAGGCTGACCCAGGAAGAAACAGAAAATCTGAATAGACTAATTACCAGAAAAAAATTGAATTGGTAATCAAAAAACTACCTAAGAATAAAACTCCTGGACCAGATGGTTTCACTGTTGAATTTTATCAAACATTTAGTGAAGACCTAATATCCGTCCTCAATAAAGGTTTCCAAAAGAGGAGGGAGAGAATACTCCCAAACTATCCTATAAGGCCAACATCACTCTAAAACCCAAATGAGGCAAAGACACCACAAAAAAGAAAATTTCAGACCAATATCCGTGATGAACATAAATGCAAAAATACTCAACAAAATATTAGCAAACTGAATTCAAAAATACATCAAAAGATCATACATTGTGATCAAGTGGGATTCATCCCAGGGATGCAAGGATGGTACAACATACGAAAGTCCATCAACATCATCCACTACATCAACAAAAAGAAGGACAAAAAGCACATGATCATCTGCATAGATGCTGAAAAAGCATTTGACAAAATTCAACATCCATTCATGATAAAAACTCTCAACAAAATGGGTATAGAGGGCAAGTACCTCAATATAATAAAGGCCATATATGACAAACCCACAGCCAACATTATACTTAACAGCAAGAAGATGAAAGCTTTTCCTTTAAGATCAGGAACAAGACAAGGATGCCGACTCCCCCCACTTTTATTCAACATAGTTCTGGAGGTCCTAACCACTGCAATCAGAGAACACAAAGAAATAAAACGCATCCAGATTGGCAAGGAAGAACTCAAACTGTCTCTGTTTCCAGCTGACATGTTATTGAACATAAAAAACCCTAAAGAATTCACTCCAAAACAACTAGATCAAATATCTGAATTCCGTAAAGTTTTTGGATACAAAATTAATACACAGAAATCTGTGGCATTCCTATACAATAATGATGAACTAGCATCAAGAGAAATCAGGAAAACAATTCCATTCACAATCGCATCCAAACAAATAAAATACCTAGGAATAAACCTAACCAAGGAAGTGAAAGACCTATACCCTTAAAACTACAGGACACTCTTAAGGGAAATTAAAGAGGACACTAATAAATGGAAATTCATCCCATGCTCTTAGCTAGGAAGATTAATATTGGTAAAATGGCCATCCTCCCTAAAGCAATCTACAGATTCAATGCAATCCTATAGAAATACCTTACAGCATTCTTCCATTAACTAGAGCAGATAGTTTTAAAATTTATATGGAACCACAAAAGACCCCGAATAACCAAAGCAATCCTGAGAAGGAAGAATAAAGCAGGGGGAATTATGCTCCCTGGCTTCAAGCTCTACTACAAAGCTACAGTAATCAAGACAATTTGGTACTGGCACAAGAACAGACCCATAGACCAGTGAAACAGAATAGAGATCCCAGATATAAACCCAAGTGTATAGGGTCAATTAACATATAATAAAGGAGCCATGGATATACAATGGGGAAATTACACCTCTTCAACAGCTGTTGTTGGCAAAACTGGACAGCTACATGTAAGAGAATGAAACTGGATTACTGTCTTACCGCATCCACAAAATTAAACTCAAAATGGATCAAAGACCTGAATGTAAGTCATGAAACCTTAACACTCTTAGAGAAAAATATAGGCATAAATCTTTTGGACATAAACATGAGCAACTTCTTCATGAACATATCTCCCTGGGCAAGGAAACAAAAGCAAAATGAACAAGTGGGACTATATCAAGCTAAAAAGCTTCTCTACAGCAAAGGATACCATCAGTAGAACAAAAAGACATCCTACAGTATGGGAGAATATATTCATAAATGACATATCTGATAAGGGGTTGACATCCAAATTATATAAAGAGCTCATGCACCTCTACAAACAAAAAGCAAATATGCCAATAAAAAATGGGCAGAGGAGGTGAACAGACACTTCTCCAAAGAAGAAATTCAGATGGCCAACAGGCACATGAAAAGATGCTCCACATCACTAGTCATCAGAGAAATGCAAATTAAAACCACAATGAGGTATCACCTCACACCAGTTAGGATGGCCGCCATCGAAAAGACAACAACAAATGTTGGCAAGGATGTGGAGAAAGGGGAACCCTCCTGCACTGCTAGTGGGAATGTAAATTAGTACAACCATTTTGGAAAGCAGTATGGAGGTTCCTCAAAAACTCAAAATAGAAATACCATTTGACCCAGGAATTCCATTCCTAGGAATTTCCCCTCGAATGCAGCAGCCCAGTTTGAAAAAGACATATGCACCCCTATGTTTATCGCAGCACTATTTACAGTAGCCAAGAAATGGAAGCAACCTAAGTGTCCATCAGTAGATGAATGGATAAAGAAGATGTGGTATATATACACAATGGAATATTATTCAGCCATAAGAAAACAAATCCTACCATTTGCAACAACATGGATGGAGCTAGAGGGTATTATGCTCAGTGAAATAAGCCAGGTGGAAAAAGACAAGTACCAAATGATTTCACTCATCTGTGGAGTATAAGTACAAAGAAAAAACTGAAGGAACAGAACAGCAGCAGACTCATATAACCCAAGAACGGACTAACAATTACCAAAGGGAAAGGGAATGGGGAAGAAGGGTGGGAAGGGAGGGATAAGGGGGAAAAAGGGCTATTACAATTTGCACACATAATGTAGCGGGGTTGGTGGTGGGGTGCAGAGATACGGGGAAGGCAGTATAACACAGAGAAGACAAGTAGTGATTCTATAACATCCTATTACGCTGATGGACAGTGACTGCAATGGGGTATGTGATGGGGACTTGATAATAGGGGTAGTCTCGTAATCATAATGTTGCTCATGTAATTGTATATTAATAATAGCAAAATAAAAAATAAAGAAAGTAAAAAGCGTATGTTAACCATTTTTTTAATAATTCTTTGGAGACATAAAATTATAGACTTTCTCTAGCCCATTTCATTTGGAGTTCTATATATTGTTTTAAAATTATCAAATATAAAAAAGTTTTCAAATAGCCTGCATAATTACTGATATCATATTGTATTGCCGGCTACTTTTTGCTAGAAATTAGTTTGGTATTTCAGAAACTAGTGACATTATTTTTGTGAAGTTATACATATATTGGATGGCAAAAACTTTTGTTTTCTATTTCCTTTAGTTTCTGCACTGTCCAATGAATACAAAATTTTCCTAGATGGTTTATTGTTTGACTGAATTACTTTTTGATGCCCTGTATCCATGGTTCTTACTGCTGGGTCATATCAGTTCCACTTGGAAACTTTTGTTACTTGTTTGTTTAAAAAGACTCCTGCTTATCATCCCTGACGATTCAGATTTCATATTTTGAGGCTAGAAAAGGAGCAAGATGATTTTTTAAGCAGCCTCAGGGTTGATCTTTATTTAAAACCAGGTTTAAAAATGGCTTTTTAAATAATAGGCAGGGAGGGATATGGGTTACTGGTGCAGGTTCTGGAATCAGAATCAGAGGGAGAAAGTTCCAAATACACAACTTGTTGAGTCTGGATTTACAGGAAGTTATTTAACCTGAAAGTGTGTGTGAAATTTCTTACTGTGACACCAGGTACTTAGTAGCCATAAAATAAGTGTTAGCTACATTATATGATTATTATTATTTTTATTAGAGATGTTTCTGGAGTTTTTCATAGTACCTTATTCTTTAATCTGCTCCATTAGGAGTTCTCTATATTGTTTTAAAATTATAATTATATGCATTTTTATTCTATCTCCATTATTGCTTTTAAAATAATATCCAGTTGTGGGGAAAATGATGAATTTGTAGGATCTCTAGTTCTGTCCTTTATTCAAAATCATTCCTTTTGGGTTCTAAGCATTCCATCCCGACATTGGGCTTATATCCAAGAGCAGAACAGAAAAAAAAATCTTTCCTCTAATTTAACTTACATGTAAGGGGGTGGTGAACAAAACAATCCAAATAAATAATGTTTGATGATGAGAGTTATATAGCAAAGACAGCAAAAAAAGGAGACAGGCTATGTGTGGCAGCAGAAGATGGTCTCAGAAGATCTCACCATGAAGTCATTTGAGTGACACATGTAGATACCTGGGAGAAGAGTATTTCAAGCAAGTGAAACAGCTTGAAAAGAGGGAAGTCAAGAGTATATCAAGAGTTAAAGCTTTATTCTCAAGATTTGAAATTGATTTAGATTCTCAGACAAGAAGCATTTAGTATAATTAGTTTTGTGTTGATATAGCATTGGAAAACAATCTGTTCATTTAAACTAGTGTATGAAATGCATAGCAATATTTTATATGGCATATGTTCACTGGCTCATCATTAGATTTGGAAATTCTTAAATTACAAAAAGGCATGAGATTTTCATTAAAGATGTGTCAGCACTCTCAGTTTATGTAAACTCAATTATTTTCATAACATTAAAGGTCAGCTATGTGTTTCCAACTCCCAAATTTATATATCCAGCTTTCTCCAATTCTAAAAGTTGGGAATCATCCTTGATTCCTATATTTTTTCATACACATACAGGTCATCTATAAGTCACAGAAGTTTCACCTTAAAAAATATTTCCTCTATATCCTGTGCCATCTTCCTGGCCCAATAATCTATCTGTTGTGTCTGGGCATACTGTTGCTGTCTTGCCAATAGGTTTCAGCCCCGGGCAAGTTCACTATGGATTCAATGTGACCAAAGAAATTGACAGCAAAATGTTCTTGGGGTGGAAGCGTTATACCCAACTTTATTTCCATGGTGGCAGGTCAGTCACTAAAATCCTGTTCACTCAGAGCAAGTCTGCATGCAGCAAGCCTGTCTCTGCCTCTGGTCCCTTCTGTCTGCACAGCCGTCCCACACAGCTGTCCTCTGGGCCTCTCTGAACAGTCATCCTGCACAGTCGTCCCACTAGCCATCCTCTGCATCTCTGTCCTTGGCACTGCCACCACTCCAGCCTCTATTCTGTTCTCCTGCAGCCTTGCAGCTGTGCCACCGTGTCATGCCCAGAGCACTGGGCGGAGCTCTTTATATAGAGTCAACAGCCATGTATTGCCCACAGGTGTGCAGTGAGCTAGTCAGCCAGGATCAGGTGAGAATCCTGGCCACAGGAACTCTCATTTTATCCACAGTTGCCATTGTGGAACTCCCCCCTTTCCTTTTCCATAGCAGCTGGAGGGGTTTTTTTAACATAAATAAAAGCATCTACTTTATTAAAACTTGTATAACTTTCTCTTCTTTGTGCATTAAATCCAAATGTTTCATCACAAACTATAAAGCACAACACAATTTTCCTTCCTCTCTAGATAAAAATGAGCTTACATTCCTACTTTCTTACTTCTCAGGTGTTTTAGTGTTTTTCTCAGTTCCTACAACACAGAAGCACAGTCTTGCCAATGGGTTTCAATCCTGGGCAAGTTTGCTATGGATTCAATATGACCAAAGAAATTGACAGCACAACATTCTTTGGGGTGAAAGGGTTTATTACCCGGCTTGTTCTCCCAGCAGTAGGCCAAGCACTAGCGTCTTTGCCTCCACCCAGAGCACTGGGCCGAGCTCTCCATACAGTGCAATAATAGGTTATTGCCTAAAGGTGTGGAAGTGGTGGCCTAGCAACAGGTCAGTTACATCATCAGGTGGTTTAAGTTCAGTGAGGATCCTGGCCATAGGAACCCCAACTTCCCCACAATTAAACCTTCCTGTTAATGAGTTTTCACATGATTTTGCTAATGGCTGAGCTTTTCTACAGTGTCTCTAAGTAGGTGTACATTTTTTTCATCTTTAAATCACAATTAAAAGCTTACCTTTTAAGAGACACCTTTCATGATCAACTAATCTTCCTTTCAGGCCACTCCTCTTCCTTGCAGCTCTCCAGTCCACAGGTTTATCTCACTCCTGGGCTAACAAGGGAGGATACCAGCCTGAGTCCTATGGGAGGGTCTTCAACTTTAGGATAGGAGCCTATTGCTGAGATCACCTTGGGCTGAGAGTGGGCATGTTTAGTTATTATAAAATGTCTACTGAAGAAAGAGATAACCAGAGAGTGTTCAACCTGAATTAATTTCTAGACAAATACCTTTATTACTTTTAAACTATTAGCAGATTTCCTGGTTATTAAAAAATAAAAACTAAATTTGTCTTTGAAGAAATATGTTTTTTGGAGGAATAAAGAAAAAATGTGAAAGATGAAAAACTTGAATGTTATACAAACTAAAACTTAATTTGTGGGTAATAAAAAAAGTCCAGTCAATACAAGATAATACATTTCTTCTTTTTTAGGAAAAAAAGCCTGTATGAATTCATGTTTGTTAATGGGATGTTTTCACTGAGGAATTATTAGATAGAGATTGATTGCTTTTCTCTCTTCTTGGTGTTCATAGGAATTGGGGTTAGGATTTTATAAGGGAAAGATATGAGTAAGGATAATATTGGCAACAAAGGCTAAGGAGACAAGGTGGTAAAGGAAATCCTGGAGAGGTAGTTGACCTATGTAATAGCTATCAGTTACAGTCATAATTGCACTAATCACTCCCTATCACCATATTGTAATTCTGTTATCACCAAATTTCAGCAAAGTTTTGAAAATGTTACAATTTCATAGATGTGCCTTGGAGATTGTGGATAAAATGAGAGTTCTTATGGCCAGGATTCTCACCTGGGCCTGGTTGACTGGCTCACTGTACACCTGTGGGCAATATATAGCTGTTGACTCTATGTGGAGAGCTCCACCCAGTGCTCTGGGCATGACATGGTGGCACAGCTGCAAGGCTGCAGAAGAGCAGAGGCTGGAGTGGTGGCAGTGCCAAGGACAGAGGCCCAGAGGGTGGCTGTGCAGGACGACTGTGCAGAGAGGCCCAGAGGACAGCTGTGCAGGACGACTGTGCAGAGAGGCCCAGAGAACGGCTGTGTGGGATGGCTGTGCTGGCAGAGAAGCCCAGAGGACAACTGTGCAGACAGAGAGGCCCAGAGGCAGAGACTGGTTTGCTGCATGCAGAGTCACTCTGAGTGAATGGGATTTTAGTGACTGACCTGCCACCTGGAAATAAAGTTTCACCCCAATAATGTTTTGCTGTCAATTTCTTTGGTCACATTGAATCCATAGTGAACTTGCCTGGGGCTGAAACCCATTGGCAAGACAGAAATTTAATGGATGCCTGTGAATGTTGGGAAAGGCTTTAGGGGAAAATAAAACAGCTTCTAAGCCACTAATCCTGTAATCTTTATGAAATACGTGGAGAAGTTGCAGCCAAGAGCCTGTTTGCTAGCTAAGGTGACAGGCAGACCTGTAGGACAGCTTTGTAATGCCCATAAGCATGGCTTACAGACTCCCACATGTATATAGACAAGTTACTGGGAGAAGATGAATTTGTGAGGTCAGGAAAGATGAATAAAAGACTGATATTACTTAGGTAATTTTGAAAAGGGAAACAAAGTCTACAAATACCAGAGACGAGTAGCTTAAAGGAGGAATTGTGCACTTGACTTCTGTTGTACAAAGATATAAATATTAATTCAATATATTACATTTTTCTTATTCTTACCATTTTGCTCAAATGTGATCATATGTGTTAAAATATCACACAGTAATTGTGTTAAATTTTCACTTTCAGCACAGTTCTTTGCCTAATATTTTAATTCCCTTCTTTAGGACAATCCTAATCATCTTCTCTTCCTACTGTTTGGCTCTCTGACATTTTGACAAAAACAGTATATATGAAAAAAAATCTCTTGCAAAAACTAAGCAACTGCAGTTCTAACATTTGTCTGTTAGAACTATATCTTGAGTGGTGTAGTTCATTTATCCACTTGTCTGATTTTCATGCAGACCATTTATAGATGTAATTAAGAGAAATGGCAGCTTTTTTTTTTAGGTATTATTGATATACACTCTCATGAAGGTTTCACATGAAAAAACAAATGTAGTTACTACATTTACCCATACTATCAAGTCCTCACCCATACCCCAATGCAGTCACTGTCCATCAGCATAGTAAGATGCCACAGATTCAATATTTGCCTTCTCTGTGCTACACTGTTTTCCCCTTGATCCCCCACACCATGTATATTAAACATAATACCCCTCAATCACCTTCTCCCACCTTCCCCACACGCCCTCCCACAACCCTCCCCTTTGGTAACCACTAGTTCCTTCTTGGAGTTTCTGAGTCTGCTGCTATTTTGTTCCTTCAGTTTTGCTTCATTGTTATACTCCACAAATGAGGGAAATCATTTGGCACTTGTCTTTCTCCACCTGGTTATTTCACTGAGCATAATATACTCCAGCTCCATCCATGTTGTTGTAAATGGTAGGATTTGTTTCTCTGTTATGGCTAAATAGTATTCCATTGTGAATATGTACCACCTCTTTTTTATCCATTAATCTACTGATGGACACTTAGGTTGCATCCATATCTTGGCTATTGTAAAAAGTGCTGCAATAAACACAGGGGTACATGTGCCTTTTTGAATCTGAGAAGCTGTGTTCTTTGGGTAAATTCGAAGGAGTGGGATTCCTGGGTCAAAAGGTATTTCTGTTTTTAATATTTTGAGGAACCTCCATATTGCTTTCCACAGTGCTTGAACTAGCTTACATTCCCACCAACAGTGTAGGAAGATTCCCCTTTCTCCGCATCCTCACTGCATTTGTTGTTCTTAGTCTTTTGGATGCTGGCCATCCTTAGTGGTGTGAGGTGATATCTCATTGTGGATTTAATTTGCATTTCCCTGATGATTAGTGATGTGGAACATATTTTCATGTGTCTGTTGGCCATATGAATTTCTTCTTTGGAGAACTATCTCTTCATATCCTCTCCCCATTTTTCAATCAGGTTATTTGCTTTTTGGGTGTTGAGGCATGTAAGTTCTTTATGTATTTTGGATGTTAATCCCTTTTTGGATATGTCATTTATAAATATATTCTCCCATACTGTAGGGTGTCTTTTTGTTCTATTGATTTGCCATGCAGATATTTTTAGTTTGATGTAGTCCCACTAGTTCATTTTTGCTTTTGTTTCCCTTGCTCGAGGAGATGTGTTCAGGAAGAAGTGTCTCATGCTTATATTCACGAGATTTTTGCCTATGTTGTCTTCTGAGAGTTTAATTGTTTCATTAGGTACATTCAGGTATATGATCCATTTCGAGTTTACTTTTGTGTATGGGGTTAAACAATAATCCAGTTTCATTATCTTTCATGTAACTGTCCAGTTTTGCCAACACCAGCTGTTGAAGATGCTGTCATTTCCCCATTGTATGTCCATGGCTCCATTATTATATATTAATTGACCATATACGGTTGGGTTTATATCAGAGCTCTCTAGTCTGTTCCATTGGTCTATGGGTCTGTTCTTGTGCCAGTACCAGATTGTCTTGAGTAGTGTGGCTTTGTAGTAAAGCTTGAAGTTGGGTAGCATAATCCCCCCAGCTTTATTCTTCCTTCTCAGGATTGCTTTACCTATTGGGTTCTTTTGTGATTCCATATGAATTTTAGAACCATTTTTTCTAGTTAATCGAAGAATGGTGTTGGTATTTTGATAGGAATTTCATTGAATCTGTAGATTGCTTTAGGCAGGATGGCCATTTTGTCAATATTAATTCTTCCTATCCATGAGCATGGGATGTGTTTCCATTTATTGGTATCTTCTTTAATTTCTCTCATGAGTGTCTTGTAGTTTTCAGAGTATAGGTCTTTCACTTCCTTGGTTAGGTTTTATTCCTAGGTATTTTATTCTTTTTGATGCAACTGTGAACGGAATTGTTTTCCTGATTTCTCTCTCTGCTAGTTCATTGTTAGTGTATAGGAATGCCACAGATTTCTGGGTATTAATTTTGTGTCCTGCAACTTTACTGAATTCAGATATTAGATCTAATAGTTTTGGAGTGGATTCTTTAGGGTTTTTTATGTACAATATCATGTCATCTGCAAACAGGGACAGATTAACTTCTTCCTTGCCAATCTGGATGCCTTTTATTTCTTTGTGTTGTCTGATTGCCATGGCTAGGACCTCCAGTACTATGTTGAATAGAAGTGGGGAGGGTGAGCATCCTTGTCTTGTTCCCAATCTTAAAGGAAAAGCTTTCAGTTTCTTGCTGTTCTGTATAATGTTGGTTGTGGGTTTGTCATATATGGCCTTTATTATGTTGAAGGACTTGCCCTCTATACCCATTTTGTTGAGAGTTTTTATCATGAATGGATGTTGAATTTTGTTGAATGCTTTTCAGCATCTATGGAGACGATCAGGTGGTTTTTGTCCTTCTTTTTGTTGATGTAGTGGATGATATTGATGGATTTTTTAATGTTGTACAATCCTTGCATCCCTGGAATAAATCCTACTTGATCATGAAGGATAATCTTTTTGATGTATTTTTGAATTCAGTTTGCTGATATTTTGTTGTAGATATGTTAATCAGGAATATTGGTCTTTAATTTTTTCTTTTTTTGTGGTGTCTTTGCCTGGTTTTGGTATTAGAGTGATGCTAGCCTCATAGAATTAATTTGGAAGTATTCCCTCCTCTTCTACTTTTTGGAAAACTTTAAGGAGGATGGGTATTAGGTTTTCGCTAGATGTTTAATAAAATTCAGTGGTGAACCCCTCTGGTGCAGGTGGTTTGTTCTTAGGTAGGTTTTTGATTACCAATTAAATTTCTTCACTGGTAATTGGTCTGTTCTGATTTTCTGTTTCTTTCTGCGTCAGCCTTGGAAGGTTGTATTTTTGTAGAAAGTTGTGCGTTTCTTCTAGGTTAGCCAGTTTCTTAGCGTGTAATTTTTCATAGTGCTCTCTAATAAGTCTTTGTATTTCTGTGGAATCTGTTGTGATTTTTCCTTTATCATTTCTGATTCTGATTATGTGAGTAGACTCTCTTTTTGTCTTGATAAGTCTGGCTAGGGGTTTATCTATTTTGTTTATTTTTTCATAGAACCAGCTCTTGCTTTCATTGATTCTATCTATTGTTTTATTCTTCTCAATTTTATTTATTTCTGCTCTAATCTTTATCATGTCCCTCCTTGTACTGACTTTGGGCCTCATTTGTTCTTCTTTTTCTAGTTTTATTAATTGTGAGTTTAGACTGCTCTTGTGAGATTGTTCCTTTTTCCTGAGGTAGGTCTGTATTGCAATATACTTTCCTCCTAGCATAGCCTTCGCTGCATCCCACAGATTTTGTGGTGTGAATTATTGTTGTCATTTGTCTCCATATATTGCTTCATCTCTTTTATTTGATCATTGACCCATTGGTTATTTAGGAGCATGTTGTGAAGTCTCCATGTATTTGTGGGCTTTTTCATTTTCTTTGTGTAATTTATTCCTAGTTTCATACCTTTGTGATCTGAGAAACTGGTTGGTACAATTTCAATCTTTTTTTAATTTACCAAGGCTCTTTTTGTGCCGTAGGATATGATCTATTCTTGAAAATGTTCCACGTGCACTTGAAAAGAATGTGTATTCTGTTGCTTTTGGGTGTAGAGTCCTGTAGATGTCTGTTAGTTCCATCTCTTCTATTGTGTTGTTCAGTGCCTCTATCTCCTTACCTATTTTCTGTCTGGTTGATCTGTCCTTCAGAGTGAGTGGAGTGTTGATGTCTCCTAGAATGAATGCACTGCATTCTATTTCTCCTTTTAATTCTGTTAGTATTTGTTTCACATCTGTGGGTACTCCTGTGTTGGGTGCATAGATATTTATAATGGTTATATATTCTTGTTGGATTGACCCCTTTATCATTATGTAATGTCCTTCTTTGTCTCTTGTGACTTTATTTGTTTTGAAGTCTATTTTGTCTGATACAAATACTGCAACTCTGCTCTTTTCTCCATATTAGTTGCATAAAATATCTTTTTCCATCCCTTCCCTTTTATTCTGTGTATGCCTTTGGGCTTAAAGTGAGTCTCTTTTAGGCAGTGTATAGATGGGTCTTGTTTTTTTATCCATTCAGTGACTCTATATTTTTTGATTGGTGCATTTAGTCTATTTACATTTAGGGTGATTATCAATTGGTATGTACTTATTGCCATTGCAGGCTTTAGATTCATTGTTACCAAAGGTTCAAGGTTAACTTCTTACTATCTTACTATCTAAGAGTCTAACTTAACTCACTTAATATGCTATTACATACACAATCTAAAGGTTCTTTTTTTTCTTCCTCCTCCATTCTTTTTATATTAGGTATCATATATTGTACTGTTTGTCTATCCCTTGATTGACTTTGGGGATAGTTAATTTAATTTTACATTTGCTTAGTAATTAGCTGTTCTAATTTCTTTATTGTGGTTTTATTACCTCTGGTGACAGTTATTAAACCTTAGGAACACTTCCATCTATAGTAGTCCCTCCAAAATACACTGCAGAGATGGTTTGTGGGAGGTAAATTCTCTCAGCTTTTGCTTATCTGAGAATTGTTTAATCCCTCCTTCAAATTTAAATGATAATCTTGCTGGATAAAGTATTCTTAGTTCAAGGCCCTTCTGCTTCATTACATTAAATATATCATACCACTCCCTTCTGGCCTGTAACGTTTCTGCTGAGAAGTCTGATGATAACCTGATGGGTTTTCCTTTGTATGTGATTTTATTTCTCTCTCTAGCTTCTTTTAATAGTCTGTCCTCATCCTTGATCTTTGCCATTTTAATTATTGTATGTCTTGATGTTGTCTTCCTTGGGTCCCTTGTGTTGGGAGATGTGTGCACCTCTGTGACTTGAGAGTCTATCTTCTTTCCCAGATTGGGAAGTTTTCAGAAATTACCTCCTCAAAGACACTTTCTATCCCTTTTTGTCTCTTCTTCTTCTGGTACCCCTATAATGCAAATATTGTTCTGTTTGGTTTGGTCACACAGTTCTCTCAATATTTCATTCTTAGAGATTCTTTTTCTCTCTCTGTGCCTCAGCTTCTTTGTACTCCTCTTCTCTAGTTTCCATTTCATTTATCTTCTCCTCCACCATATCCAATCTGCTTTTAATACCTTCCATTGTGCTCTTCAACAATTGGTCTCTGACCAGAATTCATTCCTGAGTTCTTCAATATCTTTCTGTACCTCCATGGGCATGTTCACGATTTTTATTTTGAACTCCCTTTCAAAAAGAGCCATAAGGTCGATGTCATTTAAATCTTTCTCAGAAGTTGTATTAATAATTTTACTCTGAACCAGGTTCCTTTGGCCTTTCATATTTGTATATGGTGCCCTCTAGTGCCAAGAAGTTCTACTCCCTGGAGCTGCTCAGCCCCTGAAGCAATGTCAAGGGTTACAGGGGCATGGTATTGGTGCCTGGGGAGAGGAAAGAGCTCTTTCCTTCTTCCCAGCTGATATGTCTGTCTCCACTGCCTGAACCAGAGGGCTGAGCACACTGGTATAAGACTCTATTCTTTGCATTTGTAGTTGCTGTAGACAGATCTTCCCTCTCGCTGGCCTAACGTCAGGGTAGGCTTTCCAGGAGAAAGTTGCAGTAGGCTGCGCATCACAGAGGGGGTCCTTGGGGCTGTTCACCCAGCCAGGGAGCTGGAGCACCTGAAGATCATTTAAGGAGGAAGATTTATTTTCCTCCTTAAATATGAGACTCTAAATGGCAAAGCTCCGAACCTGCTGGGAAGCATGCACCCGGGCATTTTTGTCTAACTGTCCTCTCTCCTGAGCAGTAAGCTCTGTGCAATCCTTGCCCCTTCAGTAGCCATCTTGCTAAGGGCTTCCTTGTTAGGAAGTCTCTCAGACTGCCCATCTTTCTTTTGTCCCAGAGCAGCTGGATATGGATCCCTGTTTTCCACAAGCAGCTGGAATCTCAGTCTCTCCAGGAATTCTGCCTGTCTTAGCTTTCCAACCCCGTAAACATGAGAGTATCATGCAAGCACCATGAAATGTAGATTTGTGCTCCCAGAGCAGATCTCCGGAGTTAGGTATTCATCAGTCCCTGGCTTCCACTCCTTCCCTGCTCCATTTCTCTTCCTCCCTCCAGTGAGCTTGGGTCGGGGAAGGGTTTGAGTCCCACCTGGCCACAGCTTTGGTACGTTACCCTGTTCTGTGAGGTCTGCTCTTTTCTCCAGGTGTATGCAGTCTGGTGCAGTCCTCTTTTCTGTTGCTCTTTCAGGATTAGTTGTATTAATTATATTTTCATATTACATGTGGTTTTAGGAGGAAGCCTGTGTCTCACCTCTCATGCCACCATCTTTAATCCAATCCAAATGACAGCTTTTAAGAGGAAGAGTAGAGGACATTTCCTGGGTAATCATGGAGCCCTGTTATTTCTGTAGAGTTTTATATCTGACAAATATTATGGAACTCTAAAAGTAGGTAGTTTAAGGAGGGCCAAAGTTTCTTCCCTATCTGCTTACAAGCATCATTTTCCAATAATTGAGAGTGTTGTGCAGGACTTGGAACACTATTCTTCATGTGACTCCATTGGCTGGGTAGCAGGAGGCCATTAACCTAATTTTGACTATTAGATTGTATACCAAATATTTGTTCACATATTTGCTTAATTTTCTCCATTAATATTTCAGTGGAAATGTATCAATCTATCAAATAATATTTTAAAGCAGAATTATATAAATTACTTATGAGAAAAAGATGTGCTTGGACTAAAACCATACAATCCTCCAAATGCACTTAATGTTATGCTAATCTCCATGAAACTCCCATATTATTCTCATAGCAAAAACAGTTTTGAGTCAATTTATTAGATTTTTATCATATGGGATATAAATTGTCATAAAATAAAAAAAGATTGATGTCATGCAACCTGATATTTTATGTTACCTGTCTTATCTAATTTCACAAAAACCAAAATAATTATGCAAAACTCCCATAAATTGTGTACAAAAATGAGAAAATATATAAAAGAGTTCATTGTTATTTTGATATTTCATGGAATTTTTTATTTTAGGGTTTTGTTTCTGTTTTCCCCATTACATTTATTAATTGATGTATGTATTTACATTTTATTTAAGTGCAATACTTTGAGTTGGAAACCTGTCTTCATATATTTTTACGAAGCACAGAATCTTAAATTTAAAACTTTGGGGTTCACCATCTTTGACTCCATCTTTTAAAATAATGAAAAAGTAAAGAAAATATATGCTATATGTATGCCATGTATCTGCATGGATGGCAAACAGCTTAATATTTACATAAATTTTGGGTTCCAGCTAAAGTTCACTGTTGCTAAATAGAGCTTAGATGAAAGTATTGAAGTGGTATATTGGGAAATCTAAAATCTGAGGAGCTGAACTTATCATACTTT